>JAJPUD010001077.1:35576-61672 GCA_023553655.1 Myrmecobius fasciatus | reverse complement strand
CACACATATGTTATGCAAATAAAATAAAATTAAAAAAAAAAAAAGAGAAGATGACCTTATGGCCTGGACCATTTGTTTGTATGGTTGTGACTATAGCTTCCAGTATATCTGTACCTACTGTCTCATCACTCACCCATTGCCACATTTGGCAAAATGCTAAATAAAATGATATGGTGTGATATCTTTTGATTCATGTGTAAATGAGATTCAAGGGAGGCAGAGTTGCACAAAGTCATCAGTCTCACTTTCTCTTCCACAGTCAGCACTATGCAGTGACAGGACAGAGTCAAGATGACTGGAGATGATTCAAAATGCAGTAGATGACCTTTGATGTATAAATGGGCCACAACATCTGCTTCATCTCCCTTCATGGCCTTTGAAAGAAATTGTTCTCAACTGCCCATTCTACCAGGGGAAGTCTTCACATGCTTGAGGTAGATACCCCCTAATTCACCATTGGATTTGAGACCCCTTGATTATCCTCAACAAGGTTTAGTCCATCTGCTGAAATGGTTTATTAAGGTGGGGTTACTTCATGCTACAGCTTCTTGGAATCAGAGGTGAAAGTTAGGTAGATCAGATAGACATCAAAGGTAGAAAGAAGCCCCATAAAGGGCTCAGCAGCCCTCACATCAGAGGAACTAGTCTACCCCAAACACATCCTATACCCCAAATCACAGTATACTTAAAAGAGAGTTAAGTATAAGAAAATTGAAAGGGTAAGATGAAGTCAGGTTATGAAGATCTTCAAAAATCAAAATATTTTTTGTTTGATACAGAAGCAACAGGGAGCCATTGGAGTTTATTGAGTGTGTGTGTAGTGGTGAAGTATAATATGATTATATCAGTTTATACCATGATTATATCAAAGATCAATTTGATTGCTGAGTGGAGGACAGACTGGAATAGCAGTTTTGAGAAAGAAAGACCAATCAGAAGGCTCTTATAATAATCTTATCCCAACTTCTTGTCATTGTCAAAGAGAAGAGTGAGGGAGTGATAGTAGCTCCCTCTCTCCCTCCCTTTTATGCAGAAGTCCCCTAGAAGGAGAAACTCAAAAGAGTTGAGGTTATAAAGAGAACATTGTACATAGCAATTGTACGATGATCAATTCTGACAGACGTGGCTCTTTTCAACAGCGAGATGATTTAGGCCAGTTCCAATGGTCTTGTGATGGAGAGAGCCATCTGCACTCAGAGAGATAGGTCAGTAGGAACTAAGTGTGGATCACAACATAGTATTTTCACTTTTCTGTGTTTTTTTTGCTTCCATTTTATTTTCTTTCTTATTTTTCCTTTTTCATATTATTTTTCTTGTATAGCATGATAATTGTGAATATATATATATATATAGAAGAATTGCACATATTTAACATATATTGGAGTATTTGTTGTCTAAGGGAGAGAAGGGAGGAGAAAAAATTTGGAACAAAAAGTTTTGCAAGGGTTAATATTGAAAACTATCTAGGCATATATTTTGAAAATAAACTTTAAAAAAAAAGAAAAGAAAAAAAGTAGAGATTATTGAGTGATGATGGTAGAGGGTGAGCTCGGAAGTAGATGGTTGAGCCAGGAGTCTTCCAATTTCCCTATTATGACCAGTGAGTGAAGGGTATGAAAGGGTGAAGGTGAGACTCAGTGGGACAAAGAAGGGAGGGACAAAAAAAGAAAAAAGATCTGAGATGAAAGGAGATTTGTTATTGTCTTAGTGCTATTTAGGAAGGTTCAGGATATCATGGTTTAGAGAGCACACAAGATAGTAAAGCAAACCAGCTCTACTGAGGGGGCATACTTGCAATATAAAGTGCAGTCAGGGAAGAAGGTAGAAAAAAGGAACTGGTGTGGAATTGGGTGTACCCTATGGAGGTCCTGGAGGAGATGGGGCACCCCTTCACCCTAAACAAGTAAAGTCAAGTTTGATGGGTTTTTATTGGGTTCTTATCTAGGCCTAGAAAGACCTGGCATTTGGGAAAGGGAGCAAGGAACTAATTCTGGAACACTGCTAATGATTCATGCTACTGGGAGTTGGAAGAAAGACTTCTGGAGAACTGAAAACTGGTTGATATTCAAACCCCCAACTGCTGGAAAATGGGTTTGGGCCATTACGCCTGCTCTTACTCTGACAGGGTGACTCAGGGTTTTAAACTTCCCTGTAGAAGGGAGGCTATTTGTATCACTATAGCTATCTATGGAACAAGCATTCCCAAGTACAATGAAAGCAGGAAGAAAATTGAATGTTCCAGTTTGATGGGATGGAACCAAGGGAATGGTCAGAAGGACAAAAAGTGGAATTTGAACAATGGCATTGTCTGTTCTAAGGGTCCTCCTGGTCCTATGATTCTGTGTTCTAAGGGTCTTCCCTGCTCTGACATCTTGTGTTCTAAAGCTCTCCCAAGCTAATATCCTATGTTCTAAGGGTCCTCTCAGCTCTGACATTCCGGTTCTAGGGCTGTTTCAGCTCTGATATCCTGCATTCTCTAGCCCTTCCCAGCTCCAATATTCTGTGGACTTGTGAAGAAATGCTTGGAAACCGATGTCTAGATGACTAAAATACAAGAAGCCTGGGTAATTACCTACCTCTACATCCACAAGGGGCTTGCTTGACCTTTTTATGAGGAAGAGATACTTTTCATTTCCCAGAAGCTTTCAAAATTGGGTGGGCTGAGAGGGAGAACAAGGAGTGAAGTCATCAAGCAGAATTGGAACTACTAAAAATCCTCTGAACATCAGAATGAGTCTCAGCCACTTAGAAGATACTGTTTAATGGCCTTACTAGGGATGAAGAACTGATGCTGGAATCAAAGGACTCAAGTTCAGGTTCTGCTTCTGCTAGTTACCACTTGTATGGCCTTGAGCACATCACTGGAGGTAATAACCAGCATAGAGGTGGCAACCAGCAGAATATATATATGTATATATATATATATATATATATATATATGTGTGTGTGTGTGTGTGTGTGTGTATGTATATACACACATTTATATATCTGTATATGTATGTATGTGTATGACGTGTGTATACATATATACACACACATACACACACACATTCTCTCTCTCTGTAAAGTGAAGATAATAATAGCAGCTACCTCCCATGGTTGTTGCAAAGGTTGTTACAAATATTTGTAAAAACCTATTAGCATAGTATCTGACAAATAGCCTAATGCTAGCCATTTTGCTAATGATGATGTGCTGCGTTGATTGGTATGGGATTTTCCTCATTCTGCTTGACCCCAGAGGGCAGAACTAGAATAGAAGGAATGGAGAAATGGATTTAGGGTCAAGGAAAAACTTTCTAACAATGAGAGAGGTCTTAAAGTGAAATGGGGGTGTCCCTGGTGAGTTCGTCATCAATGGAAGTCACCACACCAAAAGCTGGATGCCTATTGGTTGGTTTAGATCTCTTTTAAGAGGAATTATTCTTGTACAATTATGAGCTGCCCTGTGTGGGTTGCAATGTAGTTTCTTACTCTAAGATTCTATGTCTGAATGCATTCTAAAGACAGAACCCTAAATACAAATAGCTGCAAGAGACTTGAGAGACCACATGGTTCAGTCCCCTGGTTTTACAGTTCTAGAATGTGAGGCAGGGAGAGGCTCTTTCAGCTAAGTAGAACCTAAATTCAAACCCAGACTATCTGATACCGATTCTCCAATAGCTAAGGTCAAAGGATATGAATAAGCAGTTGTCAAAAGAATAAACTGCAAAATATTTACAATAATATGAATAATATGAATAAAATTCTCCAAATCACTAAAAATAAAAAGAATGCAAATCAAAACATCTCTGAAGATCCATCACATACTCTGCAAATTGGCAAGAATGTCCAAAAAAGGCAATAACCAGAGCTTCACAAGGGCTGGGTTTTTTATTTATTATATTCCCAGCAATTAGCCCAATGCCTGCACATAGTAGGTGCTTAATAAAGGCTTATTGGTTTGGAGAAAAAAAAAACAAGTCTCAGTAGAAGGAAAATGGTATTTCAAGTTTACCCAAGTCTGGGTCTGGGTTTTCAGTTTTCATGTAACTATGTCTCCCAGGGTATCATTCTCTCTGAATTTCCAATTTGGGCAAAACACTGTGGGTGATTTCAAAATAATACTCGTGATCCAGACCCCAAGTTCCTCTAAAGAATGTGGTCTGATGAGTAAATAGGCTTGTGTTTCTTTTTTTTTTAAAAACAGACTAAACTCTAGCAGGGAAAGACTCAAACACCTCAGACTTATCCATGACGAATGCCAACTCCCAACAATACTAAGTGGGAAGAAATGAATGTCATAATTTATTTCTGTAGTTATTCTCAATGCTAATTATTTATTGAAAGGAAAGCTTAGAGTTTTGAATTTTAGTTTCATGGACTATCAAAGCAGGAGGAGAGCTTCAGAATCCCTGAAGGCAAGATTTCTTAAACTTCTCAATGTCTTAAACTCCTTGGGTAGGCAAGTCATTGGTTGTTGTTTTTCATTCAAAAAGAACCAAAATGGCATTGCTATGTTGGAGTCAAGGTACAGTATGTCTGACTGTGGCTGATCAGACCAACAAGAGCTTGGAATATTCTATCACAGGTCTGACACAAATAGTCCATGTAGACATTTGGAGTGGAGATGGCTCTAAATTTCCACATCTCATGCTTCATTTGAGTAGGCAACATGGTGAAATTGATGGAGCACTTCTCAGAATTATTATTTTAAATGTAAAAAAAAAATTACAAGTCTCTGGTTAAGAATTCCCATTGAGTCCAATTATTTTATTTTGCACAGGAGAAGGCTGAGAAGTTAATTGACACGTTTAAGAGCTCATGAATAAAACAATCAAGCCTTAAAACTAGAACACAACTCAGTATTTTAGAGTGGGGATCCTTTTCATATATGGATTGATGTAGATGATTGATGAGGCTTTCCAACTTAGAGGCAGTCAAGTTAAGTGCCTACTAAATGCTTACTATGTTAAACGATGGGGATATAAAGAAAGACAACCATTTGGAACTATGCCCAAAGGGCTATAAAACTGTGCATACCCTTTGATTCAGCAGTGCCATTACTGGGTCTGTATTCCAGAAAAATCATAGAAGAGGAAAAAGGACTCATGTGTACAAAAATGTTTGTGACAGCTCTTTTTGTGGGTGGCAAAGAACTGGAAAATGAGTGGATGCCCATTGCTTGGGGAATGGCTGAATAAGTTATGATATATGAAAGTAATGGAAAGTTACTGTTCTATAAGAAATAATAAACAGACTGATTTTAGAAAATTCTGAAAAGATTTACATGAACTGATGCTGAGTGAACCAAACAAAACTAGGAGGACATTGTACACAGTAACAGCAAGATCATATGATGATCATCTATGATAGATTTGGCTCTTCTCAGCAATTCAGTTATTCAAGATAATTCTAATAAACTTTGGATGGAAAATGCCATCTACATCCAAAGAGAGAACCATGGAAACTGAATACAGATCAAAACATACCATTTTCACCTTTTTTTCTTCTGCATTTTTTCTTGAGGTTTTCCCCTTTTGTACTGATTTTTCTCCCCTCAGCATGACTCATGGAAATATGTAAAAAATTAATGTACATGTATAACCTTTAAAAAATGAAGGCTTAAGACAATGCCTGCCCATGTATATATATATATATAGGATAATGAAGGGAAATGTTTGAATGGTAAAAGAAAATCTTATCAAATTTTGTTTGATAAAGACTTGTTATTTTTGGGGGGGGTATATGTGTATGTGTGTGTATGTATGTATATGTAAGTATAAATGTACACACACATATATACACATACATGTAATTTATAAATGTATAAAAATAATAGCCATTCTCCAGTAGCTAAGTGATCAAAGGATATGAATAAGCAGTTCTCCAAAGACCAACTGCAAAAGTATTCACCACCATATGAAGAAATGTTCCAAATCATTAGTAATAAGAGAATCACAAATCAAAACAATCCTGAAATTTCACCTCATACTTTGTATATTGGCAAAAATGACAAAAAATAGCAAGAGTAAATGTTGAAGATGTTGTGGAAAGGTAGACTCAATAAAAACATTGCAGGTGGAGCTGTGAAATGATACAACCATTTTGGAAAGCAATTTGGAATAATGCAAACAAAGTTGCTATCTTTTGAGTCAGAGACTCCATTATTGGGCTTATATCCCAAAGATGCTATTGACAAGAAAAATGCTTCCATATACTTCAAAATGTTTAAAGCGACATTTTTCCCTGATAACCAAGAATTGGAAACAAACTAGATTCCTATTAGTTGGGAAATGGCTAAACAAATTGTGGTTCATGAATGTAATAGAATATGATTGTGCTATAAAACTTACTTGAATTGATTCAGAATGAAGCAAACAGAGCGAAGAAAATAATATACATAGTAACTACAACAATGTCGACGGAAAGAATGGTGACATACCAAAAAATAAAAAGTAAATGCAACAAAGTTATTAAAAGTGGGATTCAAATAAAGACATATAGGAAGACATCTCCCAATCTACCTCTTTGTGGAGGTTGGAAGTCCACATGTGTTATACATTGCACATGTTTCAATGTATGAGTTTGTTTTTTTCCTCTAAAAATAGTTTCTCATATGGGATGGCTCTCTAGAAAGGGGAGAAGGAGGAGTATGTGGGATACTCTGTTAATTCAAGAATTAGAAAATATCAATGAAAACTTATTTTTTAAAAAAGACAATTCCTATCCTCAAAGAGCTCACAATCTAACAGAAGCTATAACACATAAGAATGGGGTATGGGGGGGAAAGTTACGCAGAGCAGGGGCACACACAACAAAGTCCTGCAGGTGGTGGGAAAAGTTCTGAGGAGGTATGAGTTTATAAATTGATTTCATCTTGCAGAATGATGAGCTTCTGGAGATGATGAAATCCAGGAAAGCAGTGATGTCAAATTCAAATAGAAACAAATCCTTGCCAATGCGTACTGAGTTAGAAAACCACAAATGAATGTTATCTGTATTGTATTGTATTGTATTTCTATGTATTTTGTTAAATATTTCCCAAATGCATTTTAATCTGGTTTGGAGTTTTGCTGGTGGCTTACAGCTGCTGACCTAGTTTGACACTTCAGATATAATCAATCCTTTCATTTTTTAGATGAGGAAACCAAAGTCAGCAAAGTGGCTTATCTAGTCACAAGTGTAGTAATCATTAGAGATGGAGCCCGGAACCCAATATAATGTTGGATTAGATGACTTCTGAGGTTCTTTGCAGCTTTACATGTATGAAATGACATATTCAATGCTCTTTTTGTAACATACACAAAACTAAGAGATGTCATACCACCTGAATTGATCGGGTTTGTGTCCTGAAAGTGAAAGGTAAATATAGAGAAATTCAAACAGATTGGGGAAATGTCAACACATTTTCTCTTAACTATAGTTCATGGCCTCATTTAGTCCAAGCAGCATTTACTCAATCCACTGAATTTGAAAACAGAGATCTATACCAACACAAGTGTTGGGTTGTTTGCTATCCTTGTCTCCTTGTGTATAGAGGTTCAAAATAAGCATAAATCAAATGCTAAAGTTGCAATATAAAGGCCCCAAATTTCCATGCCCAGGGTTTGCTGAGCTACTGACTCCCAAGAGCATGCCAGACTATTTTTTTTACCCTTAGCAATTCTTAGTGAAAGTTACTTATCTATCATTCTTCAGCAAAGAGGAGAGGAGGCTCCATAAAGAAGGACCAAGGCAGGCTTAGTTCTGTATCTTTTGTGGTTTTCCTGTTTTCTCTTTCCTACACTGCTTCCCTCCACACTTCCACTTTTCAGGGTGGGAAGTTAGGGGTTACTATCTCCCATCTTACATATGAGAAAATCAAGGCAAATAATTTAAGTGACTTGCCCAGATATCACAGCTATTAAATATCAGGTGTGATTTGAAACTGGATCTCCCTTACTCCAAAGTTCTCCTTCACACTCTTCTGTTTAAGTCAGAGGGGAAATAAGATGGGGGGCTCAGGGTTTATAAGGCCTCTACTCCCAATGACAGATGAGCCCTGCCTGCTAGAAAATCTCATGTCCTAAGTGGTGTCCTTGTTGGATGATATCAGGGAGACTGAGGACACGGTACTTAGGAAGCAAGATGGTAACGAAGATAGGTACCTCGTACCCACTCAGATATAACTGGGTTGGTGGGTCAGTGGGATACCATCCATGGGAAAGGTCAGCAGTAGCTGGGGGCCACCCACAGGTCTCCCACCAGACAAGAGTATCCTTGGACCTAAAATCTACTGATCTTTGCTCAGGCCTCACAAGATCTGAAAAGAAAGATCCAAACACAAATCCCAGTTGGACTTTCCTTTTTGAGTCAAGCAGAGTAACCACAGGGGACTGGCTTAGAGCCCACTTCTGAGGCACCCATTCTCCCAGTGGTAGGTTTGCCAGTAAGGCGTGTGCCAATCTGGCCCTAGGAAGCATTTTGGAAAGGGGATTGAAGGGTGTTGGGTGCAGGGGGAAAGTAAGCAGTGGCCTAGGGCCAAAGCTAGCCACTTGGTCTCTGCCACTCTGGACAGAATGGATTCCAGGCCCCTGGATGGGGGCAGCCAAGTGTGCCTGGGTGGCCTGGGCTTGGAAGCAATGTAGAGGTAACAGGGAAGAGTAAATCCTTCTGTCTCTCCCAGCAAACTGAACCTTCAGTGCCCCCTCGTCCCTAAATCACTTTTTTTTAAAAAATGGAAGTCTGCCTCACAGTGTAGGCATCTGGCCCAAGCCAGAAAACCCTCCAGAACATTCCAGTGTCATCCATTGAACAATTCAGGAAGGTCAGCTCAGGCATGTGTCCCGAGACCTCCGGCTTGCAGAGAAGGGCCCCCCCATCTCAGCCCTTGCATGTTATCTCAGCTTCCCAAGCTCGCTCCCAGAGATCCCTGGCCCCCTTCCTCTGGCCCTCACTTGGCAGACACAGCCGTTGGCCAGTGGTATTCCTTCCCTTCCTCCTCCACAGAGAACATGACTTCAAGGTGGCCCCCAGGGGACAGCTCTGTCTCCTGTTCTGGATAATGGGTAGAATGGTCTGTCTCCAGGGTCTCCTCTTCAATTTCCAAGGTCGTGGTGGGATTCCTGCCCTCAGACACTCTGGTGACAGACCCAACAATCACGGTGTCAGCTTTCATGATATAGATATTCTCTGCAAGGCAAGAGGATGAGGTGAAGCTGGATTTAGACAAACACCATACTGATCACAGGAAAAATTTCTATAGCGTTTCAAGGGTTGAAAGGCACTTCCCTGGGATCTCAGACAGGCCCTGTTATTAACCCCATTTTCCAGATGAAGGAACTCTTCTACTATAAGCTGCCTGTCCTTCATTTTATTTTTTGGAGACAATCAGGGTTAAATGACTGGGCTAAGGTCACACAGCTAGGAAGTATCCAAGTCTGGACTTGCTCTCAGGTAGATCCTCCTGATTCCAGGGCCAGTGTTCTATCCACTGTACCACTTAGCTACCCTTGTTTCATTTTGTAAGAATAGTGATAGATACAAAACACTCTCCACACAAATAAAGTCAGATCTAAACAATTGGAAAAATATCAAGTGCTCTTGGATAGGTCGAGCAAATATAACAAAGATGGCAATACTACCTAAACTAATCTATTTATTAGTGCTATACCAATCAAACTCCCAAGAAATTATTTAACTGACCTAGAAAAAATAACAACAAAAAAAAAGAATAGTGATAGATTCTAGACCCGAGATTTTACTGGCAGAGGAAATTTTGTGATAAGAAAAATCCCCCTATTCTGAGTCTTAAAATTTGCCTGGAATCAGGGACGTGACTTGACCAGGATCATGTAGGTCAGAGGCAGGTTATATAAGCCCATTAAAAATCATTTGTACCAAGTTAAGGAGGCTTCAGCCCCACTACAGAAGCTGTATACTTCTTCCTCCTCTCACTCCTCCCCTGGTCTCAGAAGCAGCTCGTTCTAGAGACTGTTTAGACTTCTCATCCTCCTGCCTGCTGAATTTAGGGAAGTTTGTTCTCTGTGGGGGACTGTTTCTCACGTGGCTGGGCCACTGGGCATGGATGTGGGGTGGGTGGGGAAAGCTCCCCAATGCCTGGGACAAACTGGGGAGAGGCCCAGACTCAAGGAGGAAATGGCTTTCCCTGGGAAACACCAGACCTATCATTCAGATGTTCCCTAAGATCCCAGCTAATTTATTATTATTATTATTATTATTATTATTATTATTATTGGTAAACAGTATCCTGACTCTCTAAGATGAAGTCCATTTCTGGAATCAGAGGTTCTGGGTCCAAATCTCATTAAAGACATTTAGTCTTGGGCATATCACTTAACCACTAGGCTGACATTTTCTCATCTATAAAAATGGAGTGCTAGTTCCACCTCTAGAATCATGATCTTAGCTTTCAAAGCTTAACCTTCTGGGTCTCAGTTTCCTCATCTATAAAATTGGGAGGGGGGTAGATTAGACAATTCCGGAGGTTCCTTGCTGCTCTAGATTTATGACTCAATATTGTTCTGATCCCAAGGTTTTGAGTGGAAGTTGTCTCTCTGGTTCTGGATTTGCTGGAAAGTAAAGGGCAACAAAAGGGCCTTTCTTGACTTAGCTTCCAAAAAAAGCCTTTGGCTTCCATTCTGGGTCCCAGGAGTAGGTGATCATGTATAGTTTTGTCGATCCCTTGCCTGAAGATGATACTGGGGTAACATTTTCAGGATAGACTTGAGCCTTTTCCTGGTTCCATCTACTGTAGACAGTCCCCAGGCAATAGGTTCTTCCTTCCTTGGGATACAGCCTAAAGGTACCTGGCCAGACAGCCAGGCCAAGAAATGGCATTCACCCCATCCTTTTAAGCAGTATCCATGCCCCCTGAATACCAGCCACTAGTCAGAGTATATACTTGTCTACATGCCAGTCACAACAAAGTCTAACGGGAAAAAGGACTGGATTTGCAAGGAGAGGTCCTAGGTTTTAATCTCAGTTTACTACTGATTTCCTGGGTCAATTTAATCAGCTTTAGGTCTCAGTTTCCTCATCTGTAAAATGAGAAGTTGGATTCAGTCAGCAGTTCTCAAAGTATGGTCTGAAGATCCCCCAGAGTCCCTGAGAACCATAAAAACAATAACCAATCAAGACTCTGGGATCAGGGCATTATGGGACCCCAGATCCAGAGGTAGAAAGGACTTCATCTAGTCCCATCCTCTCTTGTTACAGATGAAGAAACTGAAGGCCAGGAAGGGGAAGTGATCTGGAATCACAGGATCAGAGACTGAGAGCTGGAAGAGACTTCAGAGGTCAAAACTATTTTCACAATAATTATTAAAACATTTATTATTATTACAATTATTATTAAAAACGCTCCTCCCCTTTCCTACTACAAATCTGTATGAAGCTAGATTTTTTTTTACAAACTTTTTCTCTCAATCTCCAGTCTTCAGCATATTCCTCCAATGTAACCACTCCTATGTTGTTAGCACAGTTCCTTGCACAAAACAGTTGAATTAAATGCTTCCTTTCTCCCTCCCTTCCCTCTTTCCATTCTTTCCTACCCTTGCTAACAAGACAATTTCCTTCTCTCCTTTCTTTTTCTTTCTTTTTTCTTTCTCTCCTTCCTTCCTTCCTCCTTTTTTCTTCCTTCCTTCCTTTCTTCTTTTTTTATTCTTTCCTTGTTCCTCTCTTTTTTCCTTCTTCTCTTCCTTCTCTTTCCCTTCTTCCCTTCCTTTGCTAACAAACCTTCCTTTCTTTCCCCTTTATCCTTCCTTCTTTCTTTCTCTTTCACTCTCTCCTTCCTTCATTTCTTTTTTTCTTTCCTCTTCTTTTCCTTTCTTCCTTCCTTCCTCTCTCCTCTTTCTTTCCTTCCTTCTTTTTTTCCTTCTTCTCTTCTTTCTCTTCCTCTCATATCTACTGCCTCCTTCAAGATCTACTCCTGATCTTAACATAGTCTAAGGAACCCTCTGAGATTAACCCCACTTTTGAGTGCTTCCTTCGTGACATTCTACCATGTCTCGGGTATTCCATACTACGCCCTGTCCCTTTGCATCTGCCCATGTCCACAGCGATCATTTCTATATTCTTCAGTGATTTATGCATTTAGCAACCACTGCCTGAACACTTGCTCCATGTAAAGCCTCATCTGAGTACTTCCTTGGGGTGTCTCTGCTCCCCCCTTTCACCACTCCAACTATAGTGAGAAAACACAAATGAGGAGTTCTCTTTCAGTGCTTTTATATTTACTTGGTGTTTTTTTTTATTTTATTTTTAAAAGTGAGGGACTGGGAATTATCATAAATAACCCACATTTCTATAACTCTTTAGACTTTGCTAAGAGCTTTTCTTATCCCAGCTCTCGGAAGCAGACAGTGCAAGTGAGTTTGCCTTCATTTTGCTAATAAGGAACTTGAGATTTAAGTGATTTGTTCAAGGTCACTCAGCTGACAAATTTACAGGCTCCTAGATTAAGAGCTAAAAGAAAAGTCAGAGGAAGACATTGGTTCCACAGAACATTGGCTGGGCTGTCAGAGGGCCTGGGTTCAAATCCTGTGCCTAGCACAGTAGTAAATTTTAGAACTGGGTCTGATCCCAGATAACCTGCTACCAAGCCTAGAAGGGCGAACAATCTTTGTACCACATCAGCCCTTTCAGTCGCTCATGAAATTTTCCAGTGTCAAGGTCTCTGCTCCTCCCAACCAAACATTTCACATACCAGACCCCCGGTGACTCACCGATCTGGTTATTGGTGTGCTCCATGATCGGCCTGGATTCAGAAACGTTGCCAGGGCCAAGATTCTCAGCAGCATTCAGATCCGGGCCAACAGATTCCTTGGAGAAGGAGATCACAGGCTTGGCTGTCTCCGGGGCAGGGCGACTACTCATTAACCCTTGCCTTTCAGAGGAGACCCTGGCTTTCCTTGGAGGGCTCCTGGGCTGCTGACAGAGAGGACATGAACTTGAAAAATGGGGGAACTCAAAATGACCTCCAAACTGGGGCCAACAAGAAAACTCACTCCTAATGCTAAGAACTTTGGTCTGAGAAGGATGGTGTGGGGGGCTATACCTACCTCTATCAGTCAAGTTTCTGGCTTGGTAATATATATACACACACATACGTGTATCTGTATGTATAATATGTATATAGATGTACATGTCTATATATGTATACATATATATGTATATGCACATATTGCTATACATACACTGTCTATGCATATATTATATATCCATATGTATACATGTATATATACACACACATTGTTCAGTCATTTTTTTCAGTTGTATCTGACTTTGTGACCCCATTTGAGGTTTTTTTTAGCAAAGATATTGGAGTGATTTGCCATTTCCTTCTCCAACTCATTTTACAAATGAGGAAACTGAGGCAAATTGGGTGAAATGACTTGCCCAGAGCCACAGAGCTAGGAAGTGTCTGAGGCCGTATTTGAATTCAGGTCTTCTTGATTCCAAAGCCAGAGTTCTATCCATTGAATCACTTATCTGCCCATAGTATTTTTGCATACATACTCACATATATGTGTATAACATATGTGACTATTTTTTATTTTTAAAGCTTTTTATTTTCAAAACATATGCATGGATAATTTTTCAACATTGACCCTTACATAGCCTTGGTGTTTCAGATTTTTCCCTCCTTTCCCCCACTCCCTCCCCTAGATGGCAAGCAATCCAATAAAACATAAGTGATTAACCATTATGTCTGAATATGTTCAGTGATCAGTGTGATCTGGAGGAACTAGCCATATACATACTTTATGAACATATAGTATATATAATATTAACATACATTTTTACATACATTTGTATTTTTCAATTTGATTTGAAATTCACAGCAACCCAGAGAAATAGGTGCTATTAATATTCCCATATTCAGCTGAATAAACTGAGGAACTGTGGAAAAAGGTTAATTGACTTGCCTAGCCCACAGTCAAAAAGTTCTAGTTGTAGAGATAGAAAGGGATTTAAGAGGCCATTGAGTCCAATTCCCCTCATTTTACAGATAGAGAAACTGAAGATGGAAAAGGTTAAGTGACTTGCCCAGGGTCATACAAGTAGTCAGGATCTGAGTCAGTCTTTCTGACTCCAAGTTAAGCTCTCTAGCCACTGGACTGCACCACATCTTCTGTAGCCCTCAAAGACTGCAAGACACTAAAGACTGCAAGCACTTGATCACATGGTATCTAATGGCATCCAATTATTTCACGTGCATGTTTGATCCTGTCACCCCAACTTTACTGGAAGGCCCCCAAGAGCAGGGATCACAGGGCACTCTTCTGTGTTCCCTGGAATGGCACAAAACAGAATAGGCACACAATAGGGGTACAATGAAGTCTTAGGGCTGTGAGAAAGGGTTTGAATGAGAAACTTCTATGGGACCCAGCTCTGACCTGCTGGGTTCTAAGGGCCCTCCCAGCTCTGACATCCCAGGTTCCAAGGGCTCTCCTAGCTCTGACCTTCTGGGTTCTAAGGGCCCTCCCAGCTCTGACATCTTATATTTTAAATGTAAAATGGGAGATAATAGTAGCACCTACTTTCCAGGGTGGTTGAGAGGATACAATGAAATTATAGTTGTAAAATACCTGGCACATACTAGGCACTTCATAAGCATTTGGCTGCTTCTTTTTACTAGCTAAAAAGGTCCCTGGGCCAGGGATGAAGGGAGGGAGCAAGTAAACTGCCCTCTAAACTTTGCCTACACCCCACCCCAGAAAAGCATCAGCCATGTGCTGAAAAAATAATTGTCTGAAGGTGGCTGGTTGCCACTCTGTCCTGGAAAACCCCAGTGGGATAAGCCAGCACTTGTGGCTTGGGTTCCTGGCATCAGTTCCAGCTCTGCAGGAGAAAGCCTTCCCAGATTCAGCCTCTCCTTCCTCAGGGGCCAAGACAAGGGGTAACCATCCAGGCCCAATGGCTGGGTGGGTCAAAGGCTGGACAGCTCCCAGCGCAGCCACCCAAACACAGGCTTGCTCACTCCAGAAGACCAGAGATTTGGGGTAGGCTATTTCAGAAGGCAACTGGTAGAGCTGTTTTAGGAAGGGAAAGATTTAGGGGATTTTTGCCCAGGGGAAGGGCTGACTTACTTGGCAATTTTTCCTGGGGCTGTAACCTAGAACACAAACAAAAAAAAAATCATCATCAATGAGAGAGCCTGATGGAGCATAGTTGATTCACTCATCAGATTCTGTTTTACAGAGGACACTGAGGTTCTAAGAGGAACATAGAGATGGAACTGGATGAGACCTTAAAGGTCACCAACCCTAACCCCCTCACTTACAGATGAGGAAAATAATTCATGGAAATAAAGACATTTGTCCAAAGTCATAGATTGTAAACATCAAAGGTAGGATTCAAATCCATGACTTCTGAATACAATTTCTGCCCAACTTCTTGACATCATTAGTAAGAACTCCAATTGATATTATGGAGGAAACTGGCCAGGAGAAATGGGAGGGAGAGAAAATGAGTGCTTGCTGACTGAGAAAAAAAAGAAAAATTAATTTAAAAAAAAGTAAACAGTGTCTTTGAACTCAAGAATTTGTCTCTGATGATAGCAACAGAGACCTAGAAGGGTTCCCAACAGATGTTGATCTTAATCTCTAAGGTTGTTGACATACCTAGCCAAACTCTTCCTTCATATTACCTCAATATCCCCTAATGGAGCTCTCCTCCAAATACTTAGCTGTACGCTTTCTGAACTTCTTAAAACGTGATTAAAATGATTACATTATGTCCTCATGATTATGATGTGAAGTAAGACTTTAGAACTTAAAATGCAGGAAATGAATGCCTTTTCTAAGTAGTCCCTGTAGGACTTCACACATCTATTCTACTAAAGACCTAGAAAACAAAGTGCTTGCCACCATAGTCTTTGACACTGTCAGATGACTCACCATAAGAAACTGATATGATTTATTCAGTGGAAATGACACAAAGTAGCTGCATCAGCACCTGCTTGATTGCCACGGTACCTCAAGGACTTGCAACCAAAACCTTCCATTTAGATTGTCTCCTCCGTGAGAGAAGGAACTGTCTCACTTTTTCTATTTGAATCCTCAATGCTTAACACAGTGCTGTGCATACAGTAAGCATTTAATAGATGTTTTATTCATCTATTCATTTGCTAATCCCATGCTGCTACTTTTGTTGGAAATATGATGGGGATTAGTCTTCAAAAAAAGTCTGTGACATGTATTTCTGCACCGCCACCATCACCATCATCATTTACTGGTAATCCCAAGAAAGGGATGTGTGATGTCACTGACAGAGGGAACTTCAGAGTGAGAACACTTCCTCTACCAACCACACAGGCTGGCTTCTCTTCTTCTAACTTGTTGCCTTTAAGTTTCCTCAGCTCTGAGACATTAAGGGATGTGCGTAGGGTCACACAGTCAGGATGTGTCAGATGTCTTATTACCTTTTAGGCCAGCTCTCTACCCATTCCCCACTCCATACAGCTTCCCCACAGATGCTGAAAGATTAGGAGTCACTTTACTGGCATCATCTCACTTGAGCTTCACAATAATCCTGTAAGTTGAGTACTAGAGATATCATCATCCTTGTTATTTCAGATGAGGAAATCGAGGCATAAGTTTGGTGACCTCCCTGAAATCATACAGTAAAGATTTTAAGCAGGATCTGAACCTTGCTCTATACATGAATGAGAGAAAATCTTCATATTTTAAGAGTAGATACAACTTCTGGATATCACATCTTAAAATAAAGCAGTTTAGAAGTTTGTAAAATGATGTATACCCAAGATCTCATTTGAAGTGCTGAGTAGATAAGAGCATTGGATCTGGAGTTTGAAAGCCTCGAGTTCAAATCTTACTAACAGTATGACCCTGGGCAAGTCACCTAACATTTTCTGCTTCAATTTGCTCATCAGTAAAATGGACAGTAATAGTACCCACCTCATAGAGTTGTTTTTTGTTTTTGTTTTGCTGAGGCAATTGGGGTTATGTGACTTGCCAGGGTCACACAGCTAGAAAATGTTAAGTGTCTGAGACCAAATTTGAACTCAGGTCCTCCTGCCTTCAGGGCTGGTGCTCTATCCACTGCACCATCTAGCTGTCCCACCTCATAAAGTTTTAATTTAATTCCCTCAGTTAACTGACTCTGAGAGGCAGCCTGGCACAACTGATAAAATATTTGACTTGTAATCAGGGAAAATGACATCATGTCTCACTTGTGACACTTAATGTCTATGTGACGTTGGGTATCTCTGAGCCTCAGTTTCCCCATCTGCAAAATGTGAAGTTTGGACTAGTCGGTCTAGCCTATCCTACCTTTAAGTCAGGTGAAGAATCTAGTACTGACTTCACAGGGTTAATGTATAGGTCAAATTTGGAATAATAATAATTAATAATAGTATTTACAAAGCACTTTAAGGTTTGTGAGGTTCTTTTACTTTACAACTTTTTTGTTACAAAAGCTCTTTACAGTTTAAAATGACATCTTTTATCTACATGACAACACAATGGGATCACATTTAAAGTGTTACACAATTTTTAGTGATATACTCTTGTGTTGTCAAGTAAGGTCATCTTTTATTTATCCTAAATTTTACTTCTTTCAGTTTCAAAGAGATTTCTAGTATGTCATTTGAAGAACAAGTTCCCCTCACCATCTCCCCTCAGCTTCCGTCACTTAATCCACCAATAAACATTTATTAATCATCTAGACAAAGAACCACAGGAGGAGCCAAGGACATAGACATCTATTTATCTGTTTATCTATAGTCCCTGCCCTCAAGGAGCTTATATTCTAATGGGGTATACAATGTGTACCTCAGCTGGTATATACAAAAGTAGATACACAGTAATTTGGAAGGAGAAGCACTCACAGTTTGTGGGAGGGGAGTGAATTGGCACTTGGAACAAGAGAGTAAAATAAACCAAGAAAATGAGGATCTAGTGCATTCTAGGCACACCAAAAAACTAGAGCTATGGTAATAGCCCTGGAGATGGAAGTGCAAAAAACAAAGAAGCGAGTTTAGCTAGACTGGAATATGTGTGCTCACCAAACTATCCCCAAGGTTCTCTCCTGGGTCTTTTTTCTCTTTATAATTTTATTTTGATGATTTCATCAGCTTTCATGGATTCCTTTCATCATCTGAATGCTGATGATTTTCAGTCTACCTATCCAGCCCTAACCTCTCTCCCAATCTCCAGTCTTTCCAGTTTCCAACTGCCTATTAAACATCTCAAACTAGATGTCCTGTAGACATCTTAAACTCAACATGTTAAAAAACTGAAGTCATTATCTACCTTTCTTCCCCCCAAATGTTTCATTCTTCCTAACTTCTCTATTACTTTTGAGGGCGTAATCATCCTCCCATTAACCCTAACCTCTCTCCAGTTTCCAAATGCCCATTAAACATTTCAAAGTAGATGTCCTGTGGACATCTTAAACTCAACATGTTAAAAACTGAACTCATTATCTTTCCCTGAAAAAAAAGCTTCATTCTTCCTAACTTCTCTACCATCCTCCCATAACCCACATTCACAAAAGAAGTGACATTCTCAATCTTTCTCACCTGTATCCAGTGTGTTACCAAGTCTTGAAATTCAAGTTTGGCAACATCTCTCATCTAAACCTTCTCTCTCTTCTGTCAGTACCACCAGCCTGCTGATTGTTCTTCCTGCCTCAAGTCTTCCCCCACTCCTGTCTATCCTTCACTCAGCCATCAAAGCGGTTTTCCTAAAAGATAGTTCTGATCATGCTACTCCTCTACTCAATAAACTCCCGTGGCTCCCTATCACCTCCAATATCAAAATGAAAATTCTGTTTCATTTGTAAAGCCCTTCCGAACCTGCCCCCTCCTATCTTTCCAGTCTTCTTACACATTACTCCCTACCATGTACTCCCCATGTGGGAACACTGGCTTCCTTGCTGTTCCTTCATTATTTGATTCAATGCATTTCACCAACTATTCTCTCTACCCTTTTCTTCTCAACTCTGCTTCCTGGATTTTCTGTCTTTCTTTAAGATTCAGCTTACATGCTGCCTTTTGCAAAAGGCCTTTCCCAATCTTTTTGCTAATGAATACAAATGCTATTGCTTTCCTTATGAGATGAATTCATCTATTTTGCAAAGTTGTTTGCATGTTTTCTCTTATTTAGACTGTCAGCTCCTTGAGGACAGGGACTACTTTTGCACTCCTTGGAATCCTCATCACTTAGCACAATGCCTGGCACACAGCAGGTGCTTAATAAGTGTTGATTGATTGATAGTAGAGACTAAATAAATGCTTATTGATTTGACTTGACTTTGAAGGGAATTATGTCATAAGACTGCAAAGATAGGATAGGGATGGGTTATAAAGTGCATATAAATGCCACAGAGAGTTTATATTTGACACTATAGGGAGCCATAGCAATATATTGAGCAAAAAAGAGTGACATGGTCTGATCTGTACTTTAGGAAAATCAAAATTTACCAAGTAGTTGGGGAGAGGAGAGATTGGAAAAAGTGAGACAAATTAGAAGTCACTGCAACAAACCAAGCCTGAAAAGGGCTCATCTCATTAGTCTGAGGTCCCAAATGACTTCTTTGTGCTAAGAAGTGTGGAAGCTGCCCTGATCTGTACCAGAGGATCAGGTGAGAATGAGGCTGGGGGGGACTATAGGGATTACTTCCCTCATTTCATTGAGAGGCTGCCTGGCATAGAAAACAGGGCTAGGAGTAATGGAGATCTGGATTCACCTCTGATTTGTGACACTTTCTGGCTATATGACCCTGGCTAAGTCACTTCATTAATTAGCCTCAGTTTTTTTTATCTGCAAAATGTGAAGGCTGGGCTAGAAGGTTTGGCATTTTCTCTCTCTACATCATTATGCCATGACATAAGGAAGTATCTGCTCTAAAAAAAGTAAAGTGATAAATTAAATAACCCCTAAAGTCCCTTTCACTGTTGAAACTAGGATACTGTGACATGAGGAAACACCATGAGAATTGGTGACTTCACACACTTACTATCTATACAGGAGTAAGTATCAGAGGCAAGTTTTGAACCCAGACCTTCTGAACCCAGAGTCAGTACTGTTTTTATTAAACCATGTAAACATTTACAAGTTGAGATGTTCTGCTCATTTTCTAGCTTTGTGGGTCTACAATACACAAGGACTTGGACAAGACCAACAAGGGACAAATCAGGAACATCTCATATACAATGTTCCAGTATTTAGTGATGTTATATATTCAATTTCATTTAAAAAAAGGTTATTCTGGGGGAGCAGCTAGGTGGCGCAATGGATAGAGCACCAGCCCTGAAGTCAGGAGGACCTGAGTTCAAAGTTGGTCTCAGACATTTCCTAGCTGTGTGACCCTGGGCAAGTCACTTAACCCCAATTGCCTCAGCAAAAAATAAATAAATAAACAAATGAGGTTATTCCACAACAAACATTGCAAATGAGAGAGAAAATAAAATTACAGCAAAAATTTTAATTTCAATAAGAATTGAAGAAAGAAAGAAAATGTTTCAAGAAGATTCTCAGCCTTCTAGTTCATGGGGAAAAAAATAGAGTCCATCAAAAAAACAAAATTTCCCTTTTTGACCAAACAGAAGTACCTAGTTATGAAACTGAGTAATGTCAGATTCAAAGTATATGAATGGGAAATTTGACATGTTTTGATCCCTATGTCAAAATCCCAGAAAAGGGAAACATGTTCCAAAACAGCCCGGAACCCAGAAACTCTGGTTAAGTAATGTTCCCCGCTGCCCTGAAAGTAGCAGGGACCTCAGAGGCCCTAACTTGTATCAGCCTCTGCTGGAGGTCCCTAGTAAGAGGAAATCTACCCCCTCTCCACATCTTCCAGACCACTTTGAATAGCTCTAATTGATAGGAAGCTGGTCTTGTCCTCAAACCCAAATTGGGCCCTTCACAACTTTTACTCATGGTTCCTTGGTCTCCCCTCTGGGCCACAAAATGAAAATGATAACAATAGCAAGAATTTATATGGAGTTTCACCTGTGCTAGTCCATTTGATCCTCATAACATCCCTATGATGTAATGTTATCATTTCCCCATTTTATAGTTGAGGAAATGAAGGCAAGAGATTAAATGAGTTGTGCAGGGTCATACTGTCAGGTAGTTTTGAACTCAGATCTGTCCTGATGCAAAGTCCAGCACCTACCTAATTTAATCCATCCCTTCCTAAAAGGCAACCCTTCAGCTACTTGAAAATGGGCATCCACCTCTAAGTTTTCTCCAAGCCAAAAACGCTCAGCGACTTCTACTGATCCTTCTATGGTATGGATTTGGAGCCGTGCCCTCCTCTGGGAGGATCTCCAGTTTATCAATGCCCATCCTAAAACATGGTACCCAGAACTGAGCACATGACTCCATCTGTGATCTGACCAGGACAGGGAGCACTGGGACCATCATATCACCTCCTATCTAAGACACGAATCTTACAGGAAGGCGTCTTAACACAATCCAAGTTTTCATTAGCTTTTTCAATTGCTCCATTCAGCCAGCAGATCAGGGACCTTCGGCCTTTGGCTGTGCATTTGATAGGGACTCGGGGTGAGCTAATAGACCTTTCCCAGGGAGCTCTGGCCTGGATAAACTATAACCTGAATCAACATCTGGGTCAATCTTGATGTTCCTGAAACACATCCCTTTGCACAGTTGCCTCTTTTCTTTTCTATTTTTCTTTTTGACTGAGGCAATTGACTTGCCCAAGGTCACACAGCTAGAGAATGTTAAGTGTCTGAGGCCAGGTTTGAACACAGGTCTTCCTGACTTCAGGGCTGGTGCTCCTTCTTTTTCTTTAAGTCTTATGATTCCTTCAAGGGGAAACTTTTTTTCAAAGCATAGCTCAACTGTCACCTCAAAGCTTTCTGATACCTCTAGTTACTAATTTTCTCTCTCCAAACTATAACGTCTGCTTCCTTGTCTGGGTACCACCAAATTGAACAGAATATCACTGAGGGGGATGTTTTGGTCTCTTTGTTCCCAGAACTTAGCACAGCTTGACACATGGTAGGACTTTTATAAATGCTTATTTTTAATTGAAGTTTAATTGAATTGAATTAATAAATAATTTGTTGAGTAAATGAACGAATGAAAGAAACTGAATGAATTTAAGAGTTGTCTGTGATGGGGATAAGTGTAAAAAGGAGAGAGAATAAATATTGAGATGGGTCTAAAAAAATTATCCTTTAGAAGAATAGCTCTCAAGGAAGGATGCTGGTGGTAGTCAAGTAGGACCACAGGAGTTCACAGACTCCAACCAGTCAATCATTTCCTCTTCCCTTCCCACCCCATTCTCCCTTTTATCAGATTTTTATTTTATAGCAAGCACAATTGAGTCCCAGAGAGAGGGAGGATTATACTCAGGGTCAAATCCCTCCTGCTCAGCCAATGTTCTCTCCCTCCACCTGTCCACACACCTCCTCCTTGTACTTACCCAAAGATTTGACCTTGGGTTGGAAGGTTTGGCCAGAATAGAGATGAAGCTCTGAAAGAAAAGATGGAAAACCTGCAGGGGCCAGTTCTTAGACTTTTCTAGACTCTTAGAAGCAGGAGCAGGGTAAGGAATAATAACAATAAGAATGCTACTACTTCTAATAATAATACCTATTTTTATAATAGCTTTAAAGGCTACAAGGTGACTTCCTCACAAAAAGCCCAGGAAGGAGCTGACCAGTGAACAGGAATTAATAACGAGGTTTTAGATGGAGAGCTGGAGGAGCCTCAAAAGCCACCTTGTCTGAGCTCTTCATTTCACAGGTGAGTTCCAAGGCAGGTCAGCAGCAACCACAAAGCTCCTAGGAAGTGCCAGAGGTGGGATTTAAGCCCAGGATCTCTGACTGCATCCCCATCTTACAGATGATGAAACTGAGGCTTTGGAGAGGTAAAGTGCCTTGTCCATGGGGCACGTAGCCAACAAAGGAGGAGCCCAGGATAGAAGTAGTCTCCCGCTAGCCTCTAAGTCCAATGATCATTCCACATCACCACATTATGGAAACCCCATAGGATACCAAGCAGTCCCCCCTAACCACTCCCCACCACCAAAGGCTCCAGGGGCAGAACATGCACTCACTCTGCAGAATCCCCTTCCTGCAGGCCCTCTGCTGACAGACCAGGAAGACAACCAAACCAAACATCACAGCAAAGATAGTCATCACCCAGAAAAGAGGCTCGGACCCTGCAACACAAGAGCTCCACTCCAATCCCCGTAAAGACTGGGGAAGAAATTCCCTGACACAACCCTGGCGGGGGGAGACCTTGTTAACCCAACCCCAGCAAAGAGCCAGAGCCCCTGGGGGACCTGGAGGATCACCCAGCTCTCTTTTGCCCTTTCTCTGTCTCTTTATTTCTGTCTCTGTCTTTCTTACTCTATCTCTTCTCTCTGTTTTTCTCTTCTATCTCTCTCTCCTCTTCTTTGTCTCTGTCGCTTCTTTCCTCTGTCTTTGTTTTTCTCTCTCTCCTCTCTGTCTCTGCCTCTCCTCTCTTTCTTTGTTTCTCCCTCTTCTCTCATTCTCTCTCATCTCTCCTCTCTTTCTTCTGTCTCTCTCTCTCTTTCCCTCTTCTCTCTCATTCTCTCTTCTATTTCTTCTCTCTCTTTCTCTGTCTGTTTTTCCTCTCCTCTCTGTGTCTCTTCTCTCCTCTTTTCTCTTTTGCCCTCTTCTCTTTGTGTGTGTGTGTGTGTGTGTGTGTGTGTGTGTGTGTTCACTCCCTCTCCTCTCTCTTTGTCATATTTCTCTCTTTCCTCTCCCTGTCTCTCTTTTCTTTCTCTCTTCAATCTCTGTCTTTCTTTTTCTCTTCTCTCTCACTCTTTCTTCTCTGTTTCCCCTCTCTCTTTCCCTGTCTTTTCTTTTCTCTCTGTGTGTCTCTTCTCTCTTCTTTCTCTTTTTGTCTCTGTCTCTCTCTTTACCTCTTCTCTCTCATTCTCTCTTCTGTTTCTTCTCTTTCTCTGTCTGTCTTTCCTCTCCTCTGTGTCTCTTCTCTCTTCTTATCTTTTCTTGTCTCTTCTCCTTTCTCTCTGTCTCTCTTTCTCTCTTCACTCCCTCTCCTCTCTTTGTCACTATTTCTCTCTTTTCTCTCCCTGTCTCTGCCTTTCTTTTCTTTCTCTTTCTGTTCCTTCCCTCTTCTCTCATTCTCTGTCTTTTTCTTCTCCCTGTTTCTCTCTCTCTTTCTCTTTTCTCTCTCACTCTTTCTTCTTTGTTTTTCCTCTCTCTTTCTCTGTCTTTTCTCTCCTCTGTCTCTTTCTCCTCTTCTTTCTCTTTGTCTCTTTCTGTCTGTCTCTGTCTCCCTTTCCCTCCTCTCCCTTTTCCCACTGTCTCCCTGTCTCTTCTATCTCTTCTCTTTCTACCTGTCTGTCTCTTCTCTCTCTTTCCCTTCTTTTTCCACCTCCTTCCCCACATCTCTCTTTCTTTCTCTTCTTTCCTCCCTCCTTTTCTCTCCTGTCTCTTTTGTCGTACTGATGTGTTTTGTTCTTATATTACAAACTTTTCAAAATTACCTTTGCCTTCTGAGACCTAAACTAACAATACACTGACTTCATTTGAAAATGCACACAACATTCCATATTTATAATTCCTCAATCTTGCTATTTTTAGTATTTTTAATGAACAGAAATTTTTCTCTCCCTTCCAACTTCAACCCCACTGAAAAAAATAAGAAAACAAATTCCTTGCAACAGATACATATAGTTAATAAATATATTTTCTCATTTTCTATGATGAAAAAATATGTATCTTGTTCTGCACTGTGAATCTTTCACCTCTCTATCAGAAGGCAGAGAACACTTTTCAACATCAGTCCTCTGGATCCAATGCTCGAGGCATTGATTATAGTTCTTACAGCTTTAGAGTTTTTTGTCTTTAAATGCTTTTGTTACTATATAAATTGTTCTTTTGGTTTTGCTTCTTTCATTCTTCATAAGTTTATAAAAGTCTTCAAAACTGTTCATTTTCATAACATTTATATATAGTATACATTGTTCTCTGCTTGCTTCATTCTGCACTAGGTCTTACAAGTTATATTTCAAATTGTATATTTTCTCATTTCTTACAATACAAGAGTACTCTGTCATACTCATATACTACAATTTATTCATCTAAAATTCACTTGATGGACAACTTCTTAATTTCCAGTTGTTTGTTTGTTTATTTTAATCACTGCAAAAAAAAGCTGCTATAAATATTTTTGTACAGACAAAATCTCTATGCCTTTCTTTGATAATTTTTTTGAGTATAGGCCTAAAAATGGACATTGGATCAAATGGAATACAATGTTTAGTCACTTTTTAATCTATAATTCTAGATTGCTTTCCAGAATGGTTGCATCTATTTATGGATCCAACAACAGTACAAGGTCCATGCTTCTTTTCCTGTGCTAGGCTCCCGGAGGACCTCAGATTTTGGAGCCAGAAATCCATGGAGATTATCTAATCTAGGTTTCCTTCACCTTTGTGTTATTGTCATGGCACCTCTGGTAAATCCTATAGATCCCTTCTCAGAATGATGTTTTTAAATGAATAAAATAAAATTCACAAAATTGCTCAAGGAAACCAATCATGTTGAAATAAAGATTTAATTTTTTTCCTATCCAAGTTCACAAACTCCCTGAAATCTATCCATAGACCCTTTGGTATTCTAGAGACCCCCAAGTTAAAAAGCTCTGATCTAGGTCAACTCTCTCGTTTTAAAGCCAAGGAAATAGACATTTTATAGGAAAACAAACTGAGGTTGAGAAAAGGAGAGTAAGTTCAGCTAGAATTACAATTCAGAGACAGATTGTATTCTAAGACTAGATCTTTTCTATACTACACTATACGATATTTTACTATACTATACTATACTATATTATATTTTACTATGCTATACTATACTATATTATACTATACTATATTTTACTATACTATACTATACTATATTATACTATACTATACTATACTATACTATACTATACTATATTTTACTATACTATATTATACTATATTTTACTATACTATACTATATTATATTTTACTATGCTATACTATACTATACTATACTATATTACACTATACTATACTATACTATATTATATTTTACTATACTATATTATCCTATCCTATCCTATCCTATCCTATCCTATCCTATCCTATCCTAT
>JAJPUD010001077.1:6013-35232 GCA_023553655.1 Myrmecobius fasciatus | reverse complement strand
CTATACTATACTATACTATACTATACTATACTATACTATACTATACTATACTATACCATATCCATCCCCAAGTCCCATGAAAAAAAAACAAGAGCTGGACCTTTACTCTTTCTCTGCAGAGGTGGGGAACGGTGGGTATGTATGAACATTGGTCAGTGGGTCCATCATTTTTGCTGATCTGTTTTATTTACCTCTTTCTTTTTTATTTGTCACAAGGGATTGCTCTCCAAGTAGAGAAGAATCAGAAGTATACTGGGAAATCAAAGTGACAAGAAAAGCATATGATACAGAGAAATGTTTTTAAAAGAAAGAAAGAAGGAAGGAAGGGAGGGAAAGAAGGACAGTATTAGAAATGTACTGACCAAAAAGGTCTGAGGATACCTAGGAAGGAAGGAAGGAAGGAAAGAAGGAAGAAGGAGGAAGGGAAGATAGAGGGAGAAAAACAAAAAAGGAGGGAAGGAAGGGAGGAAGGAAAGAAGAAAGGAAGGAAGGAAGGAGGGAAAAGAAGGAAGGAGGGAAGAGAAGTAGAAAGGGAGGAAGGAAGGAGGGAAAGAAGGAGAGAGGAAGAGAGAGAGAGAGAGAGAGAAAGAGAGAAATTTAATTTCAGATTCTCTTACTCCAGACCTAGTACTCTCTCCATTGTAACCTATTACCTCTCGACTTCAGGTTTCCCTGGGAAATATTAGTAAAAGAAATGATCTCTCCCCCATGCCCACCTTGGACTTCTTGGGAACAGACCCTTTTTGCCTTTGGGATAAGGAAGTCTCTACTGGCCCTCCCCTACTCCATCAGAAATAAGGAATTACCTGGCTTGGGTCTTCCAGTGAGAGATGGTGAGACAGTCTCAGTGTCATGGGTTAGACTCCAATCAGCTGTGGTGTTGGAAGGCTCTGTAATATTTACGATCCTGACAGTGGGAGAGATAGTGTGAAAGCTGATGATGAAGATTGGTAGTCCTAAATACACCCTGTATGCCAAATGGCAATGCCAACGATTGGTCATGCCCTCACTCAATCTGAAATCCCTCCTGGCAGAAGGGCAATATGCCAGTCTCTAGGAGAAGGTACCAGCCCCCAGTTCCTGTGTACTTGACAGCATCTGGAACAGCTATGCTACTGACTTTGGGATGACAGAAAAAGAATCCAACCATTCCAGTCTTCCAAGACCCACCTCCTCCAGGAAGCTTTCCCTATTGTAGGCCTGTATTCCAGCCTCCATCACACTCTTCCCTGAACTCCCATGGGTCTTTCTCTGGACCACTCAGTTTTGCACCTGATTCTATTCTGCCTTCTTTCTAACTCAGTCTTAGGATCCCAGCTCTTCAAGTGGAAAGGGATCTCCCAGAGGTCATCTGATCCATTCTCATGCCCTCAGAGAGTTCCTCCCCAGCTTGCCCTGAGCCTGCCCATGGGAGCCCCAGAGTTACCTGGGGTTAGGCTGACAATCTCTGGCACTGGAGCTGTAGTTGGAAAAGGTCCCAGGAGGGCAGGGCTCACAGACAGTGTCCTTCTCCAAGGTGCCTGTGGATAAAAGCAACTCCTCACATTAGCATTAGCATTACATGAGCAGTCCCAGTATTTTGAGAAAGATGAAGTGGAGCTCTTTTTTGGGTGGTAGGTGGTGGGGAATTCAGAAAGAAGTGCTCCAAAATAAAACATTATTTTATCTAGAGATTTTTATCCCAGAGAACAAACAGATAGATGACTATAAACTACTTAACACTGAGGGCCAGATGAATCCAATTCCTTTTCTAGTCCTTCAGAGAACCACAGAATATCTGAACTGGAAGAGGCCAAATAGTGCCCAGAGAAAGGAATGGATGTCTTCGATAAATGGCAGTTTATTGGTAACTCTCCCATTAGAATGAAAGCTCTTGAAGGCAGACACTGGCTTCTCCCCCCACCCCACCCCCAGCTTTGCTTTGGTTCCTTCAGCACTTAACATAGTGCCTAGCACATAACAAACAATTAATAAAAATTTGTTGACTGACTGATTTCACTTTTGTGTTTGTTAAGTCATCATTAAGTCAGTCAATCAACAAACATTAAGCACACGCTAAGTTCTAGACACTATGGTAAAGGCTTATTCAGAATGCCTTGATTCATATTGTAGGAGAGTGAGATCTCAGGATCCTACATGAGAGTTGAAAGGACCTCTGACCCCCTCTAGTTCAATCCCCCTCATTTCATGAATGAAAAAGTCCTGATTCCAAATCGTCTCTTCTTCCTATCATGACATCCAACCTGAAAAGGGTATCTTTTCCAGGGTTAAACAGCAAATCATTGGTAGAATTTGAAACAAGACCCTTGGCTTCTAGCCCATTGCTCTTTGAGCCTTACTTAACACAGACAGGTTTAGACAGATCTAAACCTGGAAGGGACCTCAGAGGCTCTCTCTTGTCTAACCTGCTCATTTTACAGATAAGCAAAGTCCTCCTTAATCTTAGTGTCTTTCCTCTGTGATTATCATCAATCTTTCACTGTAACTTGCTTGTTCCCAGTCCTTTGCATGCCATCTGTCCTATTCAACTGTGAAGTTCTTGAGGGCAGGGATTGTATTTTACCTTTCTTTGTATCTCTTGCACTTAGCACAATGCCTGACAAGAACTTGCCCTCTTGAGAAATTCTCCCTAATTGGAACATGGCTTTGGATAAAAACAGAGAACCATTTATCTTCAAGGTAGACAACAGACCTGTGACTTAACTGAAAAACTGCTAGATTTCGTCAGAAGAGCTGGGTTAAATCTTGTGAATATTCTTACGCAGCTCATCTACTGGCAGTAGAATGTAAGCTTCTTGAAGGCAGGGACTGCTCCATTTTCTTTGTATTTCCAGCCTTGTGCCTGCTACTAAGACACTTGTGTTCCACTCGATTATTACTTAACTCTCTTGGGCAAATCTCTCAATCCTAGTTTGCTTAGTTCTAAAGCAAGGGGATTAAATTAGCTGATCTCATAATATAATTATGATTATCCTGTAATATATACTAATATAATTATATAAAATTATAATCCATCTAATTCCAATTTTATGATCTTAAAGAAGAGTTCTTGAGGGAACTGAAGAAAAGTGAATAGGTTTTGATGCCATCTTGTGGCCATCCAGGACAGTACAACCCACCAGAAAAGCAAAATTAAATCAATCCAGGAGGGACTGATTGAAGGTATCATTTAGGTAGAAAACTAGAAGGGACCTTATAGATCACCTAGTCTAATCTCCTCATCTTATAGATGACAAAACTTGTCAGTTAGACCATCACTGGATCAATAATGACCTTGCATCTCAGACTTTGCATGATACTTTCTTTTCAATGTGAATCCTGTAATATTACATATTATCAATCACAGAATTAGATCCATGATCCAGAATGGTCTTTGTTAGTCATAGGCTTGTAGATGTAGAAAGGAAAGGATCTTTAAATGTATTCCCATTCTACACAAGGTTGCTAAAGTTGATGCTTTGGACTCTCTGTTTTTTCATTAAGATGAGCTTGCATTCTAAGCATAAATAAAATCTACAGATAATTGTCTCTGTGTGTTGATTTAGTGATTCCCAGCAGTGTCTGATGGACCCACAGATAATTTTTATCATTGTATTAATGGTGAATTTAGTTTGGACACCTATAGTTTACAAAATTGCTGTGAGGATCAAATGAGATCACATATCCCTCCTGGTGGGTTTCCTGAACTTCAAAATCATATCATTTGTCACCTTGGAGTTTCTTTTAGCACTTGGACCTCCTCATCCTTGAACACCTCATAGGGCTAGCCTGCTAACCCTGGAATATCCCTCAGTAAGATCTGCTCTGTCTTTTCAAATTGGTGAGTTCTTGCTGAAACTCACATTTTGTGAAGGGCTCCAGACAGGCTTGCCTTTACTCCCCTTTTGAGTTCAGGTCCTATTGATGACTTTCTGTGGATTTCAAAATCATGTCTCCTATCCAGTAGGGTTGCTCAGTTCTCTTGTTGTGTTGCCTTCTCCATTAGGAAGTAAGCTCCTTAAAAGCAGAAACTATTTTTCTTTTTATTAGTATTTATATTCCAGAGCTTATTACAATGGCTGGCTTGCTTTCTTCCTAAAGTACTTTGTGAACCTTAAAGCACTTTATTAATGCTAGCTTCCATATCACCATTATCATTATCATCATCATGCTTAAGAAGTCCTATGGCTTAGCAGGAAGCACTCAACTCAGGGGCTAAGGATATCTGAACTCTTATTTTGGTTCTCCTAACTAAGTACAGAGAGAGGACTGTGGGAACTGAGTGTGGATCATAACATAACATTCTCACTCTTTTTGTTGTTCGCTTACATTTTGGTTTTTTACTCATTTCTTTTCTTTTTGATCTAATTTTTCTTATGCAGCAAGATACAAATATGTGTACATATATTGAATTTAACATATATTTTAACATGTATAACACATATTGGATTGCTTATCATCTAGGGAAAGCGGTGGGAGGAAGGAGGGGAAAATCTGGAACACAAGGCTATGCAAGGGTCAATGCTGAAAAATTATCCATCCATATGTTTTGAAAATAAAAAGCTTTATTAAAAAAAACTAAGTACCAATTACAGATGAGCTGAAGGGTCTGGGGATTCTAAGTCTGGAGATGTGAAGACTTATGGGACATGGGACAGTTGTCTTCAAGAATTGTCAGGGGCTGTCACATGGGAAAGGGATTAGACTGCTATTTGGCTCTGCCAGTTAGAATTTGGAGTAATAGAAAGAAGCTGTGCAAAAACTTCCCAATAAAATTGGCTGTCCATTAGTGGGGAAATGAATATGAATATGATAGAACATTATTGCCCATAAGATATAATGGATATGAAGAATTCAGCGGGCTGCCCTATTATTCCATTCATTCTCCTGGGAATTCAGGTCAAATCATCGTTTCTTTCCCACCAGTCATCTATAGGTGTTGTCTTTCTTGAGGGCAGGAAGCAAATTTGTTTTTGTTCATGGGTCCCTAGCACATAGTACAGTAATTGGTATATACTTGATGCTTAGTAAATGCCTTTCATTTAGAGAAGCATGGGAAACATTCTAAAAATGATGTAGAATAAAGCAAGCAGGATCAGGAGAAAAATCTGGCTACAACCATATCAATGGAAAGAATGAGACGTGGAAAGTTACAGAGGGTAACTCTCTGAATCTCATTTACCTTATTTGCAAAACAAAATACCTGTAGTCTCTCCTTTCTAGATGAGACACTGTGAGACAATGAGACATTTGGCCAACTTAATATGTTACCTAAAGGCTATTATTATTCTGTGTAACCTAAGATAAATCACTTTGGCTGCCTGAGCCTCAGTTTCCCCATATGTAGAATGAGTCACAGGAACATGGGATCATTGATCTTGAGCTAAAAGGGAGCTTAGGGGTCATCTAGTCCAACCACTTCATTTTATAGCTGAGGAAATTGAAGCTCAGGGAGGTTGACTTCCTGAAGATTCTTCAAGCAATAAAAAGTCAGGTTTCCCAACTCTAGAACCAATGGGAACATTATGTGCAGTCCAGCTCCTTCCAGTTCTAAGAGTCTTGTGATTTCATCTATTGCACTCCAATGTTTTTTAGGAAAGAAACAAAGAGGATGATAAATAGGAGCAGGCAATCTGTACCTAAAGAGTTTAGAGTTGAAACAAGGCACCTCCATTCCCTTATCACATTGCCTCTTTCTGGTTTCTCAACCCATTCTTCAGATGTCAAATAAAGCTCATGTGGTAGTTCCTTCTTTATGGGAAATTCTAAAGGGTTTTCCAGATGTGATAGGTGGGGAGAGTAAAGAAAGAAGAAGTCCCACAGAAATTCAGTGTACTGACCTGATGGTACTATCACCCATAAAAGACCTGTCCATTTTCCTTCCTCAGACAGGGAAAGTCCAAGTTAGGCCAATGATTTATACTGATCACCAAGCAGCAATCATAGAGTCTCAGAATTTCAAGTTCTGAAGGTGACTGAGGCTATATAATCTCACCTGATCAATAATGTCCTCTATAAAAAATCCTCTGTGAGGGTTTTCCAGCCTTTGAAGACTTCCAAGGAGCAGGAACCCACTACCTCCTAAAGTCATTCCACTTTGGGACAACTCCCAGGGAGTTTTTTCTTTATATCTAGCACAAATATACCTTTTTGTAGCTGCTGATTTTGTCCTTTGCGGGCTGAGCAGAATGAATCTGATCCTTCCTTTATATTTTAGCTTTTTATGAACATGAAGAAAACTATTCTTTCTCATTTCTTCCCCCCACCCCTACCCCATATAAACATCCTGCTCTGAGTCTTCTCCAGGCTTAATATTCCTAATTCTTTCAACCAGTTCTTACATGGCTGAACTCAAGGCCATTTACCATTCTGATGGCTCTGCTCTGAATCTTCTAAAACTTATCAAAGTCCTTCTTAAAATATGATGTCCCCAATTAAAATAATGTTCCTGATGTCTGACCATAGCGAAGAACAGAAGGACTATAAAGTCCTTTATATGCTTCTCTTAAGGCAATGTCAAGGTGATTAACCTCCCTCAGTTCTCACATAATAATAACAGAATCTTTCTCACAAAGTGGTGAGGATCTGTGGAGGTGGAACAAATTTATGTCCAAAGAAGACTTGGAACTCCTAATTGAACACCAGATGGATAATTTTGACTATATTAAGTTAAAAAGTTTCTGTACAAACAAAACAAATGCAGACAAGATTAGGAGGGAAGCATCTAATTGGGAAATCATCTTTACATTTAATGGTTCTGATAAAGGCCTCATTTCTAAAATATATAGAGAATTGTCTCATATATATAAGAATTCAAGCCACTCTTCAATAGATAAATGGTCAAGGGATATGAACAGACAATTTTCAGATGATGAAATTAAAACCATCTCTAGTCATATGAAAAGTTGCTCCAAATCACTATTGATCAGAGAAATGCAAATTAAGACAACTCTGAGATACCACTACACACCTGTCAGATTGGCTAAAATGACAGGAAAAGATAACGATGAATGTTGGAGGGGATGTGGGAGGGCTGGGACACTAATACATTGTTGGTGGAACTGTGAATGGATCCAACCATTCTGGAGAGCAATTTGGAGCTATGCTCAAAAAGTTGTCAAACTGTGCATACCCTTTGACCCAGCAGTGTTTCTACTGGGCCTATATCCCAAAGAGATCTTAGAGGAGGGAAAGGGACCCACATGTGCAAGAATGTTTGTGGCAGCCCTTTTTGTAGTGGCTAGAAACTGGAAACTGAAGGGATGCCCATCAATTGGAGAGTGGCTGAATAAATTATGGTATATGAATGTTATGGAATATTATTGTTCTGTAAGAAACGACCAGCAGGACGATTTCAGAGAGGCCTGGAGAGACTTGCATGAACTGATGCTGAGTGAAACAAGCAGAACCAGGAGATCATCATGCACAGCAACAACAGTATTACATTATGATCAATTCTGATGGACATGGCTCTCTGCAATAAAGAATTGTCTCAAACCAGTTCCAGTTGTTCATTGAAGAAAACCATATACACCCAGAAAGAGGGACATGAAATATGGACCACAACGTAACATTTTCATGATCTCTATTGACATTTGCTTGCATTGTGTTGCCTTTCTCTGATTCTTTTTTTTTTCTTGTAGATAGGATTTTTCTTGCATAACTTCTCAAGCATTTCAACATTATTAACATGTAGTGGACTTCCTGCCATCTGGGGGAGGGGAGGGGACTGGGGGTAAAATTTGTATTGGAAAGCTTTGTAAAGATCAAGGTTGGGGAACTACCCATACATATGTTATACAAATAAAAAGCTTAAATAAAAAAAAAAAAAGATCAATGCTGGGGAACTACCCATACATATGTTATACAAATAAAAAGCTTTAATAAAAAAAGAAAAGAAAAGAAAAGAAAAGAAAAAAAAACAAAGTGGTGAGGATCAAGTGAGACATTTGTAACCCTCTATAAATCTTAAAGAGCTACATATATAAAATATATCATACATATATTATATAATGTTTATATTATCATAATATGTAGTGCTATACATTGTATTTATATCTCTAGATGTATTATATATATTGGCTCTCTGATTAGACCTTTGAGCGCAAGGACAAAAGTGAAACTGTTTGCATTCAAGAATCTACATTCTAACAAGAGAGATAATACATGGATAATAAATGCTTGTTGATCAATGGATTGTTTGATTGAAGAGGCAGCATAGTATAATGGTTAGAGAACTAGAAATCAGGAAGAACTGAATTCAATCCCTGCCTGTATGACTGTGGGCAAGTCACCAATCTACACTGATGAAGAGTGTTTCCTCCATATATATAGAAGAACTCACAATTACAGAACCTACCTCCTTCCTCCTCTCTCTTCCTCCTCCCTCCAAAAGAAGAGTTGGGTTCAAATGTGTTCTGTCATATTTTAAATTGTGCGATCTTGGACAAATCCTTTAATTCTCTGGGCCTCAGTTTCCCCATTTTCAAAATGAGAAGGTTGAACTAGATGACCTATGAGGCTCAGCTCTAAATCTGTGATTCTCAGCAGAAAGAATAATTAACAACCCCACATTCTTAAAGAAAAAAAAAAAGACAGCCTCACCCTTCCTACCCTGTTTTGAAGGAGTATTTATTCTATCCATCATCCAGCCAATTGTACAAAAGGGTGAAACTCCCAAGTGACTGCCTAGACCCACCCTTCTTACCTTGTTCTGAAGGAGTGTTTATTCTATCCATCACCCAACCACTTATACAAAAGGATGAAATCCAAGGGACTGCTCAGACCCACCCTTCTTACTTTTTTCTGAAGGAGTGTTTATTCTGCCCATCACCCAACTGAATTGTACAAAAGGGTAACAACTCCCAAGTGACTGCCCAAGCAGACTTATAAGCTACAGGTCATTCACTTCAAAGGGACTGGAGGGGGATCTTAGTGGGGAAAAGGAAGAAGGTTGCAGGGAAGAAGTTAGGGGGGTAGAAATTCCCTACCTTGGTATTTGACTCTGGCTTCCGGTGGGCACAGGGAGTGTTTCACACAACGGGCACAGGTATACCTGACTGCTGTGGCACAGAACATGCCATCCTGGCATTTACAGACCCGAGGGGAGTTCCAGGTACATGGAATCTTCTCCACAAGGTCACCTAGAAAGGAGAAATCATTCAAATACAATCCAATAGAGCTTGAAGGAAAAGCAGAGGGAAGCAACAGAGTTTGGGAGAAGATACAAAGAGACCATAAGAGCAGAGAAATCTCAGGGGGCAATTAGCCAGTGGCCTGAGGGCAGCCTGTATTTTTCAGAAGGGCAATTTCAGTGGAATATAAGCTCCATGTGGATAAGAACAGTTTTTTTTTTAATTTTATCTTTACATATCTAGTTCTTAGCACTGTGCCTTATACCTAGTGGGCACTGAATCAATGCTTATTGAACTGGACTGCCTTGGAGGAAAGTCTGAGAAGTGGGAAAAACTTTCCCTATAAGTTACATGGCATAGTGGAAAGCTATACTTGGAGTTAGGAAGGTCTTGTTCCAAATCCTGATTCTGACACTACTTGTATGATACCAAGAAGATACTTCTCTAATCTTTCAGTTTTTGTCAAGTATAAAGTCAGAAGGCTGGACTACATGGTCTCAAAGGTCCCTCCAAATCTAAATTTATGCTCTCCATCCTGAGCAAGGATAGACCTTTCCTTTGTCAGATATCAGAGTACTCTGTACTTCCTAAATGAACTCATTCTATTTTGCTTTGTGCTATAATAATTGATCTTTCAGGTCTGATTTCCTCTACTAACCCATAAGCTCTTTGAGGATAGGGAACATGTCCTGTTCATTTCTGTACCCTCCTGATAGCCCCTAGACACAGAGCTTCAAACAGTAATGACTGGTCTTTCAAGTCTGATTTCTTCTTTTTTTTTTTTTTTTTTTTTGCTGAGGCAATTGGGGTTAAGTGACTTGTCCAGGGTCACACAATTAGAAGTGTTAAGTGTCTGAGACTAAATTTGAACTCAGGTTCTCCTGACTTCAGGGCTGGTGCTCTATCCACTGCGCCATCTAGCTGCTCCATACAATCAATTCTAAAGAGAGACCTTGAGAGTGTCCTTGTATCACTTTTTCTGACCACCATGTTTTCAGCCATGTTGGCAATGATAAACATTTAGGAATGTTTTTAGGATTTAAGAATCAAGAAAAAATTCCTCGCAATTAAAATTATGTTAAAGGAAGATGGATTTCCTCTTTAGGGAGTGCATTAGTCTACCCCAAGCTGGAAGGCTTTGGGCAATCTGGTCATTCACTTATTGGGAATATAGAAAAGAGGTTTTTCCTTCAGGAAGGTGGAATCTGAGGGCCATTCCTGAGCTTCTATAATTCTGCTGGATCCCCACTCAAAGCCTCTTTATCCAGATTCATTCAACAAATATTCATTCTATCCCTACTATGTAAATAAGGCACAAGCAGCTAGTTGGTACGCTGGATAGAGTGCTGGACTTGGCGTCAGGAAGACTCATCATGAGTTCATACTCAGCCTCAGACACTTTCTAGCTGTGTGATCCTGGCCAAGTCACTTCAGCTGTTTGCCTCAGTTTCCTCATCTGTAAAATGAGCTGAAGAAGGAAATGGCAAATCACTATAAGATCTCTACCAAGAAAACCCTAGATGGGGTCATGAAGAGTCCGATATGACTCAACAATAGTTATATAACAGGCTACGTGCCTTGCCAATGGTATTTCTTTTCTTTCTTTTTTTTTCTGGTGACATGGACTTTGTGATCCCAGGATCATGTCCATACCATGATGAAGTGTCAGAGGAGGACTTTAGGAGAAAGCTGTCTGGATGCCTAAGGGCTGTATAATGAAGAAAACAGAACTGGGAAAACAATATACAGACAGCAACTACAGATGGGAAGGGAAGGGAATAAGCATTTCTATAATACCTACTATGTGCCAGAACTTTATCTCATTTTCTCCTTACAACAACCCTGAGAGATAAGTACAATTATTATTCTATTTTGCAATTGATAAAACAGGAAAACAGAGGTTAAGGGACAGAACCAGGGTCACACAACTAGTAACTGGGGCTGGATCTAAATTCAGATATTCTTGGCTCCAAGCCTTGAACTCTATTCTATTCATCCCCTAGTTTTCTCTATAATAGTATACACGAAAAGCACATATCTACCTTCAGATTCTACACAATGTCTAACATTGATTTCAAATTAGTGATGATACACTTCTCAGCTCAGTACTGGGGTGGGGAAGTGGAGGAATGGGAACTATCGATGCAGAAGGTTGCACATGTTGTCAGTGGCAGCTGCTTTGTGACTTTGATTTGTTAAACTGCATTTCTTTGTGATGAAAGAGCTCTCCAGGCATTATGGGATATTGAAAAGTCACAGTGGTTTAAAAAATATAGATCAATAAAACATGAAAAAAAGACGACTCTCTGTGGACTATAATGATGAGGGTATAAGGGCTGGCTCAGGGGAGCTGACCAGCTAGCTCCCAACTCTCTCTCTTGGTCATCTGTATTTTCTTCTTTATATGACCTCATGGATACACACACACACACATGCACTCACACACATGCTCATAAACATACACTCATACATGCATACACACTCTCACAAACATAAAACACACATTCACACACACATACATACACTCACACACAAACATACACACACGCACTTACACACATATATACATATACACAAACACACACTCACACATACACATTTACATACACACACATTCATACACATATATACATATATATGCACACTCGCACACATATTCACAAATAAGACTCACACACATTCATATACCCATATACTCACATACACTCTCACACATTCATACACTCATACACACACACTCACAAACATACACACCCATTCATATACACACATGCACAAACATACACTCACACAGCACACATACACACACACACACACACACACACACACACACTCACAACCCCTTCATAGGTGAAGGAGGAACAAACGCGTGGTTAGTAGTAAGGACAGTACCTTCTGAGCAGCTAACACAGGCCAGGCAGCGGGATTTCCGCTTATCTTCCAGGTAATGGTCTGGATTACACTTCTTTCTGCAGTCTTGAGGCCCTTGGGGACATGACTTTCGAGGCACCTGATCTAGAAGAGGAAACAGAGTTATTTTAAGTCTTTGTGGAACAACAGAGCAGGGGTGGATTTGAAGAAAAAAGACCTAAGGTCCCCAAGCATGGCCATGGGACTCTAGACAAGTCACTTGATCTCCCCAAATCTCCCCTTTCCTTCTCTATAAAAAAGGAAAACTTATTTAGAACTAGAAGAGATTTCAGAGGCCATCTCAGGTCTTCCGGACATCACTTTTTCTTGGTTCTCCTCCTATCTCTCTGACCACTTCTTCTCTGTCTCCTTTCCCGGATCTTCTTCCAGATCACATCCTTTAACCATAAATGTCCCACGGGGTTCTCTCCTGGCTCTCTTCTCTTCTTCCTCTATACTACCTCACTTGGTGATCTCTTTAGTTTCCATGGATGTAATCACCTTCTCTGTGCTGTTGATTCTCAGATCTACCTATCTTGTCCTAACCTCCCTGCTGACCTCCAATCTCATATCTCCAATTGCCTTTCAGATCTCTCAAACCGTATATCCAAAGGACATCTTAAACTCAATATGTCCAGAATGGAATTCATTATCTTTCTCGCCTCCTGCCTATTCATGAAAAGAGCAGCACTATCCTCCCACTTCTTCAGACTCACAGCCTAGACTCTTCGTTATCTTTCACCCTCCATCTCTAATCTATTGCCAAGGCCTTTATATTTTATCTCTGCAATATTTCTCAAATGTCCCCCACTTCTCTCCTTTGATACTGTCATGATCCTGGTTCAGATCTTCCATAACAGCTTGAACTGTTGCCTGATGGTGAGTCTGCCTGCCTCAGGTCTTTTCCCTTCCCAAACCAATTTTCTATTGACTACCAAAGAACATTGAAATCAAAATACTAATTGAAAGACCCCCAAACACACAGTGGCTAAATTTAAAAATTTCCTTGAAAAAATAAGAAGTTCTGCAAGCAACCAGAAGAAAGATTTTCAAATACAAAGGAAAGGAAATTTGAATAACATAAGATTATTCTTCAGGAAAGAATGGAATAATGTGTTCTGAAGACCAAGGAAGTATAAGATGCAGCTCAAGATGAATTAAACTGAAAATTGGAGCTTAAACATGAAAAAAAAATGGGTATTCAAAAATAAAATAGTACTCATTAGATTCTTAGAAAGTAGGATCACAGAGAATGAGAAAGATGCTACAAGACCAGAAAAAGGGAAGTGCCCCAATTTAAAAAAAAAAACTGAGGAAGGAGTACAAGTTGCACATTATAGTTAAATGCTTGTCAAACATATATTGGATTGCTTGCCGTCTAGGGGAGGAGGTGGGGGGAAGAGAGGGAGAAAATTTGGAACACAGGGTTTCACAGGGGTAAATACTGAAAATTATCCATGCATACATTTTAAAAATAAAAAGCTTTAATAATAAAAAAGAAAAAAATTAAAATGTAAGCCTATATATATATATATATTTTTTTAAATAAAATAAATTTTTGTTGAACATAGGCCAGTGTGTTTAACTTCAATTCCTGGCAAAATTTGAAAACACTAAATAAAGAAATGGTTCAGAGAAAAACAATTTAAAAAGCAACTGGTAATTATGAAGTGCCAGTTGAGTATCATCAGATACATCATCAGAACAGATCATGCTAACCAAGTATCATTTACTTTGGTAATCATCAGACTTGTAGATTGTGGGAATGATGTACACATAGCTCACCTATATTTCAACACAGTATTTCACAAAGTTTTTCACGGTGTTATTGGTATAAAGCATTATTGATATTAAAAAATTATTTCATGGTATTATTTGGGGAAATGTGATCCAGACAGCTTGAGCAGCCCAACCTGAAGAGGCATTACACCCAATGGGGAGTTTTGTGAGAATTTGATAGAATTAGTAGTAGTAGTACTATATTATCAGAGGAAAGCTTTTGCACCTTGGAAGTTCACTACAACTGGGGTCCTCATAATGGAGGTGTCTTCCATGCCTGTGGCCCCTGCCTTTGATCACCTGGTTCCTCCCAGAACCTCCATTTTAAGGTCCTAGGCCAATATTTTCATTCCTCTCCAGGCTACATTTATAACTCTCTGGATTTTTTCTCTATTACGCCCCAATATGGATCATCCCCCTTTCCGTCTATATATGTGTTATTCTCCACTGGAATGTGAGTTCCTTAAAGGCAAGAACTGTCTTTCAATCAATCCATCAATCAACACTTATTAAGTACCACAAAACTGCTAAATACTGGGGATATTAAAAAAAAAAAGGCAGCAGATAGACTCTACCTTCAAGGAGCTTACAATCTAATGGGAGAAACAAGATACAACCAATATTGTATTTATATACCTAGCTCTTAGAATAATTCCTGGTACACAGTAACAGCTTATTAAATGCTTGTTGACTTGAATAGAAGAAGGTAGATTTGGAACTGACAATGTCAGGCCTCAGAAAGTAGTGACAAATAGATTGATGTTGACTTAGAGGGAAGTCTCCAAAGGAATGACTCAGTGATCCATGTTTACATTGGTCAACCCTGCTTGGCAATTCTATCAGTGCCTTGGATGAATCAGTGCATAGCAAATATGCAGATGAACTAAAGCTGAGAGGGACATATAGCATTCTGACAGTAGTCAGGATTCAGAAAGATCTCAATAAACTAGAGTAGGGTTTAGAAGGGCAAAATTCAGTCTGCTGCCTGTTTTTTGGATGACTTGTGAATTAACAATTTGAGGCTACCTTGATCAGTCTTAGAAAGAATGAGTTTCCTACTTCTTGGAGGTCTTTAAGCAAAGGGAAAAGAAATGCTTTTTATTATTATTAACTTTTTTTTTTTGCTGAGACAATTAGGGTTAATTGATTTGCTGAGGGTCACATAGCTAGGAAGTAAGTGTCTGAGGTCAAATTTGAACTCAGATCCTCCTATCAGCTTTAGGGCTGGTGTTCTATCCAAGAAATGCTTTTTGAAACAGTGAAAGACAGTTGTTCAGACACTGTTTGGGCTCAGTGACTTCTCAGGTCCCTACCAGCTCTGAAATTCATTGATTTCAAAGAAATATAGTACTTTGCCCTTTTCATAATATTGTCAAATTTTCTGGTCTCAGAATTCCCTTACACTGAAATATTACCGATAACTTCCTAAAGAACATTGGTTTACATAAGCTATGTCTATGGGTATCTACCATATTAGAAATTAACATGTCAATATTATTTTCTTTTAATTTTTATTATTCTGGGCTCAAGACCATTCCTCTTGGACCTTTTGGTTAACTAAAAGCCTGTCTTCTGTTAATATTAACTTCACCTGACCAAAATGTATCCTATAGAATGTGAAATTTTAAACATTTCTTAAATAAGCCAGAAGAATCTCAATTGTCTCTGTCCTCTTGGGCAATATGTAAATCTTCCTCCCCACCTCAATCAGCCTATTCATGTCAAAAACAGGAATTGAACTCAGTTCTTCCTGCCACTCAGTCCAATTCTCTATAAACTTTTCCAAACTACTTCTCGTTGTGATAAGGAAGCAGTAATAAAAAAAGAAAATTATTATGACTTCTAAACTAAGAGGATTTCTTACCTCCCAAGAGAAGCTGCCTCCGGAAGCAGACTCAGTCAAGACTTAAAAATGCTGTCCTAGAATGTTTGTGGCGGCCCTTTTTGTGGTGGCTAGAAACTGGAAACTGAAGGGATGCCCATCAATTGGAGAGTGGCTGAATAAATTATGGTATATGAATGTTATGGAATATTATTGCTCTGTAAGAAACGACCAGCAGGACGATTTCAGAGAGGCCTGGAGGGACTTGCATGAACTGATGCTGAGTGAAACGAGCAGAACCAGGAGATCATCATACACAGCAACAACAGTATTACATGATGATCAATTCTGATGGACATGGCTCTCTGCAACAAAGAATTGTCTCAAACCAGTTCCAATTGTTCACTGAAGAAAACCATATACACCCAGAGAGAGGGAAATGAAATATGGACCACAACGTAACATTTTCATGATCTCTATTGACATTTGTTTGCATTGTGTTGCCTTTCTCGGATTCTTTTTTTTTTTTCTTGTAGATAGGATTTTTCTTGCATAACTTCTCAAGCATTTCAACATTATTAGCATGTAGTGGACTTCCTGCCATCTAGGGGAGGGGAGGGGACTGGGGGTAAAATTTGTAATGGAAAGCTTTGTAAAGATCAATGTTGGGGAACTACCCATACATATGTTATACAAATAAAAAGCTTTAATAAAAACAATGCTGTCCTGTCAGAGGTTGAAAATCTAACTACTGAAGGATTGGCCACTACCAAGAGGATGGCTTCTTCCTCCCTAGAGATACCTACCTACCTTGGCCTAAAAAGCATCAATAAACAGGCCATGTGAGCAGGATGGTAAGGATGTTAAAACTGAACTATAATAGAAGATGGCTGCTGTGAAAAGAAAAATAGGATTGTGAAGTAGAGAGAGCTTGCATTCCATACAGGAGCCACTGATAGAGGATGAAGATTCATCTTCTGTGCTCCATTAGGGGGCTTGTAAGAGAATTCCCTCTACATATACTTAGTTTATGCTACTGGGCTGTTGCTACTTGGAACCTATGTGCCCAGCTACCCCTCTGTGTTTTATTTTTATGCATTTAATAACAAAACAAACAAAAAAGTGAAAAGTCTATAGGTGAGAGGAGCTCTAAGATCTCTTCCAATTTAAAATCCCATGGTCCCTTGTCTCATTTTTCTTGGGAATGGAGTTCAGGTATAGGGAGGGGGACCCAAAATTTCCAACCTCTCTGTTCTCCTTCTACCTTGACCTGGCTTGGGGGAGAGAGGAGAGGAAGGGTCTCCCTCCTTCCCTATTTCTCTCAAAGCTACCATCCCAGTAAGCCCCATGCAAATTCTGCCTCTGAAGGCCAAGTGTTTAAGTCAGGCAGCAAATGTCACAAATTTCCTTCCCAGAGTGAGAGGGGTTTTTTGTATATGTGTATGTGTCTGGTTTGGGGTTTTTTTTTTTCTTTATTCTGTCCGGAAGCAACCCCACTGGGTAAAACACCAGCAAAATGCCCCGCCCACTGCTCCTCTCTTCCCCATGCATCTGGCCGGCTTCCAGGACCAGCTCTAGTTACTGTCCTCAAGAGGGGAGGGAGGGAAGAGTGTTCCCCCCATGAGTCACGGAGCTGGGGGAGCGGGGAGGGAAACCCCATTCACAGCACCTTGCTGCCTTGGACTTCTGCTCCCCAACCCCTGCCTCTGAGTCTGTAACAGAATCCACCAATCCCCATGGTTCCCCACCAGATTAGTGATGGAGAGAGCAGGGGATTGAAAGGAAGTCAATTCTTCCTGGTGCTGTGTGTGGTTAATGATCTGGAAGAGATAATACAGAAACCCAAAAGTGGAGTTCAAAATCCTCTCCTGCTTTCGAATCAGTATTAGCAGAAGTTTTGGAGGATGGGGGTGGGAGGAGTGTAGCATGCTGGGAATTGGAAAATGAAATATCACAAGAGTCCAGAGGAGGAAGAGATTGCTTCTGGATGGGCAATCAGGGAGGGCATCTCAGAAGAGGTGGCAATCTGTGCTGAGACTTGAAATCTATGGAATATCTCAAGAGCAAAATTTTTTGAGGGGGAGGGCATTTCAGGGAAAGGAAATGTCTATATTCAAAGATTTAAAAGGAGGAAGATATTTTCCTTTGCGGGAAATAGCTTGATTTGGTTGGAGACAAAAAAGAAAGAAATCCAGCTACAGGGATGGACTTAAGGGACGTGATATATTGTTTTCTATTTTGTCTTTGTCCTTAGTTCAGAGTTGTACAGTGGCTAAAGAGCTGGCCACAGTTCCAGGAAATCCTGGGTTCTGCACATCCTGGCGTATGACTCTGGGCAATTCATCTAAACACTCAGGGACCCAAAGCAACCCTCTGGGTCTATAAATTGCAGAGAAGATGAGAACTAGTATAGGTAGGACTTCCCAGTTTCATGCCAATGAAATCACAGACCTAGTTGTCACTTCCAGCATTTATTTCAGTGTCCTGGATGTTGTAAGCTCTTAATAGGTTCAAGATGGATTTGATGGCAACAGGTCCTAAAATTTAGGCAGATTGACTTTGTTTCCTACCAGAACTATGATTTTATTTGCATAAGAAATTTCCAATAAGGAAATCTCTTCTACTAATCCATCAGTCATCAGGCATTTATTAAGCACCCATTATGCTAGACACTAGGATAAGAAAACAAAGCATTGAGGTCACCACTGGAGGGAGATACAGAGACTAAAATTTAAAAAAGAGTTGGATAAATGATTGTTAATTGACTGATTTTTCATTCATTCACTTATTAGAGGCTGCTAGATGGACAGGGGATAGAGAACTGGATCTACAGTCAGGAAGATCTGAATTCAAATGTAGTCTCATTCACTTCTTAGCTATGTAATCCTGGGCAAGTTACTTAACCTGTATGCCTCAGTTTCCTCAACTGTAAAATGAGGATAATAATAATATCTACCTTATAGGTTTGTGTGAAGATCAAGTGAGATAATATTTGTAAAGCATTCAACACAATGCTTGGACACAGTAGGCCTTTAATAAATATTTAAATATTTTTATTATTTAAATATTATGTATTATTTAAATATTTGTTTTCTTTTGCTTTTCTGCAAGTTAGTCTCAGGGGTTTACCAGAGTCATGTAGCCAGGATATATTAGAGGCAGGACATAAATCCAGTTTTCCTGAGAGGCTCCACTACCTCTCTAACTAGCAAGTTAAAACTAGCAATAAATATTCATCAAGAGAATGAATGATCTGTGGGATTTGTCCTTAGCTTTGTCAATTCCATGCCCTCCCCTCCAACATTTCAAAGCCTTACAAAGCATTGAGTAGGTATCAGATCTCTAATCCTTGCATCTCCCTCACAGTCTGCATATAGTAGGGTTTTAGGATTGGTGAATCTGAGTCTTTCTTGGTAAATCCCACCCTACCCACTACATAGGACAATATTGTTGTCACAACAATATAAGATATTATGGAAAGCACTTATGGTTTTATGCAGCCACATTGACACAATCTGGACTAATTCAACAAACATTTATTAAGCACTTACTGTAAGTAGAGCATTCATTTTTCTTAGGAAGACCAAAAAATTAATTAAAACTCAGTCCCTGCTTTTATAGAACTTATAGCCTAGTAGGAAAAAAAAGGTACCAATACAAGTAATTGAATTATACAATAAAGGTGCTGTTGTTGTTCATTTTTGTTTGATTCTTTGTGATCCCATAGACCAAACTGTCCATGAGGTTTTCTTGGCAAAGATACTGTAGTGGGTTGCCATTTTCTTCTCCAGTGGATTGAGGCAGAGATAAAATGACTTGCCTAGAGTCACATAGCTAATGAGTGTCTGAGGCTGTATTTGAAGGCAGATTCTCCTGATTTCAGACCTAGTATTCTATCCACTGAGTCATCTAGGTACCCTGATAAAAGTGTGTAAGGAGGTGCAAAACAATAAGTCATTAGAGGTCTAAGAAAAAATCAGTTCATCTACAAACATTTTTAAAGCTCCTACTGTATGACAGGCATTGTGTGCCAGCCAGATGGTAGGCATACAAAAAAGTAAAATAACTGATTTGGGAAGAATTGGGGAATGTGATACTTGAACTGGGCTTTAAAGGTAGTTAGTCAACAAGCATTTTTTTCTGAATTCATTTATTTATTTTTAATACATGTTGCTTTATGAATCATGTTGGGAGCGAAAACTCAAAACAAAAGGGAAAAACTATGGGAGAGGAAAAAAATAGAAACAAGAAGTGAACATAGTATGTGCTAATTTTCATTCAATCTCTACAATTCTTTTTCTGGATACAGATGGCATTTTCTGTCCAAAGTTTATTGGGATTGCCTTGGATCACTGAACTACTGAGAAGAACCAAGCCTTTCATAGATCATCTCACTGTTATTGTGTACAACGTATTCCTGGTTCTGCTTGTTTCGCTCAGCATCAGTTCATGTAAATCTTTCTAAGCCTAAGTATTTATTTAAAAGTGCCACAGGAAATCAAAACAGAAGGGGAGGACATTCCAAGAATCCTCATTTCTTACATGAGCACTGCCAGATTCTAGAGACAGATAGGTGGTTCTGAGTATTAGATAAAGAATTACGCCTCAGATGAGAAGATCCTGTCTTAAGATTGTGCAAGGACTGGAGTAACCATAGCTGCCAAGTATTGTGAGCCATTAACTCATTGGCATGGGACAGTTTTTAGATGTTTAAAGTTTGTGACTTGATGAAAGTATAAATTAAATCAAATAACTATTTGGAAAGCATGGGGAGATTTTATAAGAACTATTGGACTAATTTTTGATATAAAGATGAATTTCTTGAGTTTTACTTTATAATTATAATCATTAGCAGCAGCAATTGACATTTATTAAATTCTTTTTGAGGGTCTTGCTAGTGTTGGGAATACAAAGAATATATAAAATACAAACTGCTCTGAAGGGGCTCACAATGAAAGAGATGACATGCTGAGTGATATAGAAAATTGTATATGGTCTCAGAAGGAAGGAGCAACCACATTAAGGGGGGACCAAAAATGGCCTCTTAAAGAAGATAGAATTTGAGATGTCTTAAAGAAGACCAAGGAATTATAGACAAATCACTAACCACCTGAAGGTTCTAATTGGAGGTATAAGAATTAAGAAATCCAAGAGATGAGATAAACAAAAGAACCAAAAAATAAACTGAGCACAAGAGGAGATATAAAAAATTGAGGACAGGAGATATAGGAGACTTCAGCATAAACAGCTGAGTTTGTAGTGACTTTTCTGGGAACTTGTTGATTAGAGAAGGACCATTGCTTGGCTGGTCAGATGGGAAAAGACTAGAAACTATTGACTGACAGTCAAATCCTATTCCTATGTGAAGTCTATGGGGGTTATTGCTCTTCATCTACTACCTACAAATGAAAGAGGAAAATTTCTGAAAGGTACTTGTGTTGCCTTTTACCCTATCTGATTATATAGAGAAAAACAGGGGGGAAAGATAGGCTTGCTTTGGCTGAGAGAAGACTCTTGGAGCTGAATGGGCTAAATGCAATCCCAACTATTTTCAGATGGGAAGGGGGTGGGGAGAGAGACTTGACACCTCTTTACCTTAAGAAGAACTTTTGACTTTTCAATGAAAGTGTAACACTTTTTTCAGCACCCTGTTAAGAGAGGCTAGAAGCAAAAAGAGCTTATCATTAACTTGAAACCAAGAATAGTTTTGCTAATCTAGAGAGCAATGACAATCAGAAAAGAAGCAGTTTTGTGTGGTATAAATTGCTCCTGAAGGGAACAAGAACATCAAGGCCTGAGGTCTAGAAGTGCAAGTTGCTCCAGGAATATGGGTTTCTCTACTCAAGTGCCACCCACTATGTGCTTGGCACTGTGCTAAATGCTAACAATATACACACAACAGACCTTACTCTCAAAGAGCTCACAGTCAAATTTGAAAGATGACAAGCAAACAATTGTGCACAAATAAGCTATATCCAAGACAAACTGGAGATAATCAACAGAGAAAGGGGGCCAGCATTGCAGAATATTGGGAAATACCTCTTACAAGAGGTAAGATTTTAGCTAAGGAACCCAGGGAAGCCAAAGGCCAAGATGAAAAGGGAGAAAGAGCCTGCCACAAAAAATACCTAAGGTCGGGAAATAGATATCATATATAAGCAAGAGGATTGAAGATTTTGTTTGTGGGAGTAGAGATGGCTAAGGAAAACTGGAGAGGGAGGAAGCAGTAAGGTTATGGATGACTTTATAAGCTAAATAGAGGATTTCATATTTGATCCAGAGGCAAAAGAGAGTCTTTGGAACATATTAAATAGGAGAATAGCATAATTAAACCTGCACATTAGGAACCAGTTAACAATGAAAATCTATCTGAATGACTGCAGGCTGTTCATCAATTTGACAGATTAGTGAAAGGTAGCCTAGAATGAGTAGAAATTTGAATCAGGAAGACCAGTCAACAGGTTATTGCAATAGTCCAGCCATGAGGTGATGGGGGCCTATAACAGGTAGTGGCAGAGGAGAGAAGGACTATGGGAGAGATTTTATGAAGGTAAAATCAACAGGACTTGGCAACTGTTTGGATATTGGAGGGTGAGAGAGTAAGGATGTGAGAATGACACTGAGGTTGCAAGTCTGGTTACTGGGGAAATGCTGGTACCTTCTACAGAAACAGGGAAGTTAGGAAGAGGAAAGGATTTTGGGGAAAAGAAAATTAATTCCACTTTAGACATGTTGAGTTTAAGATGTCTGGTTCAAGATGTCTCATAGGAGATCAGAAATTGGAGGTCAATTGTTTGTTCTTCATTTTCTTAGAGGATCATGGTATCACAGGGTGATGTCTTGACTTATGGGTGAATTGGCTTTAAGTGAGGCAGAGTTGTACAGACTTGTCAACTTTACCCCCTCTTCCAGAGTCATTGCATAATGGCCTGGGATGCAGTAGATGCCGTTGGCATTTTTTATTTCTGACCAAGCTCTAAGTGCTCCATACTGCTTGTTTCAATCACTTTCATGGCCACTGGAACAAATTGTTCTCATCCACCCATTACACCAGGGAAAAATCTTCATGTACTTGGAATAGATATCCCCCTACTGTTGATTGTTGGTTATACTTGATCTGGTTTAGTCCGTTTTTGTGTTTACTAGAATATGAACCACTATACATGCTACGGCTTAGAGCCATAGATGAGAGTTGGTCAAAAGTGGACACCAAAGGCGGATGAGCAACCCTGAAAATGACTTGGCAAATTCTCATACTAGAGGTGCTAAGTCCTTCCTGAATACCCCATATATCCCATACTGGAGATCAGTAGAAGAGTTAGAGCTGTATAAGTAGAGTTGAGAATTATCAGCATAGAGAAGATCATTAAATCGATGGGAAATGATGAAATCACCAAGTGAAATTGCAAAGAGGGAGAAGAGAGGAGGAGTCAGAGCATATCCATATTTAGCAGATATGACTTGGATAAAGATCCAGCCAAAAAACCTTGAGGAACTGTCAAATAGAGAACCAGGAGACAGTACTGTCATAAAAACTTAAGAGATAAGACAGACTCAAGGAGAAGAGGGTAATTGACAATATCGAAAGCTGCAGAGATCTCATGAAGAATGAGGATTGAATAAAAGCCATGGACTTACCAACTCAGAGACTTGTAACTTTGATTTTTTTGGGGGTGGTTAAGTGATTTGAATGGGGTCACACAGATAGTGTTAAATGTCTGACACTGATTTTGAACTCAGGTCCTCCTGACCCTATGCACTTTGCCACTTAACTGCTCAACAACTTTGAAGAGAGCAGTTTCAATTAAGTGACATGCTTACAAGCCAGGCTGTTGTTTATCCTTCATTCTCAAATAGGACTTTGAAATCAAGAAGGTGATGCAGTAATTTGCAAGTGAATTGGATTTAAGTGACTGAGGGTCATGCAAAGTCATCAGTCCTGCTCTCTCCTTCAAGAGCCATCTGGATGCAGTGGGGAGATATAGATCAGGACAACTGAAGAGGGCAGACTTTAGAGAGTTAAGAGAATGAGAGGGAAGGAAGTAGAAGCACCAAATGTAGATGGCCTTCTCAAAGAGTTGAACCATAAAAACGCAGAGAAATATAACAATGGGACAGATCAAATGAAGGTTTCTTTTTTAAGAATAGGGAAGACAAAGGCATGTTTATAGGTAGTAGGGAAGCAATCAGTAGATGGGGAAAAATTAAACTAAGAGAGAAAAGATGACAGAGGCAAGATCTCTATTGGGGAAAAAAAAGGGTGGATAGTAATCCTTGGCAGGAGGAAAAGATGAGGGGAAGAAGAAACTAGGCAAGATTCTCAGCTGAGAGGGTGGATGGAGAGGAAGCCATGGGAGATTTGAAGAGGGATGAGAAGATTAGGAAGAGCTGCCATAGTGAATGGATTAGTTAGTTAAGGAGGTAGAAAGGACTACCTTGTTGAAGTGAGGGCCATTTGAGTTATGTAAAAAAAAATATTAGTGGATTCAATCAGGATGCTTTCATTTTTTCCTGTAGCTTCTTTCAGCAGCACATGTATCAAAACAAAGGCAGTGAATAGTCAAAGTAATGCAGGACTGAAACTTGGAAGGGCACTCGTTCACCAGGAATCAAGATGGGGAAAGGAGGAGGATGTACCCAGTGCAGGGATAACAGTGTGGGAAAGAAATGAAAAGTAGAAGGAATGACTGTCATGGTGAAGACAAAGAACAGGTCTGAGATTAAATGGAAAAGATAGATAGATTGATAATTGATTATTATCAGATAAAGCAATTTGAGAGTTCATGAATGTAGAAGTGGTGCATTTGTGAATGATGGCAAGATGAAGGATATGATCCTCCCCATATGGGGTATTTGGTGGGGTGCAGGAAGAAGTCATGGGAAATGAGTAAGTTGAAATTAAAATATTTGATATATATATATATATATGTATATGTATACATATACATATATATATATATATATATATGTTGAAGTCCCCTTGTGTGAGGGCAGGAGTTGGAGAGGAAAGAAACACTATGAACTTGGCAGTAAATTGAGGGAGGAAAGAGAATATCTTAGGAGTCCAATAGACAATGATCATAAGAATCCTGATTGGATGTTAAATCTGGATTAAATGAAACTCATAGAAAGAGAGTTCACTAGAAATATGGTAGAAGAGGGTGATCCTAACAGTGGCAATGGGATACAAGTAGTACTCCAACTCCCCAACTATCAGTGAATTGGGGAGTATGAGTGATAGTGCAACAAGGGAGACTTTCACCAGAAGGGAACCAGGTCTCAGTGAGGACAAGAAAATGGATGGAATAAGAATGGAAAAGATGTAAGAGGAAAGTTGCTTATTTATGGAGCAGACATTCTAGAGAGCATAGTGAAAGGGGCAGGGAGCATTAGAGGGAGGGCATTGGAGGGCTTGGGTTTAAGAGGAAAAGGAATAAGGAAATAGTGGAGTCCTAAGAAGGGTTTGGATAATACCAGCTGGGGGTTCAGAATCCCTGTGACACATAATGTTAATCATTGAGTAATGAGTTCAGGTAGGTTATTGTTCATAAGAGTTTCAGCCTGGGAATAAAGTTGTCCTAGGGTGACAGAGGTTACTGGAGAGAGGGGCATCCGGAGCCAGGCAGGAGTTTGAGTGATGGAAGAGAATGACTAAAGTGCAACTAGATGATGTAGTTCAAATCTGGCCTCAATCACTTACTAACAAATCACCTAATCTGTCTGCCTCAATTTGTTTATCTGTAAAACATAGATACTAATAGCACCAACCTGCCAGAGTGGTTCTGAAGATAAAATGATTCCATAATTGTAAAGTGCTTAACACTATAAAAATATTAGCCATCATCATCATCATCATCATCATCATCATCATCATCAATCATCATCCAAGAGCTGCCCCATGGAAGACCAGGAAATCCTCCAGGGCAAGCATAAGCAAACCAATTGCTTTGGAGGATGAAGCTTCACTGCCCGGAGAAGGTTAGAAAAATCTTCCCAATAAGCAGACTGTTGTGGAGAAAGTGGAGCACTCAGAATCAGCTTGGTTCTGCAATAGTGATCCCAGAGTATATTTTCTACAGTAAGCTAATAAATTTGGAGTTGGAGGGGCTAAGAGACCATCTAGTCAAACTCCCTTAACTGTACAAGTGAGAACCAGAGATTCAGCGTTTAAGTGACTTGCCTAAGATCTCACAGGTAGGAAGTGGCAGAAGTCAAATTTAAACTCAGATCCTTTATTCTAGTTCCAGTGATCTTTCCAATTGTATCAGAAACTCTATAGAGAATTTATAGGAGGACCCAAACATCCATCATATACCTTCACCTTGAATGAATGGGAAAAAACCAACGCATTAAGTTCTACTGTGTTCCAGGCACTGTGCGAAGTGCTGAGGATACAAAGACAAAACAATAAATAAAGCTAGTCCTGCCCCCAAGAAGCTTTAATGGGGAAAACAACATAGATGATGGGGTGGGGTAGCCTGGAAGGGGAGGAGTATTTTGGTCAGGGAAGTTCTGGGGGTGATGGAGGAGAGCCCCTGGGGAGCTGACTAACATGCTCTTTCCACAGCCATGGCAATACTGGATGGTTTATGGTTCTACTACAAGGAAGGAAGGAGTTAAGAGTGAGCTATTATTAATAATTAATGATATTAATAATATTGTTTTATTAAACAATGATAATTAGGATCTCTACTTAAAATTTGCAAAGAGCTTTACTTAAATACTCTTATATTGTCTTCATAACAATTCTGGGAGGTAAGTGCCATTATTACTGTCCCCCATTTTGCAAATAAGGAAACTGAGTTTTAAAGAGGTTTGCCTGTTATGTGGTCTCTGTGAGAGAAGTTATCTTTTGTTTTTCTTTGAATCTCCAGAGCTTAACACAATGCCTGGCACACGGTACACACTTAATGCTAATAGACTGTCTCCCTACTTAGTGACCCAGACACAACACCACCTTCAGAATTTGCATCATTGTTCAATGTGGTTATTCCACCTCCACTTGAAGCCCACATCTAGAGGAGGTGAGACAGAACCCGCCACCCCTCCAGACATCCTTTCTACTTGGGGGCAACCTACATTGTTAGCAATTTATTTTCCTGACATCTGGCGTAAATGGGCCTCTTCACTGTTCCAAGTTTTGCCCTCTGAGGCTAAAGAGAAATCTAACCTCCCCTTCCAGCCTTTTAAAGACTTTAGGATAGCAGTCGTGTCTCTCTTCTCTATCCCATTGCCCAATCTTCTCTTCTCTAGGCTAATCCAAGAAAAGTTGTTTTTTCAGCTGTCCTTAAATGGCATGAACTCAAGGCCTTGTGCCATCTTGCAAACCCTCCTTCGGATGCTCTCGTTTCTCAGTCATTCCTAAACTGGAGTGGCCAGAACAAAGCAGAACTTTGAGACCTTGGCAAGTTGGAAAGACCATCTGGTGTACTCTGGTGACCTATGGTCTGTGTCACTGGAGGGAAAGCCCATGACACAAAACCAGAGATCTTTTGAAATACTGATTTGTGTGCTGATATGATCTGCCTTGTCTCCAGGATCACGCTGTCTGTCCTTACAGGGCAGAGAGAGCTGAGGGTTGGTTGGAGGGGCTTTTTTCTGTACTCCCCAGATGACAACCCTAAGTACCTAGAGCATCCAAAAAATGCTTGTTTGCTAAAATACAGGGTGAGTAGTTATGATATACTTTATGTTTACTGCCTTAACCATCTAGAAAATGGGCCATCTCACTACCATTGTACACTCAGTAAATCAGCGTTGACATTATTATTTGACTAATAAGACATCTGCCAAGTCCAAGTTCTCCATTTTGCAGAGGAAGCTGCAGCTCAGTCCCCAAAAGGGGAAGTAATTTGCCCAGACTTACACAGTTAACAAGAATGAGAGCAGGGATTTGAACCCAAGGCCTCTGATAGGTATTCTTTCTACTCTGCTACACCGCCTGTAGCTAAATGGCTGCCATGTCCACAGTACTAGGTAAGAGGACAGAGGTATCGAACCTGAGAACTGACAGCAATTACATAGTTCTTCAGGATTCACAAAGCACTTTACCAATACTTTAACACACTTTATAGTACTCGCACTTTTTATCTTACAACAATCCTAGGAGAGGGGTATGATTATTGTTTCTATTTTACAGATAAGGAAATTGAGGCAGTTTTTAAATGAATTATCCAAGGTCATGTAGCTAGGAAGTATACAACAACCCTAAGAGCTAAGGATTGTTATCATTCCCATTTTACAGATAAGGAAACTGAGGCAGATAGCTTTTTAATTAATTAGTCAAGGTCCCATGCTAAGAAGTACACCACAACCTAAGAGCTAGGCATTATTATTATTCCCATTTTACAAATGAGGAAATTGAAGCAGACCACTTTTAAATAAATTATCTAAGGTCACTCAGCTAGGAAGTGCACAACAATCTAAAAGCTAGGGGTTATTATTATTCCCATTTTACAAATGAGGAAACTGAGGCAAACAGCTTTTAAATGAATTACCCAAGGCCATACAGCTAGGAAGTATACAACATTCCCTAAGAAACAGAGGTTATCATTATCATCTGCCCAAGGTCATGTTTGAATTCAGATCTTTCTAACTCCAGGTTCAATATTCTATCCACTGCACCCCCAGCTTCTTCTATAGAAGTAAAGAACACATCACCTCCCCCTGTCCCATCAAACAAACCTGCCTCTTCTCCTAAGTTACTTATCTAATTGAAGAAAATGGAGATGGTTAGTGAGGATGGGAAGAAAAGAAAGTCCAAAACATGAGAGCTGGCTTCAAGTATTTGAAGGGCTCTCCCATAGGGATTAAACATAAAAATAAGAGACAGCATTTAGGTTTGGTGTCAGGGAAAAGTTCCTAATCATTAGAGCTATGTCAAAGTGGAAAGTACTACCTCTGAAGCTAGTGAGTTCTCTGTCACTAATTTTTTTTTTTTTTTTTTGCTTTTTGCTAAGGCAATTGGGGTCAAGTGACTTGCCCAGGGTCACACAGCTAGGAAGTGTCTGAGACCAGATTTGAACTCAGGTCCTCCTGACTTCAGGGCTGGTGCTCTATCCACTGCACCACCTAGCTGCCCCTCTGTCACTAATTTTTTTTTTTAAGCTTTTTATTTGTATAACATATGTATGGGTAGTTCCCCAACCTTGATCTTTACAAAGCTTTCCAATACAAATTTTACCCCCAGTCCCCTCCCCTCCCCCAGAGGGCAGGAAGTCCACTACATGTTAATAATGTTGAAATGCTTGAGAAGTTATGCAAGAAAAATCCTATCTACAAGAAAAAAAAAAGAATCAGAGAAAGGCAACACAATGCAAGCAAATGTCAATAGAGATCATGAAAATGTTACGTTGTGGTCCATATTTCATGTCCCTCTTTCTGGGTGTATATGGTTTTCTTCAGTGAACAACTGGAACTGGTTTGAGACAATTCTTTATTTCAGAGAGCCATGTCCATCAGAATTGATCATCATGTAATACTGTTGTTGCTGTGCATGATGATCTCCTGGTTCTGCTCGTTTCACTCAGCATCAGTTCATGCAAGTCTCTCCAGGCCTCTCTGAAATCGTCCTGCTGGTCGTTTCTTACAGAACA
>JAJPUD010001076.1:402352-500181 GCA_023553655.1 Myrmecobius fasciatus | reverse complement strand
ACAAAAACTGCTGGGAAAATTGGAAACTAGTGTGGAAGAAATTGGGGCTTGACCCATACCTAACACTACATACCAAGATAAGATCTAAATGGGTTCAAGATCTAGATATAAAGAGTGATTTTGTAAGCAAACTAGAGGAACGTAATATAGTTTACCTCTCAGACCGGTGGAGATGGAATAAATTTATGTCCAAAGAAGATCTGGAACTCCTAATTGAACACCAGATAGATAATTTTGATTATATTAAGTTAAAAAGTTTCTGTACAAATAAAACTAATGCAGACAAGATTAGGAGGGAAGCATCAAATTGGGAAATCATCTTTACATTTAATGGTTCTGATAAAGGCCTCATTCTAAAATATATAGAGAATTGTCTCATATATAAGAATTCAAGCCGCTCTTCAATAGATAAGTGGTCAAGGGATATGAACAGACAATTTTCAGAGATGATGAAATTAAAACCATCACTAGTCATATAAAAAGTTGCTCCAAATCACTATTGATCAGAGAAAAGCAAATTAAGATAACTGAGGTACCACTACACACCTGTCAGATTGGCTAAAATGACAGGAAAAGATAACAATGAATGTTGGAGGGGATGTGGGAAAGCTGGGACACTAATACATTGTTGGTGGAACTGTGAACGGATCCAACCATTCTGGAGAGTAATTTGGAGCTATGCTCAAAAAGTGATCAAACTGTGCATACCCTTTGACCCAGCAGTGTTTCTGTTGGGCCTATATCCCAAAGAGATCTTAGAGGAGGGAAAGGGACCCACATGTGCAAGAATGTTTGTGGCAGCCCTTTTTGTAGTGTCTAGAAACTGGAAACTGAATGGATGCCCATCAATTGGAGAGTGGCTGAATAAATTATGGTATATGAATGTTATGGAATATTATTGCTCTGTAAGAAACGACCAGCAGGATGATTTCAGAGAGGCCTGGAGAGACTTGCATGAACTGATGCTGAGTGAAACCAGCAGAACCAGGAGATCATTATACACAGCAACAACAATATTACATGAGTATCAATTCTGATGGACATGGCTCTCTGCAACAAAGAATTATCTCAAACCAGTTCCAGTTGTTCACTGAAGAAAACCATATACACCCAGAGAGAGGGATATGAAATGTGGACCACAACATAACATTTTCATGCTCTCTATTGAGGTTTACTTGCATTGTGTTTCCTTTCTCTGATTTTTTTTTTCTTGTAGATAGGATTTTTCTTGCACAACTTGTCAAGTATTTCAACATTATTAACATGTAGTGGACTTGCTGCCATCTAGGGGAGGGGAGGGGACTGGGGGTAACATTTGTAATGGAAGGCTTTGTAAATATCAATGCTGGGGAAAAAGCTTTAATTTAAAAACAAACAAACAAACAAACCTATTAACTTCTTGAAAGTTTGACTACATTAAAGTATAATGGAATATATTTAATGCTGTTTTTACCTACAGAATAGTAAGACCTTGTCATGTTCAGCAAATACTCATTATTCCCTTACTTGTAGGTCAGGGATTGAGAAAATCGGGTCCTGGGGCAATATAAGGCAAGAAGACCACAGCAAGAAATGATGAGCTGAAAATCAGATACAGCAACCTCCTAGTGCTTCCATAAGTTGATAATTTTGTGTGGCCTACAAATATTATGAATATCCAGATGGCCTTTAGCAAAAAAAGGTCCTCCCCCTCATGTAAATGGTGCAGTGGATAGAGCACTGGGCTTAGAGTCAGAAAGACTCAACTACAAACACTAGCTGTATGACCCTAGGCAAATCACTTAACCCAGTTTGCCTTAATTACCTTTTTTTAGAAAAAATAACTAGAAGAGGAAATGACAAACTAATGACCCCAATTGGGGTCATGAAAAGTTGGATACTGCTGAAATGACTCAACAATAACAAGTATATGCAAGGCAGTAGGGATACAAAAAGTTTAAAAAAAAAAAAAAAAAACTATTTTAGAGCAGATATAAAGGGAAGCTGGAAGTAACCAAGATGGGCGAGTGACACCAATACTTTCTGGCTACCTAAACAAATTTTGAGAAGAAAAACCAACAAAAAGTCCAGTGAGTCATTTTTCCAGCATAGAAAGATTTTTAAAAAGAGGTCTGCAAGGGGCAGCTAGGTGGCGCAGTGAATAGAGCACCAGCCCTGAAGTCAGGAGGACCCGAGTTCAAATGTGGTCTCAGACACTTCCTAGCTGTGTGACCCTGAGCAAGTCACTTAACCCCAATTGCCTCAGTAAAAAGCAAAAAAAAAAAAAAAAAAAAGAGGTCTGCAGACATTGGGATTGGGGCTGGCTAAGAGCACAGCCATTTTCTGGCTTTGAGTATGGAGGCAGGAGCATCAGCAGTGGTGCCTGGCTCCCCGGGATGGTAAGGAGATTTAATACCTTACCAAAAAGAGATTTCCGGGCACCCTTTTTACTAGAAATGGATTTAAGAACAAGTGGTACTCTGCAGCTCTTTCACCCTTTCCGCATTTCTAGGGCAGAGGGGTGTGTTTGTGGTTTAAGGGAGAAAACTAGACACAAGTCCAACAAGAATTCCTGGAAGAGCCAAAGAAAAAGATGTAGAAAATAAGAAATGGCCCCCCCTCCAAAAAAAATTTTTAGAAATCAAATAAGTACAGGGAAAGAAATTTTAGGAAAAGAAATGAGAGTTCTTTAAGAATATTATAGAAAGATGTTTGCCAAAAGAGGCACAAAAATACTGAAGAAAGTAACTGCTAAAACCCAAAATTGACCCAGATGGTAAAAGAGGTAGAAAACTTCACTGAAGAAAATATCTCCTTAAAAATAAGAATTGTGTAAGTGGAGACTAGTGACTCCATAAAATATCAAGAAATAATAATTTTAAAAAAATTCAAAAGACTGAAAAAAATAGAAGAAAACATGAATTATCTTAGGAAAAACTGATTTGGAAGACAGATTAAGGAGAGATAATTTCAGATTATAGGACTGCCTGAAAGCCATGATCCAAAAAAAAAAAAAAAAAGAACCTAAATATCATATTTCAAGAAATTATAGGGAAACTGCCCATATATCTTAGAGGGCAAAGTAAAAATTGAAAGAAAAAAATCCACTGATAACCTCCTGAAAAAAGTCCCCAAACAATGGGCATAATGTGCACAGAGTAATATAGTAAACAAGATAATTTGAGGGGAAAAGGTACATTAACAACTTGAGAGAATCAGAGACTTCATGAAGAAGTGATACCTCTGTATTTATGTGCCTCAACAGGAGATGGACAGTTCAAGAATGGCTGAATAAATTATGATATATTAATGTTATGGAATATTATTGTTCTATAAGAAACGACCAGCAGGATAATTTTTTTTTCTTTCTTTTTTTTTTTTTTTTATTAATACTTTTTATTTGCAAAACATATGTATGGGTAATTCCTAAACCTTAACCCTTACAAAGCTTTCTGTTACAAATTTTTCCCCCCTACTCCCCACCCCTCCCCCAGATGGCAGGATATCCACTACATGTTAATTATGTTAAAATATTGGCAAATCGAATATATGTATACATATTTCCAAACTTATCATTGGTGTGCAAGAAAAATCTTATCTACACAAACGATATATCAGATAAAGGAAACACAATGTAAGCAAACATCAATCAAGGAGTATGAGAATGTTATGTTGTGGTCCACATTTCGCATCCCTCTCTCTGGGTGTATATGGCTTTCTTCAGGGAACAATTGGAGGTGGTTTGAAACATTTCATTGTTGAAGAGAGCCATGTCCATCAGAATTGATCGTCATATAGTACTGTTGTTGCCGTGTATAATGATCTCCTGGTTCTGCTCATTTCACTCAGCATCAGTTCATGTAAGTCTCTCCAGGCCTCTCTGAAATCATCTTGCTGGTCATTTCTTACAGAACAATAATATTCCATAACATTCATATACCATAATTTATTCAGCCATTCTCCAATTGAAGGGCATCTATTCAATTTCCAGTTTCTAGCCACTACAAAAAGGGCTGCCACAAACATTCTTGCACATGTGGGGCCTTTTCCTTCCTTTATGATTTCTTTGGGATATAAGCCCAATAGAAATGCTAGCAGGATAATTTTAGAGAGGCTTGGAGAGACTTGCATGAACTGATGCTAGGTGAAATGAGCAGAACCAGATCATTGTTCATGGCAATATTATTATTATACAATGATCAATTCTGATGGACATGACTCTTTCCATCAATGAGATGGTTGAGGCCAGTTGCGATGATCTTTTGTTGAAGAAAGCCATCTATACCCAGAGAGGGGACTATGGGAATTGAGTGTGTATCACAACATAACATTCTTACCCTTCTTTTGTTGTTCACTTGCATTTTATTTTCTTATTCATTTTCTTTCCTTTTTAATCTGATTTTTCTTAGGCAGCAAGATAATTGTATAAATTTCTACATATATTGGATTTAAAATATTTTAACATGTATAACATATTGAATTGCTTGCCATGGGGGGGGGGGGGCGCCCATTTGGAACACAAGGCTCTGCAAGGGTCAGTGTTGAAAAATTATCTGTGCATGTTTTGAAAATAAAAAGCTTTCAAAAGAAGAAGAGAAGGAGGAGGAAATGGAGTATTGACTTTGGGGGAATATTTAGAAGTCTCATTTGATTGAAAAATAATTTGTATTGCAAAAGTGATAGAAAGTACAGCTGGAAATGAGCACATAATGTAATAAAACCCAACCAGAAGATTCAGCTATGGCAGGGGAGGAAAGATAGTGGGGAAATCTCCATATACTTCTTTTGTCTTCTGTTTATTTTGTCTCTGATAACTCATTTTTATTTTTTTACTTTCTTTTTAAACAAAAACCAAAAGTGAAGAAATGTCTTCATTAATAGAAATCTTCACAGGAGAGAAGAAGGCATTATTAGGACTGTCTCATTGATCTAATTAATTAGAATTACTGAAATAGCAGCCCAAAAAGGGAAATGGAGAAAAAATGTCTGCAGCATTGGTTTCACATACACACCATAGTATTCAAATCTGTGAATTGAGCATACTTCTTATACTTTAAAAAATTACACTGACTTATCTTATTGGTGGTTGGTTTCTGAGTAATTGGAAATTTTACTGTAATTGTTAGAATCTTTGGTTTGAATAAGAGAGGACTTGGAGAAAAGGAATAAGGAAGACATCCCTCTTCAACTTTTTAAAGGGGCTGTCAAAGTGAAGGAATAGAATTATTCTCATTGGCCCAGAGGAAAGAATTATAAGTAATTTAGAATAGGAGATGCAAAGGGGCAAATTCAAGGCAAGCAAAACCTTCCAAACAGAGGCATCCAAAAGTGGGAAAGGATACTTCATGAAACAGTTGGAAATCCTGGCAATCTGTAGTTGATACTATGATCGTCAGAAAGCATGTAGCAGTCATAAAGTTTCATAATGAAATGGAGCTAAGGCCTGTATGTATCCATGAATGTCTGAAGAAAATCTGTGATGGAGTGAAGACTTTGTAAATGGTGCTTATCTTTATATAATGTCAGAGGAAAAGATAAGATTCTGGTACCTCAAAAGGAATGAAAACATCTCATTTGACTGTTAAATCAACAAGCATTTGTAAATATTTACAACTGGATGGGCTCCTTGACCTTCTAAATGCTGGAGATACAAAAACAAAATTGGAGGAACTTACTTTCTAATTGGGAGGGAATATGAATACAAATAAATATGTGAGGAATTTTTACAAAATTAATAAAAGGCAATTTGTGGAGGAAATACCCACAGCTGGGAAAACCAGGAAGGAAAGGCTTCATGAAGAAAGTGTCATTTAAGCCAAGTCTTCAAGAGGCAGAAGTATTCTGAAGTTGAACAGCTAGTACAATGGCACAAAAACAGGAGATGAGGTGTTTTGTTTAACAAATAGCAAGTAGCCATTATGATTAAATTGCGAAGTATATGGGAAGGAATAAAGTATAAGAAGACTGAAAATTTAGAGAGTCCAGATTGTCAAGAGCTTTGAATGTCAAGAAAGAGTTTGATTTCTGAGGCAGTTGGGAGCCTTTGGAGTTTATTGAGTAAAGGGGTACATGTTTAGGCCTACAATTTAGGAAATTCTTCGTGGTATCTGGATAATGTACTGAAATGGTAAGAGGCAGAGACAGGGAAACCAAATTGAAGGCTGTTGTAAGTGAGGGCTTGTATGAATATAAAAGAGGGTACAAGATAGCATGGAGATAAAATAATAGGATTGGATAATTGATTGTTTATGTGGTTTTTGAGCCCAAGGATGATACTGAGTTTGTAAACCTGGGTAACCAGAAGGCTGGTTATAACCTTAACAGCAATAGAGAATTTCGGAGGAGACGTATGTTTGGGGGGAAAGATAATGAGTTCAATTTTGGATATGTTAAATTTGAGATTTCTTTGAGACATCATTTCAAATATCTAATGATAGAAGGAATTCACTACCAAACAAGAGATGTACTAGGCAAGTTCTTAGGCTTGACATTTTTCAACTAAGTGAATAAGTATGTGGTTCCCCATGATGTGCCCAAATACCAATGAACAGAGTTATAGAGTACTGAAAGAATTGACAGATAAGATTCTGATCTAGTGGCAAAATATTTGAAAAAATGGGAAAAAATGTTACCACTGTTGTTATTTGGTTGTTCAGTTCTATCTGACTCTTGGTGATTTAATTGGATTTTCTTGGCAGAGGTACTGAAGTGGTTTGCCATTTCTTTCTCCACTGGATTAAGGAAAACAGAAGTTAAGTGACTTGCCCAGGGGACACAGCTAGAGAGTATATGAGCTCAAATTTGAACTCAGGCCTTCCTAACTCCAAACCTGAAGGGTTAATGTGATCATCTTCAGAAAAAAAAATAGATTGGAATGTGTGTACAAAAGCAATCAACTTGATTTCAATGCCAACAGCTATCACAGTTGATGGCCTGTAACAGTTGGTTGCTTTTAATAAATGTCAACTAAGTTAAATCAGATTTATGGCAAGATTCTAGAACATCTTATAAAAAGGATGATTAGTGAACATCTAGAAAAAGAAACTAACCATACATGATGGAAACAGTTTCATCAAGAATAAATAATCTCAAACTAATCTGATTTCCTTTTTCCAACAAGTTTATTTACTAAATTAGTAAATTAGGGGAAGGTAGAGAGCTTATCTAAACAATGAAGTCTGATTCTGTTCTTTTGGAAAAGGTGGAAAGTTGTGAGATAGATGATTATATATCTATATCTAAGTAAATGCTCAACTGGTTCAGTGACCAAATGCAGAGTAAAAATGCTTTATAGTCCAGCATACATTTAACAACCTCATTGCTTTTGAACCTCTCTAGACTTTTCTGTCATGCCTTCCTTCCCCAGGAAACTCATTTCAAATTTGTATTATTCTACAAGGTTTAATTTGACTCTTACATCACATCAGCACTCTTTGCCCCTCTGGACTTTTTGACTGGAGTAAGGACCCTGGGCTCTGCAGGGCTTGTTTTTCAGAAAGGGACTTAGTATAGTTTTTTACCAATTTCCCTCTACCTACACTGCTTTTGGACTTCATTATGCCCTTTCTATCTATCCCCTTTTCTCAATCCCTTCTTCTTTCCTCTCTTTTGAGTTTTCTTTTGTGTGTTTATCTTCCTATATTAGATTTTAAATTCGTTGAGGCTAGGCACTGTCTTTTTTTCTTATTTTTCTTTTAAACACTATCCTCAAAGTATAGCACATAGTAGATAGTTAATAAATGTTTATCAATTGATTAATATCATTTTATGACATAACATTATGAAATAATGAAAATATTTTAAATGGTATTTTTATTGGGGTTTTTTTAAAGCAACTCTCAATTTTATGGATGAAAAAAAATGGAGACTGAAAAATTGTGACTTGCCATTCTCCTATTGATAAATAGCCAAAGGATATGGAAAAACAGTTGTCAGATGAAGAAATTAAAGCTATCTGTAGTCATATGAAAAAATGCTCTAAATCACTATTGATTAGAGAAATGCAAATTAAAACAACTCTGAGGTATCAGCCTCTACCTATTCAGATTGATTAAGATGACAGGAAAGGATTATGATAAATGTTGGAGGGGATGTGGGAAAACTGGGACACTAATGCATTGTTAGTGGAGTTGTGACCTGATCCAGCCATTCTGAAAAGCAATATAAAACTATGCCCAAAGGGCTATAAAATTGTGCATACCCATTGATCCAACTATCCAAAGATAATATAAAAGAAAGAAAAGAGCCAACATGTGCAAAAATGTGTAGCAGCTCTTTTTTGTGATAACAAGAAATTGGAAATTGAATGGATGCCCATCAATTGGTGAATGGCTAAATGAGTTATAGTATATGAACGTAATGGAATACCATTGTTCTACAAGAAATGATGAACAGACCTGATGCTGAATGAAGTGAGTAGAGCCAGGAAAATGTGGTATACAGCAACAGCAAGATTTTGTGATGATCAACTATGATAGACTTAGCTCTTTTCAGCAATTTAGTGATTCAAGACAATTCTAAAACTTTGGATGGAAAATGCCATCTGCATCTAGAGAGAGAGAACCATGGAAATTGAATGCAGATTGAAACATACTATTTTCACCTTTTTTTTTCTTTCTTGTATTTCCCTTTTGTTCTGATTTTTCTTCCCCAACATAATTCATGGAAATATGTTTTTAAAAAAATGAATGTACATGTATAATTTTAAAAAATTAAATTTAATAAAATATTGAAAAAAAGAAGAAAGAAAGAAAAAATTGTGAATTGCCCAAGGTAGCATCACTAATGACTAGCAGATCATCAGTACAGTGACCCAATATTTGTTTCTGATTCCAAACTCCACTATAACATTGGAAAAAATAACAAATTAGATGTGATTTGAACCTACATGTTATTTTTAGGTTTAGGGGAAAAGGAAATTTGAGTAATTTCCTACCAAAAGACAGTGAGCATTGGACCTTATTTTCAAAAGCATAGGAGAAAGAACAAAAATTTTGAGGCACAAGACCTGAGCCTGAATTCTAGCTCTTTTATCTGCTATGAGACTTTCACAAAATCTTTTCATAGTCTTGTTAACTTCATTTGTAAAAGTGAAAGGATTAGGACAGCTAGGTGGCACAGCAGATTGAGCACCAGCCTTGAAGTCAGGAGGACCTAAGTTCAAATGTGACCTCAGACACTTAATACTTCCTAGCTGTGTGACCTGAGGCAAGTCACTTGACCCCAATTACCTCAGGGGGGGAAAAAGTGAAGGGATTTAATTAGATAATTTCTGAGGCCCTTTATAGTTCTAATACTGGAGGATCCAGCCATTCTGGAGATCAATTTAGTACTTTGTCCAAAGGGCTATAAAATTGAGCATTCCCTTTGATCCAGCAGTTCCAGTATTAGGTTTTTATTCCAAAGAGATCATAAAAGAAAGAAAAGGACCAATATGTGCAAAAATAAAATATTTTCCCCAAGGTGTAACATCACTAAGGACTAGACAATCAATACAGGAACTCAATATTTGTTTCTGACTTCAAACTCCACTATAACATTGGGAAAAATAACAAATTAGGTGTGATCCCAAATAATCATGATTATTCCTTTGCTGTAAGTTTTTTGGTTGTATAAATCACTCCCATCATATTAGTTTCCAGCAGTTTTTAAAAAATTCATAGTTGAAACCCTTTGGGATAAATCATTTTCTTGTGAATGCATGTATGTGAACATTTTTTATTATTTTTTATGGATTGAGAACTTAAATCTCTATTTGAAAATCTTGCCTGGGGTTTGACATAAGCATTTTAAAACTGATGAAGGAAACATAGAATAGCACTAGGTATTACTCTATATCTAAATTGGGGATATTCTAGTTCAATTACTTTATATATGAGTAATTTTCAAGAATATAGCTACTTACCAATAGTAAGACTATATTCCCAATTAGTAGATACAGTGAGTTCCTGAGACTCCAAGGAAGAGTACAGCAATTTGTATTCAAATTGCATTTCTGCCACTTATTACCTGTGTGATATTGGGCAAGTTCCCCAGACTTCAAGTCTGCTAGACCTGGAGTTGAGAAGATCTGAGTTCTAATCCAGATACTTACTTACTTACTGTATGACCCTGGGCAAAGCACTGCTCTGTCTGCCTCAGTTTCCTCAATTTTAAAACGGGGATAACAATAGCACCTGCCACCCAGGATTTTTGTGAAAATCAAATGAGATAATATTTGTATAGCACTTTCCATAGTGTCTTGCAATAGTAAATGCTTAATAAATGCGTATTTATTCTTCCCTCTGTTTCTCATTTTCTTTTAATCCTTCCTTCCTTTCCTTTTGTTCTTTCCTTCCAGTAGGAATTAAGGTTATTTGTACCCCCCTCTGAGGCCAAAATGTAAGTGTATAGATTGATTTTTATTCCATCTGTGCTAATTTTGGCCTGATAATCAACACCAGGAAAATGGAGCTTTTCCACCAACCATCTACACATAGAGCTGTTGGTCACAGTAAATAAAGAAAATTTGAATGCTGAGGATAAGTTCACTTACCTTGACAGCCTACTCTCCATGGCTGTCTACATAGATAATGAGGCTGATACTCACCAGACCAGAGCTAACTTAGCGTTTGTGGGGGTTCCAAAAGAAAGTGTGGAAGTGAAAATATATCAGGATGCATGCCAAATTGAGGGTCTACAGAACTGTCATGGGAACTACACTGTTGTATGCCTATAAATTGGAAATAGTCTGAAAACTGAAACTGCTTTTACTTGAGTTATCTCAGGAAGATCTTCAAGATTACCTGGCAAGATAAGGTACCAGGCAGTGAGGTTCTTTCTAGAGCTGAACCTGCATTCAAACTCTTATTACAGAGAGCCTAACTTTGATGGGTTGGCCACATAGTTCAAATACCATCACATACTTACCCAAAAGACTAATTTACACAGAATTCACATAAAAGCAAGCATTCACATAGTGGTCAGAACAAGTGACATAAGGACAGTCTTGAAAAAACTTTAGGGAGACATGGGAAACACTGGCACAGGGCTGTTCAGTGTGGCATGTCTGCATCAAAGAAGGTGCTGTGCTCCATGAGCAAAGCATACTCATAGAAGCACAGAAGGAAATGTGAGCTGTGCAAATCCAGGGCCATTTCCCCTCTAAAAGGCCTGATGAACCACTTGTGCTTAGTTTGTTGTGGTGCCTTCCAAACTCATGTTGGCTTGATCAGCCACAGCTGAACACACTGTACTCTGACTCCAACATTGTGATGTCATTGGTTGACTTCAAAAACAAAGGGCAAAAAACAAGTTTATTTGCTATTATTTCATATTAACTGAAAGTTATGTGTTAGTTTTTAGAAAAGTGGATGGCTAAAATCCCAAGAATACAATTGAGGATAAATCATACACTTTTAGTTTAGTATAACATAATTTTTTATAGTAATATAAAGTACCTCAAGGAAGCAAATCTCAAAAATATTAATAGTTTCATTGCATTTTTATAGTAATGTCTATAGACTTACAAACATATTCAAGTTCTTATACTTTATTCTGCCTATCTTTCAGAAAAATTGAATATACAAATAAAATTTCATTTATCACATCTCTACACTTTTTCTTCTCTCTCTCCTTATCCTTCCCCTCCTCCCTCCATGCCCATGAGAAAAATCTAGAAAAATTATATACCTAATTAATATAAAAGCTGGGGCTATAAGGTTTCTGAGAGTCTAGGGAAAGAATACAGGATTTGGAGGCACGGAAATTTTGAGTTCAAATTCCCATTCTGCCACTTATTACCTGGGCAAGTTTCCCGGACTTCAATCAGATCTTCTCACCTTAAAATAATGAGGTTGGGTTAGATGATCCCAGACTTCTATCTGTACAGTTAAGCTCCCTAAATTTGTAGCCCTGTCACAAAATGTTATTTCACTTTGGTGTGTGGTTGACTTTAGTTTCTATAATGTCTTCTGTTTGAAAATTATTTGTAGAAAACTCAATATTAAGTAAATTTTGTGCTTGTGAAACGTTACTTTTCTTAACTAAGGTACTTTAAACTCCTTTTTATAATGCTTTTGAAACTGTTAAGATCTGTAGATTTCTGAAATGTTTGCCAACAATTATCCCTTCCTCCCCCCGCCCCGAAGAAAAAAGAATAAAAATAGAGAAGGCTGAGTAGAATTTCTTTTTTCTTTTTTTTTTTTTTAATTTCTGGGGGAATCTATCATAAAGCATTATATTTAGTTTTAATTATTTCTTTCCTAGATTAGTATCCTAAAGTGATGTTAATTTGTGATTCACTACAATGCTAGTTTGATGCTTCATCTAAGTGTGAAATAGTCCTGAGTACTTGAAAACTATACTAGTGGAGTGGAAGCTCTGTTAGGGCTTACTAAATTAGAAAAGGCATCATGAAGACATATGGCAATGGATTGTGTGTCTCTTGGTACATAATGACTCCATTCTAAGGCTCAGAAACTATCATTAGAGAGAGAGAAAAAAAATTTTATTAAATGGAGGTGATTTACAAATGTAAATAAGCTTTATTATTGATTTTTAGTGTTCTGAAAAATATCTATATATATAAAATGAGCTAGAGGAGTAAATGGCCAATCACTCCTGTATCTCTGCCAAGAAAACCCCAAATGGAACAGAGTAATACACAACTGAAAATGACTGTACTCAATAACTCTCATCTAAGGACAAGTTTTTCTAAGCTTAGGAAAGCTTGTTACCAAGTTTCCTACGGATTGCTTAACTTTTCAGCCTCAATAGCTTTAAACTACTATCCACAAAGTTTTAAGTGGGTTTTGATCTGTGTCAGTGAAGGTAGTACTCATACTATTGAAATTATAGATCCTTAAAATACTCAAGTAATTTAAAGTTGAATATATTGCTGCTCTTTTTAGACTTACTACTTTGAAAAGGAAATGCTTACAATATTATATCTAAAGCATAATTTTCTAGAATGTTATAAATATTTTTATGCATATATGTGGCATATATTTTGTTCATTGTTATAGAAAGCAGAAAATAAGAATAGCTGGATTTATTTCCTTATTCTTACCAAAAATATAGCTTTTTATTTTTTTCTTTTTCCTCAAAAAGATTCTTTGTAGAAGGCCCTGTTTTTAGAGGCCTACAGTGAGTAATACATGAAAAATCTCGACAATATAAAAACAAAATATAACAAAAATCTATATGTTTAAAAAAAAGAATATAACATTTTTATGGAAGGCACAAGTACTGAGAAATAACATACCAACATTTTATGCATTATCTGTTTTTTTAACCAGTCAAGTCCATCATCTCCAGAACCCGCTAGTCTTCCTGCAGAAGACCTAAGTACAAACTCCAATGGTCCTAAACCTGCAGAAATCATTCTAGATGATGACAGAGAAGATCTTTTTGCAGGTAATTATTAATAATATAACTTTTTAATAGCCAAGTAATTTGTTGGATGACCTTTTTTAATGCAAATTTGTTAATTGTAGAAAGTGTTTGAAATACTTGGTATCTGTGTAATAAGATAGGACGTTTTTCCAATCTTGTCAAAACATTTCTCTTCCAAAAATGATTAAAATTACACTGATTTTTAGTTTTCACAGATTGATTTAATTTATGGCTACAAATGATTGTAAAATATTACTCAGGTGCCTTATTTTCTCTGAATATTATATTGTATGTACATAATTTTTTTTTTTTTTTGCTTTTTTGCTGAGGCAATTGGGGTTAAGTGACTTGCCCAAGGTCACACAGCTAGGAAGTGTCTGAGACCAGATTTGAACTCAGGTCCTCCTGACTTCAGGGCTGGTGCTCTAACCACTGCGCCACCTAGCTGCCCCATGTACATAATTTTTTAAATAATTTGTGCTGATGAAAAAAATTCTAATGAAAATTACAATCAGTGTTTTCCACAATTCCATAAGTTTTGTGCAGAAAAACTAATCACAATATATTTTTCTCAGTTGCTATTCTTCATTTTAAAATGATAAGAATTAAATGTTGTAAAATGTGTTGAACATTATGTACAACATTTCAAATTAACTTGTCCCATTTTTTTGTGGGTTTTTTTTTTTTGGTGAGGCAATTGGGGTTAAGTGACTTGCCCAGGGTCACACAGCTAGTACATGTTAAGTGTCTGAGGCTACATTTGAACTCAGGTCCTCCTAATGTCAAGGCTGGTACTCTGTCCACTGTGCCATCTAGCTTCCCCCAATTTATAAGCATATAAATTGTGTTAGCATTCAAGAAATGCATATTCATTCATTATATGCCAGTGCAAGCTTGTACCTGCTTTTTAATATACAATCTAAGTGAACTATCTGGGCCACTAAGAGGCATGGTGATTTTGCCCAGTCATGCAGACAATGTGTATCCGAGACAGGACTTAAATTCAGGTCTTCAGTAATCCAAAGAGGCCCTCAGTATACTGTGCTGTTCTGTTTCTGCCTTCTACCAACTTTCTACCTATACTAGGATACCTATCAAACGGATGATTTCCAATACAACAAACAACAGACAGTCTGTAGAAGGAATAGAAAGTAGGAAAGAGACCCAGATGCTAGATCTCCTGAGAGTACTTCCCTCAACCATTATTTTGAGAGATCCTCTGGTTAGATCAGAGATTAGAGTTCTTCAAGATTCTGAATAGGGCCCCTCTGCAATCTGTGTCTACTACCTAATCAGAAGTCATTTATTAGATGCCACCAACAGTACTTGCTTTTTACCACTAGTCTTTTGTTTTCCTAAGGCCTCGTTCTATATTTCTCTATTAGTTCTTGTCTCTTCTCCTTTCTCCCTAGATTCCAGAGTTGAAGGAGATCTGTGGCTCTCAAGGATCCAGATTGATCATGAGAAGCCACTGTAGTTGGGCCCATTTTTGACTCTTGCTAGGTTGGATTTATACCAGCAATGTAGGATTAGTTCAGTTATAGGAAAACTATAAACATGATACATCACATTAACAACAAAAACAGATTTTGCATGGTTGAATCACAAATTCTAAAAGAGATTTTGACAAGATAATTTATTTACACTAAAAATACTAAAAAAGCCTAGGAAAATTCTAGGAATTACTTTATATGAAAAATAGAATTTATCTAAAACCAATACTTATGTTTATCTGCAATGAAAACATGCTGAAGGTCTTTCCACTAAGATCAGAAATAAAGCAATGGTGTACCTATCATTAACCTATTATTTTATATAATTCTAGAAATGATAGCTATCACAATAAGATAAAAAAAAAAATTTGAGGAAGTAAACCTAGACCAAGAACAAATGAAATTCTCACTTTTTTCCATGTGACATCATAATTTACTTAGAGAACATTGAAATAATAACATAAAAAGTAGCAGGATATAGAGAAAAGCAACAAAAATCTTTACCTCTCCTATATATTACTAAAAGTAACATACTTTTAGTAATATATAGGAAATAGTAATAAATAAGAAGAGTAGTACTCTTAATGGAATGAAGTAGAAAAGGAATTCCATTCAGAATAATAGAATACACAAAATACCTGTTACTTTAGCTGCTCAGAAACAGAAGAATTACAGAAGACTTGTAAGACCACAAAGACTTTTAAGAAATGCAGTTAAGGAATTCAGTAGAATGATCTAAGTAATTGCTCAGTGTTTCCTAAATGTATTACAGATTTAGTGCCATACCAGTTGAAATGTCTAAGACTTACTTCTCAATAATGATTTACAAACATCTTTGATTACAACAATCCTATCAGTAGAAAATAATTTGAGTAATTGCATAAATTATATATAAGATGTCCCAAAAGTCTTGCTGTAGTTATAAAAGTTTAATAAACCCAGTAAACTCATAATTTAATAAAAACTACTAAGAAAACTGGAAAGGAGTACGGCAGAAATTAGTTTCAGACCAATATCTTATACCATGTGCTGTATTACATTCCAAATCTGTATATGACATTATATACATGATGTATATATGTATGTATATGTATACACACACACACACACACACACACACACACACAAAGTCTCATTATAAATAAGTGGGATAATCCAGAAAGGACATAATCTTTCATAGCTGAGAGTAGGAAAAAAGTTCTTGATTAAACAAATTACAGAGAAAATCAGATAAAAGGGAGTTTTGATTATGTGTAATTGAAATGTTTTAGCACAAAGAAAAGTAGTATATTTAAGAGTGAAACAATTAACTGGGGAAAATATTTGTTGCAAATTTTGTTTGGTAAAAGTCTGACATCCAAGCCATATGAGGAACTGATTCAAATGTGTAACAATGATGACCACTCCCTAGTAGATATATTTACAAATGAAAGAAATTCAAGTTGTTCGTGGTCAATATGAAAATTTTCTAAATCACTCATAATTAAAGGAATACAAATTAACACAACTCTAACATACCTTTCATATAAGGTTTGCAAAAATGACAAAAACCCAGAGAATTTTGTTTGGTGGAAAGATAGCAGGAACACAGATAAAATGATAGACTGTTAGTGTAGCCATGAATTGGTCCAGCCATTTTAGAAAACAATTTGGGACTATGCACCCTAAAACACTAAATTGTCCATATTTTTTGATCCAGTAATTCCACTACTAGTACCCCAAAGAAAAGGGGAAAATATGTATAGCAACTCTGTTATAGAAAAGAACTAAGAGTAAAGAAAGATGATAACCAACTGAAAAAATAGCTGAATAGACAAATACAACATAGTTGTATAAAAAGATGTGGTGAAAGAAATTATAAAAATGACATGTTTCAGAGAAATGTGGGAAGGCTTCTATGTCTTGATAGAGTAAAGTGAACAAAACCAGGAGACAATTTAATAGTAACAATAATGTTATAAGGAAAAACAGTCTTAAAAGACTTGAAATTAATCCATGCAGTCACCAAACAGGTTTCCAGAGGACATATGATAAAACATGCTTTCCACTTCCTGATAGAAGGGTGATGAATTCAAGATGATGAATGAGACATATTTTTGGACATGACGGATGTGTGGATTTGTTTTGGTTAATTGGTTTTATTTGTTATAAGGGTTCATTTTCTTTTTTATTTAGGGAATAAAGTTTGGGGGAAGGTGAGGGGACCTTGTAAATAGTATTGTTTTAAAAAAAAAAAGAGGGTAATTGAAGTATGTGTATGTATGCTTGTGTGTGCATATGTGTGTGTCTATACACATTTACATATATACACAGAAGAAACCTAACAGGACAAGAACAAGCAGATATCCTATTTAGAAGAAACATGTTGAAGTTAGTAAGTTAGTACATGCTTTAAAGAAATAAAAAAGTAAGGTATATAAAATAGAAAATGAATGTTTTCCCATAGGTTCTGGAGTGCATTTGCACGCTCTCTCGCTCTCTCTCTCTCTCTCTCTCTCTCTCTCTCTCTCTCTCTCTCTCTCACTCTCTCACCCCTTCCCTCCTAATCTCTTTTCTCTCAGTCTCACTTTTTCTCTATATACCTGCGTTTGTGCTTTTTTCCTCTCCCTCCTCTCCTCCCCCCATATTTCACTCTTTCTCTTTCTTTATTAAATTCAGGGGGAAAACATTTAATTTTTAAAAAATTTACTCATGTGAAGAAATCCAGAATTGGATTTTATTTGGGTGATGATCATTGGGAATGGAAACATGAATGTGTCATTGGAGTATACTACAAACCACTTAGACAGAAAGAGAAAAAGAGATGTTTCAGCAGCAGTTCTGAAGCTAGCCCAGAGATGTGATGGAGGATTGAAATTATTCAAATATCTGCTAAAGTATTCACTTCCTCCTTCTCTTTCTTCCTTTCTTTCCCTTCCTCTTCACTTTTCCTTCTCCTTATCTTTTTCCAAAACTCTTTGATACAAGAAAAGCAGATAATAAATTCTTGACTTATTTTTTATAATTTCATCTTGCAAAAAGTAGCAAAACCAACAGGCAGGAATTTTATTCTAGATGTGATTTTCACTAATAGGGAGGAACTCGTTGAGATAAATATGATTAGAACTCTGGGGCAAAGTAACCACCTGGAATTTTTGATAGAGGAGTAGAATTAGGCACCTAGTCTAGCTTGCACCCTAGATTTTGTGAAAGCATGTTTCAAAAGTTCCAAAGGAAAACAAAGTAGAATCCCATAGACTGCTACAGGGAAAGTCAACCCAAATCCAGAAGGAATAGGAAATATTCAAGAACAAAAATCTGAACACATAAAGATAATAGTTTCATTAAGGAAGAAATACAGGATTAGTCTAAACTCCAGCTTCTTTTTTTTTTTCTTTATTAGCTTTTTATTTGGAAAATATATGTATGGGTAATTCTTTAACATTGACCCTTACAAAGCTTTCTGTTACAAATTTTTCCCCCCAGTCCCCACCCCTCCCCTAGATGGCAGGAAGTCTACTACATGTTAATTATGTTAAAATACTTGACAAATCGAATATCTGTATACATATTTCCACACTTATCTTGTTGTGCAAGAAAAATTGTATCTACAAGAAAAATAAATTTGAGAAAGGAAACACAATGCAAGCAAACATCAATAGAGAGCATGAAAATATTATGTTGTGGTCCATATTTCATATCTCTCTTTCTGGGTGTATATGGCTTTCTTTACTGAACAGTTGGAACTAGCTTGAAATATTTCATTGTAGAAAAGAGCCACATCCTTCAGAACTGATCATCACATAGTCTTCTTGTTGCCGTGTATAATGATCTCCTGGTTCTGCTCACTTCGCTCAGCATCAGTTCATGCAAGTCTCTCCAGGCCTCTCTGAAATCATCCTGCTGGTCGTTTCTTATAAAACAATAATATTCCATAACATTCATATACCATAATTTATTCAGCCATTCTCCAATTGATGGGCATCCATTTGGTTTCCAGTTTCTAGCCACTACAAAAAGGGCTGCCCTAAACATTTTTGTACATGTTCCCTTTCCTTCCTTTAAGATCTCTTTGGGATATAGGCCCAATAGAAGCACTGCTGGGTCAAAGGGTATGCACAGTTTGATCACTTTTTGAGCATAGTGCCAAATTGCTCTCCATAATGGTTGGATCTGTTCACAGTTCCACCAACAATATATCAGTGTCCCAGCTTTCCCACATCCCCTCCAACATTCATCATTATCTTTTCCTGTCATTTTAGCCAATCTGACAGGTGTGTAGTGGTATCTCAGAGTTGTCTTAATTTGCATTTCTCTGATCAATACTGATTTGGAACACCTTTTCATATGACTAGAAATAGCTTTAATTTCATCATCTGAAAATTGTTCATATCCTTTGACCATTTATTGATTGGAGAATGGCTTGAATTCTTATAAATATGAGACAATTCTCTATATATTTTAGAAATGAGGCCTTTATCAGAACCCTTAAATGTAAAGATGTTTTCCCAGTTTATTGCTTCCCTTCTAATCTTGTCTGCATTATTAACCCCAGCTTTTTTTTTTAAATTTTATTTTATTTGCAAAACATATGTATGGGTAATTCTTCAACATTAACCCTTACAAAGCTTTCTGTTACAAGTTTTTCCTTCCTACTCCCCACCCCTCCCCTAGATGGCAGGATATCCACTACATGTTAATTATGTTAAAATACTTGACAAATCGAATATATATATATATACATATTTCCATACTTATCATTGTTGTGCAAGAAAAATCGTATCTACACGAAAGACATATCAGATAAAGGAAACACAATGTAAACAAAAATCATCATTCGAGAGTGAAAATGTTATGTTGTGGTCCACATTTCACATCCCTCTCTCTGGATGTATATGGCGTTCTTCAGTGAACAATTGAAAGTGGTTTGAAACATTTCATTGTTGAAGAGAGAGCCATGTCCATCAAAATTGATCGTCGTGTAGTATTGTTGTTGCCGTATATAATGATCTCCTGGTTCTGCTCATTTCACTCAGCATCAGTTCATGTAAGTCTCTCCAGGCCTCTCTGAAATCGTCCTGCTGGTCGTTTCTTACAGAACAATAATATTCCATGATATTCATATACCATAATTTATTCAGCCACTCTCCAATTGATGGGCATCCCTTCGGTTTCCAGTTTCTAACCACTACAAAAAGGGCTGCCACAAACATTCTTGCACATGCGGGGCCCTTTCCTTCCTTTATGATTTCTTTGGGATATAAGCCCAATAGAAATGCTGCTGGGTCAAAGGGTATGCACAGTTTGATAACTTTTTGAGCATAGCTTCAAATTGCTCTCCAGAATGGCTGTATCCGTTCACAGCTTCACCAACAATGTGTTAGTGTCCCAGCCTTCCCACATCCCCTCCAACATTCATCATTAACTTTTCCTGTCATTTTAGCCAATCTGACAGGTGTATAGTGGTACCTCAGGGTTATCTTAATTTGCATTTCTCTGATCAGTAGTGATTTGGAGCACCTTTTCATAGGACTACAAATAGTTTTAATTTCATCCTCTGAAAAATGTCTGTTCATATCCTTTGACCATTTATCGATTGGAGAATGGCTTGAATTCTTATAAATATGAGACAATTCTCTATATATTTTAGAGATGAGACCTTTATCAGAACCCTTAAATGTAAAGATGTTTTCCCAATTTATTGCTTCCCTCCTAATCTTGACTGCATTGGTTTTGTTTGTACAAAAACTTTTTAACTTAATATAGTCAAAGTTATCTATCTGGTATTCAATTAAGAGTTCCAGTTCTTCTTTGGACATAAATTTATTCCATCTCCATAGGTCTGAGAGGTAAACTATATTACGTTCCTCTAATTTACTTACAATATCACTCTATATCCAGATCGTGAACCCATTTAGATTTTATCTTGGTATGTGGGTCAAGCCCTAATTTCTTCCACACTAGTTTCCAATTTTCCCAGCAGTTTTTGTCAAATAGTGAATACTTATCCCAGAAGCTGGGGTCTTTGGGTTTATCAAAGACTAAATTGCTATATAAACTCCAGCTTCTTAAACTTGGTTCATGAACCCTTATGGAACCTTATAACTAAATATGGGGATCACGATATTATGATTTATTATCAATAGATATTTTATTTATATATCTACATACCTGGAGTCACAGAAAAAATTTCTCATAAGTAGAAAAAGTTTGAAAAGCTGGTCTGAACAACCTGAACACCAATCAATATAGATTTAAAAGAAAAAATTAAAAGATGGAAACAAGGCCAAATAGTAGAGAATGAATTAAGAGCATAGTGTGGTCCTGTGAAAACAGTACGAGAAATGCTAACATTCAGAATGAATTATGGCTGTTGAGGGCTTTATGGGCAAAAAAAAAAGAGTATTGTTTTTTATTTGTTTTTAATATTTTGGGAGAAAAAGGAAGATCGGTGATGGAATAGAACTTTAAGATCGTTGAAATGATAATAGAAGACAGAGTTTCTCTATTCGTATTTTGTTTTGTATTATTTTCTCTCCCAAAAGAATGACCCTTTATGTGACAATTAAAAATGACTAGGAGGGGGATGGTTGGGACCTGATAGTCTAGGAGATATTAAGAAAGTCCTGAAGCTTCCCTTGATCATTTCAGATCATTGTTCCAGATTTGTACTTCCTTAAATACCAAAACAAAACAAAAAACTGGTAAATGTGATTACTAAGCCACTATCAGTAATATTTTAAAGATTAAAGGATACAAATTTTCAAAAAAAAAAAAAAGGTGGGGGGGGATGTGAACAAAGTCTACAAACTGTGCACAAATAAGTTGGAGGTTCAATTCTTTTTTAGTATATATCAGTAAAGATAGTTGGAAGTGTTTATAGAGAGCCAGAATTGCTTCTTCAAGAACATATCATGCCAAAATAACCTTTTTTTTTTTTTTTTTGGTCACAGGATTACTAAATTAATAGATGTGAGAAGGGTGCTAAAGATGTGGTTTATTCAGACATTAGCAAAGCTTTTGATAAAGTTTTTTATACTCTCTTCATAGAGAAGATAGATTGAGAACTGGTTGGATGGCTTAAATCAGAGTAGTTGCTGATGTTTCAGTGTGAGTGATAAATTTCCAATGACTGTAGAGTTTTATGCTTGGCCCTCTGCTGTTAAAAAATTTTATCACTGATTTGGATAAATGCATATCTGGTATCTTCAGATTTGCAGATGACACAAAGGTGGTTGAAAGATGACACAATGGAGAACACAGTGAGAAACTAAAAGGATTTTAAACTAGATCATTGGGCTGAGTTGAAGAAGATGAAATTAAGTAGAGACATATAAAAATGTTGCTCTTGGGTGTACAATATATCAAAAGTACAAGGTCGGAGGGCATGGTTATAAAGGAATCTGGGGCTTTTTGTAGATTGTAAGTTGATTTGAGTAAGCAGTATGATATGGAAGCCAAAAAAAAGCTAATGTGCTCTTAAATTTACCTCATTAGGATATTGTATTAAATTTTTGAGGCAATTAGGCACAGGGAATAAAGGGCTGGACATAGAATCAGGAAGACCTGAGTTCAAATTGGACCTTAGACACTTTCTAGCTAAGTGACACTGGTTGAATCACTTCACCTCTATTTCAGTTTCTTCAACAATAAAATGGTTGATATAAAGGTCAAATGAGATAATATTTGTAAAGCACTTAACACAATACTTAGCACATAGCAGGCACTACTTAAATGGAATAATCTTTCCCTTTTCAGAACCATGTTTTTAAAAAGGACTGATAAACACCTACAATGTTGAAGGGCCTTGAGATCTTGTCATGTGGAATCATTTGAAGGAACTAGAATGATTTAACAAAAAGAAGATGAGTCTTAGGGAAGCCTTATAGATGCGTTCTGTTATTTTAAGAACTATCTTATTGAAAAGAGACTTATTCAGTTTGATCCCAGAGGACAAACCAGAAGCAGTGAATGGAAGTTGCAAAGAGCCAAAATTAGGTTTAATATCAAGAATAACTTCCTTATTAGAAGTATAATTCTGATTACCTCCAGAAGTATTAGGGTCTCTCCTTGAAGGTCTTCATTCAGGGCAGGGAAACCACATTAGAAATCCAACTAAAAATTAATTTTTTTTAATCCTCATCCTTACTCCCTCTAGTTAAGATACGAAATTGAAAGATGCCTTAGGAAATTGTTTCATATCAGTTTTTTTAATCATTAATTATAAAGTTAAGGTGAATTATATAAAAAGAAACATTTTTATTTTTTTATTTGCAAAACATATGTATGGGTAATTCTTCAACGTTAACCCTTAACAAAACTTTCTGTTACAAATTTTCCCCCTTACTCCCTACCCCTCCCCTAGATGGCAGGATATCCACTACATGTTAATTATGTTAAAATACTTGACAAATCGAATATATGTATACATATTTCCACACTTGTCATTGTTGTGCAAGAAAAATCGTATCTACAAGAAAGAAAAATCAGAGAAAGGAAACACAATGCAAGCAAACATCAATCGAGAGCATGAAAATGTTATGTTGTGGTCCACATTTCACATCCCTCTCTCTGGGTGTATATGGCTTTCTTCAGTAAACAATTGGAAGTGGTATAGAAAGAAACATAAGGAAATTATTTTGTAATTAAAGTTATTATAATAAACTTAAGAGATTCTTATTATGCATATTTGTTTTGGGGCAGGGTCCTAGCTCTTTTCAGTGTTTAATAAACTGTACTAGAATTATAAGCTTTCCTTTCAGTATTTTTTCTCTTTAACTTGCTTAATTTGTATCTAGAAGCTACAGAAGAAGTTTCTTTGGATAGTCCAGAAAGGGAACCTATCCTTTCTCCTGAGCCTTCTCCAGCGATCACCCCTATAACACCTACCACATTAATGGCACCCAGAATTGAGTCAAAAAGTATGTCTGCTCCTGTGATCTTCGATAGATCTAGGGATGAGGTACTGAATAAAGTTTTATAACTTCAGAATATATTTTGCTATGTAAATCATTATGTTAAACTATCAGTTTTATTTTCCTTCTGCAGTTTAGTCTTCCTTGACAAGTCTTTCAAAAAAGCAGGATCTGGGCTTATAGTCTTGACCCTGAAGCCTTAGACATAAACCTTGGGCAAACCACAGGTCTCTCTGAGCCTCATCTTTTATTATCTTTAAAATGAATTAATGCTTCTTCAACAGAATTGCTAGAGAGAGAGACAGAGAGACAGACAGAGAGAGAGGGAGGGAGGGAGGAAGGGAGGGAGGAAGGGAGGGAGGGAGGGAGGGAGGGAGAGAGAGAGAGAATTAAACTGAGGTGATTTACAAATGTAAGGAAGCCTTATTGATTTTTAGTGTTATGAAAATATGTAAAAGACCTGTCTGTAATTTAGATAAGTCCTTGGGCATTTCTTGAAGTTAGATGATTAAAAGGCAATCTAAATGACTTGCCCAAGATCACAGTTGATAGGTTTCAGAGGCATGATTTTCATGTCCTTCTGTTTCCAAATAATACTATTTACTCAGCCACATTATTTCTTGAATTTTAAATGTAGGAAAATTATGCCTATAAATACTTGAATTTTAACCTCATGTATTATTGTCAAAAATATGGTATGGTTATTGAATGTGCATTTTTTGCCCAAATTTTGAGAGTAATTTTTGTATTAAAGCATATTACTTTAAGAAAGGAAAATTCAAATGATGTCCAAAATATGTGTTTATATTAGAAAAACATTTATGATAGAAATAGGCATTTGAGAATTAACTGTAGATAAGAAATTAACTCATTTTAAAATACTTTGGTATTGTTTTGAATGATTCATAATACTGGACATCCTTTTTACATATAGGAAAAAAAAAAGATGTTTTAGCCATCATTTTTAGTGCAAGACTACTGATTAAATTATTACTCATAATAATATTTTTAAAAATCATTTTAGTTGTATCAGAAGTTTATCATTTTTTGTTTGATATATTGTTAGCTATGCTTTTTAAACATTTGCTTACCATATCACACACTTTTATTGGCTTTTATCAGCCTATAGGGAAAATGTATGCTTATTAGAAAGCATAGAAATCTAGAAGCTAGAAAGCTGTTCATTTTGAGTATAACATTTTCTGAAAATAGGTATGGTAAAACTCTTAGTCTCTGACCATTGATTATTTTGTCATTGTCAAGCAGTACCGATTTTATAGCTGTAGATTTTAATATTAACTGTGAAAAGATGTAAGGCTTTGTGTATTTATAAAAAGCCTGGCATTTTTGTCCCTAGTCTTTATGAAAAAGAAGCACAAAGTTCTCTATCATTTGTTTATACTTAGAGCAAAAAAAAAAAAGAAAGAAAAAGAAAGAAAGAAAAGTCTGGATAGTTGAGGAAACAGTATTTTTTTTTTCTAAGTGAAGCTTCAAATGGATCGTGAACATGTAACAGCTGCTTATGTTGGTTCTTATATTGGGCCTAATCATGATCCCAATTTGTATTGATTGTTATGGGTCTCACTTAAATTAGAATTTGATCACTAGTACTATAACTTTCTCTTTTCTAGATTGAAGAAGAAGCAAATGGAGATGTTTTTGATATAGAAATTGGTGTTTCAGACCCAGAGAAAGTTGGTGAGGCAATATTTTTGTTATTTTTACATGTTTTTTTTCCTCTTCAAAAAAATCTTCTTTAATACTTTTTTTCATTTTATTATTTATCTTGTAGGTGATGGCATGAATGCTTATATGGCATATAGAGTAACAACAAAGGTGAGTCTTCCTGCATCATTTATTAATGCTTTGACAACATTTTTTTAATATTTTATTTTTCCCAATTACATGTAAAAATAATTTTTAACATTCAATTTTTTAAATTTTAAGTTTCAATTTTTCTCCTTTCCTCACTTCCCCTACCCTTAAGATGGTAAGCAATTTAATATGTTTTGTGTGTGTGTGTGTGTGTGTGTGTGTGTGTGTGCGTGCTCATGTAAAACATATCTATATTACTTATATTATGAAAGAAGAAACAGATAAAAGAAAAAACATCAGAAAATAAAATGAAAAAAAGCAGTTTGCTTTGATCAGCATTCAGACTTCATCAGTTCTTTCTCTGGACAAGGATGGCATTTTTCATCTTGAATACTTTGGGATTGTCTTGGATCATTGTATTGCTGAGAAAAAGTCATTCACAATTGATTATTGTACAATATTACTTTTACGGGGTACAGTCTTCTGATTCTGCTCACTTTGCTTTGTATAAGTTCATGTAAGGATTTGAGAATATTTAATACCATTAAATGTCTAGGCAAAATAGGTGTGGTCTCTAACCTTTTTTCTAAAACATTGACTTAATTTGCTTTTATTAGTTATTTGAAAGTACTATAGCATGTAATTTTTTTTTGCAGGGTCTTCTAAGCATTATTTTTATTATTTTTCTCAATTACATGTAAGCAAAAATTTTTAACATTCAAATTTTGAGTTCCAAATTCTATCTCCCCTTTCTTCCCCCCCCCTTTTGAGAAGGCAAGCAGTTTGATATTAATTATTCATGGGAAGTGATGTAAAACATATCCATTTTAGCCATTTGCAAAAGAAAATGCAGAACAAAAAAGCAAAAATGATAAAGTTTAGAAAATATGCTTCAGTCTGATATTCAAACTCCATCAGTTCTTTCTCTGGAGGTGGATAGCATTTTTCATCATAAGCGCTTCAGAATTGTTTTGAATCATATTATTGTTGAGAAAAACTAAGTCATTCACAGCTGATCATCATTACAATAATGCTGTTACTGTGTACATTGTTCTGGTTCTGCTCATTTCATATGCATCAGTTCATGTAAGTCTTCCCAGGTTTTTCTGGAATCATCTTGCTCGTCATTTCTTATAGCACAATAGTATTCCATCGCAATTATATACCACAAGTTGTTCAGTCATTCTCCATTTGATAGGCATGCTCTCAATTTCCAATTCTTTGCCACCACAGAAAGAGCTGCTATAAATATTTTTGTTTGCATAGGTCCTTTTCCTTTTTCTTAAACAAATCTCTTTGGGATATAAACCTCGTAGTGATATTGATAGATCAAAGGGTGTACACAGTTTTATACTCCTGTGGGCATAGTTCCAAATTGTTTTCCAGAATGGTTGAATCAATTCACAACTCTACCAACAGTGCCTTAATTTTTCGCATCCCCTACAGCATTTGTCATTTTCCTTTACTGTTACATTAGTCATTCTGATTGGTGTGGGGTGGTTTTAATTGGCATTTTCATATGACCATTGTTAGTTTTGATTTCTTATGAAAACTGCCTGTTCATATCCTTTGATCATTTATCACTTGAGGAATCTCTTATATTCTTATAAATTTGACTCAGTACTTTATATATGTGAGAAAGGAGGCCTTTATCTGAGAAACTTACTGTAAAATTCCCCCCCGTTTCCTGCTTTCCTTCTCATCTTGGCTGCATTGGTTTTGTTTGTGCAAAAACTTATTTTAATGTAAGGAAAAACTTTCATTTTACATCCTGTAATGCTTTCTGTCTTTTTTTTTTTTTTTTTAGTCGTAAATTATTATCTTATTTATAAATCTGACAGGTACATTTTTCCTTGCTCTCTTAATTTGCTTGTGATATACCACCTTTTATGTCTAAATCATGTACCCATTTTGACTTTATCTTGGTATATGGTGTGAAATGTTTGTCTATACCTTGTTTCTGCCAAACTGCTTTCTAGTTTTCCCAGAAAATTTTGTAAAGTAATAATTTATTGTCCCTAAATCTCTTTGGGTTTGTCAAACACTTGATTACTATAGTAGTAAATGACCATACTAGTCCAGTGTTTCACAAACCCAGATATCCAAGATTTTGGGACTAAAATATAATTTTTACCTCAATTTACCTACTTAATGTTTTTCTTAAATTCTTTATTTTCTTATTTTTGGCAGACTTCCCTGTCCATGTTTAATAAGAATGAATTTTCAGTTAAAAGAAGGTTTAGCGACTTTCTTGGATTGCACAGCAAATTAGCAACAAAGTACTTACATGTTGGTTATATTGTGCCTCCAGCTCCAGAGAAGAGTATTGTAGGTAAGCATAAATTTGGAAAAAGTTAATTTTTTAATTGTTAATAAATTTCATTACAGAATGTTACAAATACTTTAATGCTTTATATTCATTTTTCCCCAAACATTAAAAACAAATTCTTGATATAAACGTAGAATGAAGTATTTCATTTAATGGAGTCTGTAGGACTGTTTTAGAATATATAACAAATAATTACAGTTTTACTTTCTATTATTTAAAGTATTTAATTTAAATAAGGTATTAAATAATTAACAAGACTATGCTAAATTAGAAGCAACTGGAGTCCTTTGCTTTTTCTAATCATTAAATTTTTGCTAATCATTGGACAAAATATACTGTGGAAGTGGGTCAGTTATAAACAGGAATTTCCTAATATCCAGAAAAAGGTGGTAAGAAGTGTGTAGCTTAGGATTTTGTTTTTATAGGATCTAGCCTCTTATATAAAGTATATTTGATTAAACTGTTTTCTTACTTATCCCAACCCCTTGATACTTAAGCTTTTTCATATTCAATTTTTCTGTCTTATATTTGTGTGTGTTTTTCTTAATTTAGATTCACAGCTTTTGAAAGCAGAAAATTTTTAAGTACACCCTTTTTATTATGGGATCTATCATAATTCTAAAGACCCCTTGGGCAATTAAATTATCTGCTCAAGTTAAAACAATAAATCACCAGAGACAGAATTTGAATGCAGGTTCTTTGACTCAAGAGCCATTGTTCTTTGCATTTTGTGATGCCGTATCCACTGTTAATTTTTTTTGTCATAATCTAGTCTTCTTAATTTTCTCCTTTTGCAATATGTTGCAGAAGTGTACCTTCATCCATATATGGAATTTAAGTATCTTCTGTCATGAATTGTTAGTGACCTTACTGTATTGTTGTTCCTTGATTTATAAATTATATAAAGAGTTGTTGAAAGCTAGCACACCAAATTCTTTTTTCTCATTTTGTTAGCCAAGAATTTAATTTAGTCCTTTTTGTAGACTCACCCAAAAAAGAAATTTGATTTGAAAAGTAAGTTTTGATAATCCTGAGATGTAATTTTTTGATTGACTTTTTTCTTTACAATTCTTTACAAACCATGACACAAGAATAAATAGGATACTTAATAAATACAAATGAAGTAGAAAACCAGGTCCCAAGTTTACCTCAAACCATAACTTTTGTTTTTTCTCCTGAGACAATGGGGGTTAAGTGACTTTTACCCAGGGTCACATAGCTAGGAAGTGTTAAGTATCTGAGGTCATATTTGAACTCAGGTCCTCCTAATTTAAGGGCTGGTGCTCTATTCACTGCACCACATAGCTGTCCCCAAACCACAACTTTTGATACATGTATCAAAAGTTTTTTCGTAATCATCTTGGGAAACAGACCTATAATAGCATTGCTGGGTTAAAGAGTACAGCTCTTTGAGCATAATTCCCTACCCTCCAGAATTATTACATCAGTTCACAATTCTATCAGCAGTGAGTTTTTGTCCCAATTTTTTCATAATTCTAACATTTGCCCCTTTCCCTTTCAATCATTTTAGCCAATCTGATAGATATAAAGTATTTTAAGTTTGTTTTAATTTGCATTTCTCAATGATGCTCTGGGGAATTTTTTTTTTATTATTTTTTTTATTTTTATTTATTTTATTTTATTTGCATAACATATGTGTGGATAATTCTTCAACAATAACCCCTACATAGCTTTCCGTTACAAATTTTTCCCCCCAACTTCCCACCCCTCCCCTAGATGGCAGGATATCCACTACATGTTAATTATGTTAAAATATCGGCAAATCGAATATATGTATACATATTTCCAAACTTATCATTGTTGTGCAAGAAAAATCTTATCTACACAAACGATATATCAGATAAAGGAAACACAATGTAAGCAAACATCAATCAAGGAGTATGAGAATGTTATGTTGTAGTCCACATTTCACATCCCTCTCTCTGGGTGTATATGGCTTTCTTCAGTGAACAATTGGAGGTGGTTTGAAACATTTCATTGTTGAAGAGAGCCATGTCCATCAGAATTGATCGTCATATAGTACTGTTGTTGCCGTGTATAATGATCTCCTGGTTCTGCTCATTTCACTCAGCATTAGTTCATTTAAGTCTCTCCAGGCCTCTCTGAAATCATCTTGCTGGTCATTTCTTACAGAACAATAATATTCCATAATATTCATATACCATAATTTATTCAGCCATTCTCCAATTGAAGGGCATCTATTCAATTTCCAGTTTCTAGCCACTACAAAAAGGGCTGCCACAAACATTCTTGCACACGTGGGGCCTTTTCCTTCCTTTATGATTTCTTTGGGATATAAGCCCAATAGAAATGCTGCTGGGTCAAAGGGTATGCACAGTTTGATAACTTTTTGAGCATAGCTCCAAATTGTTCTCTGGAGAATTTTTTTAATGTGACTATAAATTGTTTGGATTTTTTTCATTGTAGAACTGCCTGTTCATATTCTTTGACAATTTATCAATTGGGGAATGACTCATAATCTTATAAATTTGGCAAAGTTCTTTATATATTTGGGATATGAGACCTTTATCAGAGGAACTATCTATACAATTCCTCCACCCACCCACCCCCAATTTCTGCTTTCCTTTTGATCTTGCCTTTATTTGTTTTATTTGTGCAAACCTTTTTTAATTTAATGTAATCAAAATAATCAGTTTTGCTCTTATCTTTTGTTCATAAATTGTTCACCTATTCATAAGTCTGATAGATCACACATTCTGTATGTTGTAATATTGTAAGACACCAGTCTGTGTACAGTTTCTGCCATTTTGCTTTCCAGTTTTTCCAACAATTTTTAACAAATAATTTTTATCCCTAAAACCTAATTCTTTATATTTGTCAAATACAAAGTTACTATATTTATTTGTTGCTATAAATTGTGTGTACATTCTGTTCTGTTGATCTGCCTTTCCATTTCTAAGCCAGTACCAGATAGTTTTGATAATTATTATTTTATAATATAATTTAATATCTGATACTGCTGAACTGCCTTTCTTTATGTTTTTCATTAGTTGCTTTGATAGCTTTGACTTTTTGTTCTCCCAACTGAATTTTGTTATTTTTCTAATTTAATAAAAAGTTTTTTGGTAATTTAATTGCAATGGCATTGAATAAATGGATTAGTTTGGTAAAATTACCATTTTTATGATATTGACCCTTCCTAGCCATGAAAAATCAATATTTCTCCAATTATTAAAAACTGATTTTATTTGTATAAAAGAGTTTTTTGGTTTTTTTGTTTTGTTTTGTTTTTAAATTCCTGGGTTTGTTTTGGTGGATGTACTCCCAGTTATTTTATACTGTCTATAAATAAGATACTTCTTACTATTTCTTCTTGCATAGTTTTGGTGTTTTGTTTTATTTTTGTTTTACATTTAAGAAAAGCAAATTGCTATAGTATTTAATATTTAATAATAGACTTCCCCCCCCAAAAAAAAAAACTAAAGATACAATATATAAAACATAATTGTAGAGTTATGTGATATATTTATATTTGATAGAATCCCAGAATGAAATTAGGGTACTTCATGTTTAAGGATTAGTTAAAATAGATATATGTCCTCAAAACATTGATTATCCTCCTAGTTGTACAGATGATAAGTATCCCAAAAATCTTAGTGCAATTTCATGCTATCATGTAACTTGTACTGAGGCATTTGGAACACCCTGTTTTTGCTGTTTGCTTGGGAGGGTGAGGATGGGGAGGGTGTTTGTTTTTGGAGGAGAGAAGCTTTATTAAGGTTAATGTCTTTCTCTAAATGTTCATAAAAGTATATCTTCACCTTACTACAGTGAAGTTTATGTGTGTTTAAAAGAGTACATGCCACGTTATTTTTCTTATAATACTCATTGTCAGGTGATAAAAATAATATTTCTTAAATATAAGGAATATGGTTCTCATTCATTCTTTTGAATAAGGGTAATAATGTTTCCCCCTAAGTATTACATAGCTGAAGATGTTGAAGTTTTTTTTACTAGTTCTGAAGATGTAAAAAGAGGATCTAGTCCAGGAATTCCTAACTATTTTTATGTCATGGGCCCCTTTGTCAATCTTATGTACATGAATTTCTTCTCATGATAACGTTTATTATCAGTCTCTGAATAGGTTCTGAAAGCTATTCCACAAAAACAGGAGCACAGTATTTTTATTAGCTGATTGATTTGCGAACAAATCATAATTGTCCCTTTTAAGATACAAGAGAAACTTTTGTAAAAAGAAAGGTTATTGTATTAAGAATTTGCTCATTAGATTTTATGAAATAATTCTTCACCTATTTCTAATTTATTGTAATATAGCATTTCATTATGATTAAGCACTTTAATTGATTTTAGGTTTTTTAGAAATTGCTATTATGCTAGGACTAAAATTTCGTGAATTACATTAGACTATATAAATTATATTTATAATAAACTAACAACTAAGAACAATTACAATTTATGCTGTGTTCTATTCTTAAGTTTTATAAAAGAGAATCCATTTTTTAAAAATCTATGGATATCTGGAATAATAGCACTAAAATTATTTTTGAACAATTATTGATTTAATTTTAATCCCTAGTGTTCCAAAGATTCCACAATTAGAAAAACATTTCTGATAACCATAATAACCAATATTTTATAACACTTTAAAGTTTATCCTAAGCTATTTTTGATTTTTTTTTAATTAAAGCTTTTTATTTTTCAAAACATATGACCTCCTCTAGATGGCAAGTAGAACTATGTTGAACGTGGTAGAAATATGTTAAATCCAATATATGCATACATATTTATACAATTATCATGCCTAACAAGAAAAATCAAATGAAACCAGTAAAAAAAAAAAAAAAAAAAAAAAAAAAAAAGCAAATAACAAGAAAAAAAGTGAAAATGTTATGTTGTGAATCACACTCAGTTCTCACAGTCCTCTTTCTGGGTGTAGTTGGCTCTTTTCATCACTGAACAATTGGAACTGAAAACCTGCATTTCTTAATTGGAAAAAACATTAAGGGTTTATGTGCACAATCCTGATTCATTGCTTAGAGCATTTCCATTGCTAATTTTATCTTCTGTATGAGTCTCTTCATATATACATTGCAACCATGGATTATTTTTTACAAGTAGGCTATTTTTAATATACCAACTATAACATTCTAATAGGAAAATTTCATGTCAGATTTTAAATTTGTCATACTGTTAGAAAAATTCATCCTAAAATCTATGGCAAGGAAGACACTAAAATAATAAATTACACTTTTTTTAAAAATTTCTCTAGTCAAGATTCTTAAATATTAAATATTACATGAGAATAAAAATATGAAAACTTAATTCTCTATTTAAAACTCAGTTTTGTGATGTCTTTAAATTTCAGATAGATTTTTATTTATATAAGAACAGTAATTAAAGCAGAATGCTTTACTTTATACTTCTATTTCAGTAGATAAAAATGTAGCACAACTTAGCTTATGGGTTTGTATAACTGCCTAGAGAGAGAAGGAAGATACTTAAGTACATTAACATAGTTAAAGAAATTGTTTATATGAGAAAACAATGGTAGTTAAGAAAGTTTTTTTTTAATCTACAGCATTAATTTAAGAATTTTAAATGTTAAATTTAAACCCTGGCCTTGTTTGTTTTTCCTGTTTTACTGAAGATTTATTGTATTTTTGGTTGTAATACCCAAATGTAGAGGAAAGAATTCCTTGCTGCAGTAGTTGTGAAATTGTTTCAAATACTAAAAAACTGATTCATGACTCACTTAATATCTTCAAAGGCATGACGAAAGTGAAAGTTGGAAAAGAAGATTCATCATCCACTGAATTTGTAGAAAAAAGGAGAGCAGCTCTTGAGAGGTAATACTCTTATTTTTTTTTTCATCATTTCAGTAGTCTAGTTTTAACCTCATTGCAGTGTTTATAATGAACCATTTCTAAATTAAACCCGATGTCCCACAACAATAGCACTGCATTTAATACAATGACTAGCACCAAAGATTAATTATGTATCAATTATACAAATATATAAATAGTTGAAGATGTTCCTGAGTCAGGTGAAACCAGAAAAATAAGAGAAATCTGCAGTTTTCTTTAGAGGGAAGAATTGAAAATTAGGTAAAATTTGATTCTTTGGAACAAATGAAAACTTGACAAAAGCATTTGGCACCATGCCATTCCATTCACGTTTTATATGTAGGGCTATTTGTGAGTATGAAAGTTTAATTGAACATTGTTACTCTGGATTAAAAAAATATTGCTTTTAAATTACTATTAGATACTATGTTTACTTTGGATAGTATGTATATTTGGATACCCCTCCTTGAAGTTTGTTGTAATGGAATTTAATCTGTGTTTTGGAGTTATTTATCTGTTAGTCAATCATTTTTATAAGCAGTACTTTATTATAATGATGGAATTGAATGCCTAAAGATTGATAAATCTGACTTATATCTTAAAAGAGATGCATAGTCAACTTTTAATGTGGAAGAAAAGGGAGATGTTCTTTGTACCAATTTACTCCCTTCTTACTGTATTAGTAGGTTCATTTTCTTAAATAAATATGTGCATAATATGGTTGAAAAGGGGTTTCTAGTATACACACACATTCTCTCTCCCTCTTTTCCTTCCCTCTCTCCCTCTCTGTGTGTGTCTCTCTCTCTGTCTCTCTGTCTCTCTCTGTGTCTCTCTTTCTCTCTCTCTGTCTCTCTCTCTTTGTCTCTCTTTTCCTCTCTCCTTCTCCCCCTCTTCCCCTAGAAATATAGGACCAGGAAGTGATGTAGTTAACATAAGAGAAGGGACTAGGCCCTCTATTGGACCACTGTTTTGAGGACTAGAAGCTGAACTATTAGTACTCCATTTGATTTAAGCAAGAATCAGAGCTTGGAACTGGGGCTAGGAATCAAAGCAAGGTACTTAGTGATAGTACCTACCTATTCCCATTTGAGCTCTGTCAGGAATAGAATCATAGGATCATAGATGAGTAAGAAGGGAGAATTGATTAGAGGAAACATCAAATTACTTTCTTTCAGCCCATTAAATGAAATCAAGTAACATAAAGAGCATACAACAGAGAAAGCAGTGTTAAGGGTTTAAAGTGTAAAGATATGGTTGTACTTTGTTATTCCTTTACAAAGTGTAAAGAATTTCTTTAATCAAACTTGATTAAATTAAAGGCTTTTGACTGAAGAGTTGGTATACCCTTAAAAACAAGATACATTCTATGAGTCATTTGAGGTAAGGAACAGTTCTAAGGATAGCAAATAAGAAAATCAGCTATAGAATCTGAATCTATTCTTTGAAACAGAATAGTTCCTTACCTCTCAGGTATAGGAAGAAAGAAATTTGTTCTCTCCTTTACTACTTCATCCTCACCTGCCAACACCATTGGCATTAGAGACCTGCAGTGCAATTATTGATGTAGTAAGATATCTAAAATCTAGGAGGGAGACAACCAAGAGCTCATATAGGAGAAAATTTTGAGTGATCTTATGAGTCATGAAGAGAGCCAGCTCTGGCCAGTAAGGTAATGCTACAGAGAAGAATAGGACCAAAAAGTCTAATTGAACTATGTACCCCAGCAGAGATGCTGCACCACGCAGATATAATGAGAAGGAAAAATACATTGGGGCCCTGCAGTTCTAGAGTCACCCTGGTCACATATGTCTGCTAAATATGTACCTCTGTAATAGTATGTTGTAATATTATAGATAAACAGACCAGTTAAGAATACAGTCCCAAAGTACCTTAAACCTGGGGTAATTGCCTTCCTACAAACCCAGCATACAAATGTGAGTTGATGAGTAGCCCAGAGGAAGCAATTACCCCAAGATTCCGTTTTCTCTTGGTTTATACTCCCAAAATAACAGTCCATCAATACTTTCTATTAATATCCTATAAACACAGCTCAAAGCAAAGGCATTTATTTCCTGAGATAAACATTACCCCAGAAATCTGGAGTATGTTCTCCTATAAGCTACATATAGCATAATGGGAAGAAAGGACACGCAATTAGGATACACTGGTAGAGAGGCACATTAAGGAAGACACATGCCCAAAGCAACTCATATCTCCAGTATTTCAAGGTCCTTCAATCCTTAAAGCTATCTCCTGCTTAGATTCAATTAGCTAGCTCTTCTAGATGTTGTGTCTCCTAGTAGATGAGTAGATTCATGGAAAGACTCAATAGCTAATGTAGGAACTGTGTTGTAATTTCCTTCCCCCCCAACCAGAAGATAAGGAACTATTCTGTCTCAAGGGCTAGATTCTTCCGGACTCTCTTCTCTGTTGCCAGTAGTGATTCTTTGTGTTTTCTTCTGCTTCAGTTAGAGTATGTCGTTGTTGTTGTTGTTGTTGTTGTTGTTGCTGTTGCTGTTGTTGTTGTTGTTTAGGAACCATTCAGTGTGAAGCAAATCTTTTGACCAACCAGCCTATCTTCTTATTTTACCAAGCTAGACCTAAGACCTTCATACTTCATAAATGGGTAGTATAGTATAATTACATCTTTACATGAAGCTAAGCAACTTAGTACCTAACATTATTATCATCTTAGATTTAAATCTGTCTAGTTTATCCCCCCCTCCAAAAAAAAATTTAGAAACTGAAGCCTAGAGATATTAAATAACTTGCCAAAGGTCACAGAGGTGGGACATTGTTGTCTATATTATGTGCTCCTTACATTTCTTGATTTTACCAGCTTTTCTTCCACATTGGAACTATTTTAAAATTTAAACCATTCTACAGCCAATGATGATATAAACAATCTAATTACCCTAACTGATCACTCAAAGAAAATGTATTTAGTTTCTCCATGTGTTTAAAAAAAAATGAAAAAAAATATGATAGCTGCATTGTGAGACTTGGAATTAAATGAGGGCTTTGAATAATTACCTTCCCAACCTGGCTTTGTACTACACTTTGTCAAACTATGTATTTCCCAATTTAAAATAGATAACTTTAATAGATTTTTAAAATGGATATTATTAAGTCATAAGGCCAAAGACTTATTTTAAAAAAGAATTGATACTTTTTTTAATCACTTCTTTTCTTTGTCTTCCTAATCAAATAAAATTGGTTAGTATGAAAAATGAAAAGCAGTCATGGAAAGGAAAGTAGCTATTGCATTTAGGGAAAAAATGTAGGAGTGAATGAACTGAAAAATAAATACAGAGCATAGGAAAAAGATTTTGGTGTGGGATATAAAACATAGTGCAAAGATCAAAAACTTTTAAACTTCAAAAATGAAGTCAAACGCATTTGATAATCACATTTAATCACCTTGTTTTTCAGTGTTAAATTTCACTTGTAGATGAAGATCCTAGATAACAGCAAGAAAAATTTAAGTTAGCATTAGAAGGAACTTTCTGGTTCTGAATTATGAGAAAGGTCATAGTTTAATCATAATCTTTCATTCTGAAAGCAAGGGAATGACCTCTTGAGAGACCTTCTAGACCTATATGATTCAGTGATTGCATTTGAGCTATTTTAGATGGCATGCTTGATAAGTAACTTAATGAAGATTTATTGTACCAAGGACATATAATTTGAATCTGTTGCCTTCTTTTCTGAATTGACAACATAGCATAGTGCTTATTATATCTTCATGCAGAGTAAAGCAATGAGGATAGTTTTAAGGAAATATTGACAGTTGGCCTGGCTGTTTTCTGAGAACAGTTTCCTCGCTTAGTCTTTGTTAAATTCTATGCCAGCAAAATTCTCAGTGGAGAAAAGAGAGAAAATGAGACAGAAGGAACAGGGTAGTATGAAGAGTATGTTCATTTAATATTAAAGAAAATAAGCAAAGAAAACAGAGCAAAGCCTCCAGTTTGTCCACTTTATCCTACCAATCTCCTTTCCCCTTTATTCCTAATTATTTCTCTGCATATTTGCTACTTTAGTAAGAAAGTTAGGGGACAGCTGAAAGATATATCGGAAAATACATTTGGGAACGAGCAGACCTGGATTCTTGTTTGCCATTAATGTGACCTCAGGAAAATTGTTTCTGTTTTCTAAGCCTTAGTTGGCTAATCTATAAAAAGAAATTACATTAGATATTTTGGTGGCTCCCTTGTAATCTCTCAAGTTCTCTCATCAAAAGAATATCTAGAATAGCTCTCATATTCCTAGAAGTTATGAAGTAAATTTAGGTGCTAAAATAATTCACCACTACACTGCCTTTTTATGCCACCTTATTGTTATTGCATATCTTCTCTGCTTCTACCTTTCTTCTACAAAGTATTGATTGTATAATTTGAAAGATAAGGGATTATGAAGGAAAGGAAAAAAAAACATAAGAAAATCTATTTTAATTGCTAAAATTGGCAGGATTTTATAGGATTTTAATGTTTTCTGGCATATTCAGTAATAAAATTACAGCACTGTTAAAGGGTAAATTATACTTAAATTTGGGATCCATTGCACTGTAAGCAATAAGTTGATGTTCTTCTATTTTGCATCATTTAATGGTATAACACTAACTTACAAAATAATAAACATGTAAATGCTTACTATTGGAAGAAGGTTCACATCATGCCTTTGATATATGTTAGCAGTGTGACCATAGGCAAATAATTTAACTTCTCTGATCCAGCAGCTATTTAAGACATAGAGACAAATTGCTGATTTCTGTTGATGAAATTAGTTTTATATTGGAAATTTCCTATATTAATGAAATTATAGGTTTTACTTTCCCCACTCTCCACCACCCAAATACATATATGGATTCATTAGTTAATCCAGAAGGTTAATTTAAGGAATAAATGTTTATATACAGTGTTAAAAATTAGGGAACAATGTTTTTTTAAATGGTTAATTCACCTATGCTTGGCCTGGAATCCAGGTTTTTCCTAAGATATGGGTCATTATTTTGTTGAATGGAACTTTTAAGATGACTGGCTTGAAATAAGCATTTCGGGGGCAGGTAGGTGGCGCAGTTGTTAGAGCACCAGCCCTGAAGTCAGGAGGACCTAAGTTCAAATCTGGTCTCAAGACACTTAATACTTCCTAGCTGTGTGACCCTGGACAAGTCACTTAACCCCAATTGCCTCAGCGCAAAAAAAAAAAAAAAAAAAAAAAAAAGGTGTGGGGGGAAATTTAGCATTCCTTTTGGATTGTCTTCAAGGAATTTATAATTACAAAACTAGTGCTCTTCTGTTAATATTTCAGTTATTCTGTTTGTCTTTCTAGTGTGAATGAAAGTATATAGTGTTGCTTATTTTATGTTACAGATATGCTTATAAATATTTAAATTTAAAATATGCATATTCTTCCTAAAATGTCCCCATTCTATACATAATAAAATTGCATTTAATTCTAGGGGGCTAAGTGTGACAAAACAAAAAGTCTCAGAATTGGAAAGGACTTTAAAATCCTATCTATACTTAAATAGGAAACCCAGCTATGCAACATATCTTACAAGTGATCATTCACTCTTTTCTCAAAAATCTTTGATGAGAAATAATCAGAAGGCAGATAACTCTAATAGTTAAGAAGTTTTTCCTTTTATCAAGTCTCACTTGGCCTTCCTGTAACTCTCATCCATTATTCCTAGTGCTGTCCTTTGAGACCAAGCAAAACAAATCATCTTCCACATGACAGCCCTTTAAAGATAGCTGTCATTCCTCCCCAAATCTGTTTTCTGAGCTAAACATCTCCAGTTCCTTCAATTGATCCTTTTCAGTAAAGATGAAAATAAAATGTTTGATTTTTTTTTTTAAACTTTTATCTTGGAAAAAAAAATTTCTCATTTGGATAGTGCTACTGAGAATAGAAATATCCTTATATTAGTATTTTTTCCAAGTCATTTCACTGAATTAATTTGGCAGATTCTTCGCTCACCAGAAACCTAACATAAGGTAGGAAGTAATACTTTGGATCACAGAAACCAAGAGAGAAGGGATCTTACAGATCATATGGTTAAGTAATGACTAAACTATTCAATTCTTCTGATTTTTCATTCCTATCAGTAATATTTTTACACATGTACTGTTGATGTATTCATATTTATTTCTACATATATATTGCTAGACAAATATGTTATTTACATCATAAAATTATATAAAACTGATTAGTAAAAAAGGGAAAGATGAAATAAGTTGTATTTTAAGAATAATTTTTATTTCTTTAATGACATAAAAATAATTTTATTTTGCCATGGGCCAGGTAGGGTTCTTAAAAGTTTTCCTGCCACTGCAGTTACAGAGGCTACAGTTGGCAAGCTGGAGAGAGGACAGGGAAATGTGAGATCAAGGGTTAGGTGAGTCTGACTGTCCAACAGCCTGAACACCTGCCTGGCAAGGAGTGTATGCAGTGAATATTCAACCCATTTGCAGTGAGTAATTGGGAAGGAGAGTATCTTAAGCACCAGAAGGCTATAAAACTATGTTATTCTCTTTTGTTTTAATGTCTCCTTTGTATACTCCACTCTAAAGAACCTGATGTAGCCTGACTCCTTAACTTTACATAAAGCATTAACACCCCTGAGAATAATAGAGCTTAATGCTTGATCTTAGGTCTTTCCAGCTGCATCATGTTGTCTGTGTCACTGTTTTGCTTCATATTTTTGGACAAATAACAACCCCAGTGCAGGGAAAAGATGGATGCATATGGATTCAGAACAAATCCAGATTGCCACATTTTCTGCCTTGTGTGGCCTTGGGAAGTTACTTAATCTTTCAGGACTTCACTTTTTTTGGGGAGGAAGGGAATGGCAGTAGTGTATAATTAAGAATTTGGACCAGATTACCTTTAAGATTGTATGTAGATCAGTTCTGTAATCATAATATTAAATGAAATAATGGCTGAAGTTTTTGATGGTGGTGTTTCACTTATGTAGAATTCAGAAAGTAGGTATTATATGAAAAAAAATAAGTCTGACCATTAAAGGAGGGGAAACTGTTTTAAACACTTTTCAATCATTAAAAAGTTGTATAAATATTTAAAATCAAGTTGAATGTAGAATGATAGTATGATTTTATTTTCACCTATTTTTATTCTCTAGGTAAAATATTTTAACGCTGTTTATCCTGAAATAGAATCCCAATATTTTTAACCTAGGTATCTTCAGCGTACAGTGAAACATCCAACATTGCTTCAGGATCCTGATTTAAGGCAGTTCCTAGAGAGTTCTGAGGTGCTATTTCTATTTATTTCATTTTGGGGTTTTATTATTTTATTTCCTCCAACATGATATGTCTAAAATAAAATTTTCTTAGTTGTATTACATCATTTTCTTAATATTTTAGTTTGTTAAATTAATTAGATTTCTAAAAGAACATCTATTTTAATAGAAATATTTGAAATAATTTCTTAAAAGCAAAGCTAACATTTAGATAATAAAGTTTTTTTTCTTTTTCTTCTCAATAGTATTTTATTTCTCTAATTACATGTAAAAATAATTTCCACCATTCATTTTTGTAAGATTTTGAGTTCCAATTTTTTTTTCCTTCCCTCTCTTACTATTTCCCTCCCCAAGAGAGCAATCTGATATAGGTTATATATGTACAATCATTAAGTAGTTATCTAAATATTCTTTCCTTTTAAAAATATTATAGGTTGTTGCTGAAGTATGTTGGAAATTTATATAAAATTATATATCATTTATGCAAAAAAGCTTTTTTATAAGAAGCCCTTGAAAATTTTAATAATAGGGTAAGAAATACTATATTTTTATCATCATTAATTCCCTTTTCTGTATTTGAAGGCTTAAAGTTCCACAGACATGTATCTGATATTTCAGTTCCAGACAATATATTTACCCAACTTAGAATTTCAGATTTGAAAACTAATATTACAAAATTAATACTTACTTTGCAAATATAAATCCTAGCCTATAGAAAAAAAATTGACACCCCCCCCTTTCTTTATTAACAATTTATTTTTGCTAGCAAACAGGTGGATAGTGTTAAGGTAGGTGGCAATTCCTTAATATCGTTTGACAAACAAGGTGGTTGTTTCATCTAAATGTAAAGATGCTGAAGAAAAGCAAATGGAAAGTCCATTTTTTAAGTTTTCCTTTGAGAATGTCCAAGTAGTATATTTGAGAAATAAGATCTTGCTATATTAAAATGTATGAGAGTGAAGAAAACACAACATCCTTTTTTTATTTTATTTTTTTTTTTTGGTGCCTCTTGTGCCCAGTTAAACCTCTAGGCTTTTAACCGGTTTGTTTGCCCTTATTTGTCATTCAATTCCAGCTGCCGAGAGCAGTTAATACTCAGGCTCTGAGTGGAGCAGGAATATTGAGGATGGTGAACAAGGCTGCCGACGCTGTCAACAAAATGACAATCAAGATGAATGAATCGGATGCAGTAAGAGCTGATTTTTCGACTTGAATAATGAGATGAATTAATGAGCCTCAACAATTGCATTTTAAAGCTGTAGAAGTAGAAAATAGGATATTAATTTGCTTATTGAATTTAGTTCTCAGCTACATCAGTTGGCCACCATGGCTATCCATAGCTAATTTGTTGCTTTAAAACAAGGAGTGTATCTTGCTATTGGTAACCCAATTTATAGTGGTTTGTTCTCACTAAATTAACTCCATTTTTCATTTTTTCCTAGTGGTTTGAGGAAAAGCAGCAGCAATTTGAGAATCTGGATCAGCAACTTAGGAAACTTCATGCCAGTGTTGAAGCCTTGGTCTGTCACAGAAAAGGTTGGTTTTATTCTTTTGTGAATTTAGGACTCTAAAGCTAGCATAGAATATATTGTTAAAACTAAAGGCCTAAAGTGTTATTCTGGAAAGACAATTTTTAAACGTTAAATAATAATTGAATACTACTCTTTTCTATCTCAACTTATCTGTTCCTATGGAATCCAATTTCTGATTGCAGAGTTTAGAAATAGATTAATAATTACATTAACAACTAACATTTATATAGTCCCTATTAATGAGCTAGGCACTGTGTTAAGTGTTTTATGAATATTATTTAATCCTCACAACAACCCTGGAAGACAGATACTACTATTATTCCCATTTCACAGATGAAGAAACTGAGGCAAAAGTTGTGACAGTGTCACAAAGATAATAATTATATGAGACTAAGTTTGAACTCAGGTCTTCTTGATAGCAGAACCCATCAATGTGCCATATAGCTGGCATTATAAGTAGCTAAAACTTTAAAAAAGAGTTCTTTTTAATAGAAATAAAATAGTTATTTTATGGAATTATATTTCTTTATATACATTAAAAATATTTCTAAATTAAATGTGTAAATGGCATACATTTTATTTAATTTACATCATAAGAAAGTATCCAAGATTTGTTTAAAGCCTTTAAAAGAAATATTTGCATTTGATTCTGCAATTTTTTAGATGGTAGTATAAACTTAAAAGTAAAGTACTTTATTCTTACCTTGAAAGAAGTAGGAAACTATAGCTTTTCTTTGAATTCTACAGTAAAACATGGGGGGAGGGGAGGTGCACATTCACATGTGTATGCATACAGTGAGTTTTTTATATTTAAGTCCTTTTAAAGGAATAGGCTAGTTTTTTAAACAAAATTATATTTACCATAGTACTTAGGCAAATCATTTTGGGGGGGTTTTAATTAAAATAGTAATTGAACTCTATTGATATGTAAAATTGCCACTTAATTGGTGATAATGTGTAAGTAGCAATTATTGCTATTTTCATTTTGCTTTATGAAATATACTATATAGAGCAATAACAATGAATTAGAATATAAAGTAATTAAAGATTCCAGCTTAAATGCTTGTCAGTGAAACACAGACAAAAATATTAAAAATATCAAAGGGGAAAGTAAAGAAGATTTATTTTTAATGCTTCTACAGTTTTCACTTCTCTATTTGCATAGCTGTTGAATTCTCTTTTTTGAATTTTCTTTTATTTGATAGCCTTTTCTTTAAGAACTATAAGCACTCAGTGACGAAAAAGTTTGCAGGTCAAAGATTATGTGCTCTACTCATATGTTATATTTCTTAATGGAATGGAAAAGCTCAAGATAATCTCCAATCTACTAATCTCCTTCCTTAAAGATTCTGATACTTAATTATTTAAACACTACTCAACCTCTGGAAATATAGACAGTGATTAATCTCACATGTTGCCAGGTGCCTGACATATGCCCAATGGTGTTTAATGTTTACTTGTTGGGTACTCTTTTTTTTCATAATATCACAGCACATAAAGACATCAGTAAAAAATTGTACACTTGTATTAATTTGTCTTTCCTTGCTAATATAGAGTAAAAGTTGTTAAATTTCTTTTTCAGAACTTTCAGCTAATACGGCTGCCTTTGCAAAAAGTGCTGCCATGTTAGGTAATTCTGAGGATCATACTGCTTTATCTAGAGCTTTGTCTCAGCTTGCTGAAGTTGAAGAGAAGATAGACCAATTGCATCAGGAACAAGCTTTTGCTGACTTTTATGTGTTTTCAGAACTACTTAGTGACTACATTCGTCTTATTGCTGCAGTAAAAGTAAGTTTCCTTTTTCCCTACCTTTGACTTTTCCTTCTTCCCTCTCCCACTCCTCACTTTTTCGTTATTGTATGAACAGGAGATGATTCATGTTGGGAAAATTTTAGTTTCTTTTATATATTTATTATTTTAGAAGCATGAATATAGAGCTATAGATATTTGTGTATGTGTGTGTGTGTACACAGACAAATAACTACAAATTATATCATGAGGATTGGAATATCTTGATCTGAAAAACTTTGGCTATGACAATGCTAATTGTCATATTAATTTTCATATTAATATTTCCTAACTAAAAGGTGTGGCATCAAATTGATATAATAAGCTCCAAAATGTTATAGTAAAGTATATTTTAAAGATAATATACAAAGTCCTATATGGTTAGATAAATAGGCTATTATTACAGGAATCAGGAAAATCTTGGAGAAAATGGCATTTGAACTGGAAACTTCTAGTATTTCTTTTTTTATTTGTTTATTAAAGCTTTTTGATTTCTAGTATTTCAAAATTACATATCAACAAAGATTAGAAAGAGCATTTTATAGAAGAAGAAAGAAAATGAATAAAGACTGAGAAAGAGGTACAGCTTATCTCTAGTGAATAGTCCATTTTGTCTAGAACATAGAACATGTGAAGAGGAGATGCAAGTGAAAAGCTTAGGTAACTACGAAAACGTTGCAAATTTTGCATTGTCACTGTGATCAAGCTGAAATGTCAGGACTATGGAACTCTGCTTCTGTGGATCTATGAAAACATCTAAATGGATGTTCAACTCCTGCCCCCAACAATGCAGGTTAATATTCATCCATGCCATTTCTATCCTTGACCTTTCCATAAATCATTCATAAAAGGCCTTTATAAAAAGAATCTACAAGCTAGAGTCCTTCCTTCAGTTCTTTTAATATATACTAGTATGGCACTTGGACCATTGTTTTCCATTACTTTTAGCACATGACTGGCCAACTTCATTTTCTGGGTATAAATTTAGAGGTTATCTAATTGAACACCTTTTAAGGAAACTAAGATTTAGGGAGACTTAGTGACTTGTATATGTTCATACAGGTAAGTAAGTGGCAGAACCAGTATTGGAACTAAATCCAGTAAGCAGTAGTCTGTTCTGCTAACTGTACAATGCAAACTTCTTTTAGATGATCATAGATCTAAAACTGGAAGGAACCTCAAGGGCTATCTAGTCCAATACTTTGATTTAAAGATAAGCAAACTAAGACCCTGTGCCTAATATCACAGTAAATGTCAGGGTTAGAATTTGGACCCAAGTTCTCTAAATCCAGAGCTAGTACACAATGTACATTTTTGCCTGTGATATCTTTTGATGATTTAAGTACTTGTCACAAGCAAATCATCATTATTAATACATTACAGCCGCCTTGCATGTATCATTTTCCCCATTGTTATTCTTTAGTTGCCTATAATTGTGATTTTTTTTTGGTTCCAAAATAGTGATGTTCCATGATTCATAGCTAGAAAACATGTCCAAGAGAATATTGTTACTAAAAAGATGTGTTTTTGGGACAGGTTGCAGCCTAGGATCATTTTGGAAGTACTAAGCCAGATTTCTGGGTTATAAAAACACCAAGATTCTGATAGTACTATCAAAGGCCTTTTCTTCCCCCTCCATATCTCAATCTTGAACAAGAATCATATGCCAGATACAGTCTTTATATTCCCAGTAGAGATGTATAACTAGCCTATAGCCCATGTTGAAATTGCCTCCTGTTACAAAGTTTTCATGATATCACTGGGCCTAAAAAAAAAATAGTAAAATGAATAAACAGCAGTGGTTACTTTTGATACTCACATAACAACTTAAAAGAGGACCAAAGCTGGAAACTGAAATCCCCCAGTGTAGGAGGAGGCTGAAGCATCTGCCCAGTCTGTGGTGTACCAGATACTCACTAGCAAAGAAGTAGGAATCAGAAAGTAAGTGATGAAGGATTATAAGGGGAAAAAAGACTGAAAGACCAAAGATTTCAAGAGGAAAAAACTTGGGAGCACAACCAGATAAATCATCAGAAGAATGAATACTAAACCATCAAATAGATTATTAAAAAAAAAATTTAAATCTTTCTTAATATTAGAAGACCCAAAAAGTGGGACAGTGCTTGGTGAAAAAGTCCTATGAAGTCCCAAAAGAGCATAGAATGATAATAAGAAAATCCAGAATACTGATTCAAAAGAGAAATCATATCTATAACAGACTAAATTAGAAAAGAAGGAAAAAATGCTAAACTATTGCTCTCAAAGCAAAAAAAAAAATTAATGTAAAGATTAGGGGAAAAAAAAAAAGATCTAAGGTGTCACTTTCCAAAGAAGGCAAAGAGAAGGAAATTCTGCAGAAAAGAAACAAAGTCAGGAGCGATGGAGAAGTTAAAGAGAAGATTTAAGCTTGATAGAAAGAAGAGATACTTCATAAAAACTAGAGCTTTCTAGAAATGAAATGGACTACCCTCCCTTACTGCCTTTTGTCTTCAAACAAAGTTTGGATGACCATTTGTTGGGTATATGAAAGAAACAAGTTCAGTGTGAACCAGATGGCCTCTTAAATTCCAAATCTGAGAGTCTGTGATTTTAGTGTGGAGTTCAGTTTAATTGTGTCACTTACTTTGCTTGGATTTATCCTTCATTTTATTTTGCCTATTGTCAGTTTTTGAAACCATTAAGTATAATTTTTTTTTTCGTAACCACTGTGTTTGCATGGAAGATAATTTAAATATGTATTGAAGTTTATGTAGGCTAGTTATTTTATGTTCTCAAATTTCACACCACTTCTAGAATAAAATGAAATGTCAAATTATATATTTCATTATAAAAATTATGATAATATTATGTTCATAGGGTGTGTTTGATCATCGAATGAAATGTTGGCAGAAATGGGATGATGCTCAAATTACTTTGCAGAAAAAACGTGAGGCTGAAGCAAAAATGATGCTTGCCAACAAACCAGATAAAATACAGCAGGCTAAAAATGAAATCAGAGAGGTAATTGATGTCAGTTGTTTATCTGTTCACATTGTTAGCTCTAAGTTACTCATAATTCATTCATTAAAGCATATTTTTCATATGTTTAATTTCTGAACCATTCAGCACTTTGGCTATTTCCACATGTTTTTAGATTTTTTTACATTTATTTTAGTAATATACATCTTTGGTCTGAAGTAACAAGAATCTCAGGGCTTTTAGTTTTTGCTTAGTGAGAATAGAGTCAAAATGATGGGCAGATATTGGACCGAAATTTTGAAATTCTCCTTTGTTACCAAATAGTTTAATTGAAATGTTTAAATACAGGTGTCTAAAAAGGAGTAACTGTTGTTCTATATCTTTTTGTCTTTTGCAATATTCTTCCCACACATATATATAGAGAGAGAGGGAGAGAGAGAGAGAAAGAGAGAGCAAGAGAGAGAAAGCATATATGGTATTTTAGTAAATTTATGGAGATTTGTTATAATATATATGCTTTTTTTGCCATGCTTCAATAAGGAAATTGAAGAGGTAGGACAAACTTTATATTTTTAAAAATAAATACAAATGCTCTTTAAAGAGTATGTGCAAGTGTTGTTATATAAAGGGGAATCATCATTTGCATAGCTTAAATTTTCAGTTGTTTTAATTTTGGCTGCTTCATTGGTCACTAATCACAACTTGTTTTGTCATTGCTACACTTGTTCTATTTACCCATAAACTTTGAGATGATAACTAGGGAATTTGTTCTTTGAATGTAATTCTGCTGATGATTTTTATCTTTTTCAGCCAAATATTTAAATAATTTATTATGTGGAGTTTTTTTATTTAAAGTATTTTCATGGATATGTAACACTAATATTTTTTTATCTGACATTTTCATGTTATACTTTATACAGATTATTTTTTTGTGAATGCTAGAGCATTCCAATGCTGTTACTTTATTGTGAAAATAAAATATTAATAAACTTTTTAAAATGGGCTATTTTTGAGTAAAGAAGGCTGAGGAATATTAATTCCACTTAAAAAGTACATATAAAGGGGCAGCTAGGTGTTCAAGTGGATAAAACACCAGCCCTAAAGTCAGGAAGGCCTGAGTTCAAATGTGGTCTTACATCTTAAGACTTCCTAGCTTTGTGACCCTGGGCAAGTCACTTAATCCCAATTGCCTCGGGGGTTGGGGAGGGGGTACAAAAAAGTTAAAAGTTTGTGGTATCAAGAATTACAATTTTGAGCTTCCTTGAAGCACTATTGTATTATGTTGAAGTGTAACTTATTAGGTAAGCTAAACATTGTAGATTTAAAACTAATTTCTTAACTTGATGGGGATAAAATGTAATTGTGTGTGTGTGTGTGTGTGTGTGTGTGTGTGTGTGTGTGTGTGTGTTTTGTTTTTTCTTTATCAGTGGGAAGCCAAAGTTCAGCAAGGAGAGAGAGACTTTGAACAAATCTCCAAAACTATTAGAAAGGAAGTTGGAAGATTTGAGGCATGTATAATAGTTTTCTACTTTTCATGAGAACAAGATGAGATTTTATTGCAATTTTATTTTAAATAATTTATTTTTTCAATTATGAAACATTTTGTTTTATTTCATTTAATAGAAGGAACGAGTGAAAGACTTTAAAACTGTTATTATCAAGTACTTGGAATCATTAGTACAAACACAACAGCAGGTAAGCTAGATTCAATGATTTTAAAACTATAAAATTTGCTTTCTGCATAACTTTTAAAATGTTTTATTGTTGCCTTTTAAAATACCACTATCAACACTCACATCTGCTGCCCAAGCATAGAATCTTTCCTTATAAGAAAAAACAATTAAATAAAACAAAACTCACAATGATCATATCAACATTATATGTAACATTTTCTACCTCTCTGGAACCAAGTTGATCTTTGCATTTAATCTTTAATTCCATTATCTTTTGGTGTTATCTTTTTGTTAGATTATTGTAGTCTTTGTATATTGTTCCCTTAATTCTATTTTTCTTGCCCTGACTCATTTCATACATATTTCTAATATTTCTCAAATCCTCATATTGCTCATTTTTCATGGTGTCATAATCTCCCATTATATTCCTATCCTTTGTTCACATATTCCCCACTTCAAGGGCACCTGCTGGAACAGGTTTTTGTTTTTGTTTTTGGTACACCAAAAGTGCTGTTATGAATATTTTAGTAAATGCAAGGTATTTTTCTTTCTCTTTTACCTTCTTGCCTTTATGGCCAGTAGTGGGATTGCTGGCTTAAAGACTTGAGCTGTTTATTAATTTCTTGCATAATTCCAAGTCATTTAACAGAATAGGTGGCCCAGTTCATCTCTCTCTCTCTCTCTCTCTCTCTCTCTCTCTCTCTCTCTCTCTCTGTTTCTCTCTCCTTCTTTGTTCCTGTCTTCTTAAAGCCCTTACACATAAAATTTTTCTATCTAGTCATCTCTCTCAGATTGTTGGGTACGAGATAAAACCTCATTCTTATTTTGATTTTTTAAATTTCTTTTATCATTATTGATTTGGAACAGTTTTTCATAATGTTCTTTGCAAATCTTTTGTTCTTATTATTTGATTTTTCTTATTTTAAGAAGTGATAATGAAACTGTTAATAAATTAAATTTGTGTTTTCCTTTCAAATAGGGGATATTTCTGAAAATAAAATGCTAGTTTTGAGGTAATAGTTGTTTTTATAGCAAGAAACAAAATAATTTTTTTTTCTATTTCTATTTTCATTATTTCTACTGTGGATATTTTTAATTTGCCTAGAAATTCAAATAACTGTATAGAAGTTTATAACTTTCAGAAATAGAGGATTCTCATCAGAGGATTATAGAATTTCACAATTTGAAGACATTTGTGCACTGAATTGTAACCAGAGTAAAGTAACCAAAATAGTAAAGGACTTTGGATCCATGATATGTGAGAATTAATTGAAGGAACTGACCAGGTTCAGCTTGGAAATGAGAGGACTCAAGAGAGACATGATACATGTTTTCAAAACTTAAAATAATATCATATAGAGGAGGGAATAAACTGGTTCTATTTTTCTGCCCAGAGAACCAAACCAAGAACAAAGAGTAGAAGTTGTCACAAAGTCACTTTAGCCTTGATGTTAGGAAAACCTTCCTAATCATTAGAGTTATCCAACAGAGGAATGAGCTGTCTTCAGAGGTGGTGAGTCTCCCCTTCTTGGGGATCATCAAGCAAACCACTTGTTAGACATGTTATAATGGGGATTCCTTTTATGTGTGGATTGGGCCATATAGCCTGAGAGGTCCCTTCCAACTTTCAGATTTTGTGATACTGGGCTTGAGCAAATGAAAACCTTAGATTTTTTATTTTTACTGTTTGACTAAAAACTTAAGAAATATTTTTAATTAAGAAGTGTGTTTATTAATATATTTTGTTTTCATATGCCTTCATTTTACCATCCATCTCCCAAAGAGCCATCCTTTACATAAAAGTATAAAACAGAATAAAAAGACTTTTCTTTTCTTTCTTTCTTTTTTTTTTTTTTTTTTTTTTTTTTTTTCTGAGGCAATTGGGGTTAAGTGACTTGTCCAAGGTCACACAGCTAGGAAGTGTTAAGTGTATGAGGCCAGATTTGAACTCAGGTCCTCCTGACTTCAGGGCTGGTGCTCTATCCACTGCACCACCTAGCTGCCCCTAATAAGACTTTTCAACAAAAGTAACTGGTACAAACAATTTTCATATTATATAGAAGATTATACACTTTTAAAAAGACACCATTAGTTTAATAAATTCATTTTCAAAATCTTACCAGACAAGGATGGTGAAAGATCTTTAAAAGTATCACCTCATAAAAACAATGAGAAGTCATTGTGGGGAGAAGCAGAAGGTCCAGTTAAGCTATCTGATTTTAAGGTTTAAGGATAACACTAGAAGGATAACAACAACAGATGGAAAAACTGTAAAAACTTGCTAACATTTCTGTAATTTTTTTCCATCAATGACAGGGGAGCCATCACTTTTAAATTTCAAATGAGATAAGAAAGTAGAACTGGCATAAAGGAAATACAGTTTAAAAAAAGCACTTGGACCAGACTAAGCATATATATAAGAAGTCTTTGCAGGAATTGACAGAATTTAGGAGAAAATGAGGGTTTGAATCTCAAGATATCTGAAAGAGATAAAGATACTCAAAATTGGAAAAAAAATACCAATTTTTTAAATATTGGGGGGGAAAAGTCAATGGAGAGTTTATCAGTAACCACTTTCCCATATATCATTTATTATTCTTGCAAATTTTTTATTAATACATTTTGTTTTATTATAAAATCTCTTCCAAATAAGCAGTCATTCCTGTGGCAAATTTTCTTATAAATATAATTAAACAAAAGCTCTTCTATTATTATATGAGCTACAAGTTGACATTTTGTTTCTACATGAAGACTGTTAGCTTTTCCATCTGTCTTCCAAAGGATTCCTTTCTGCTTTCGGATATCTCACTTAGGAAGCTTTTGCTTACTTCATGCCTGAATTTGCTACTTTGCAATTTCTACTCTAAATTACTTGTAAATTTTCCTTCCATGTCAAGGAGGACAGTTTTATTTTTTTCTTCCTTTTGACAGCCTCTTCAATAATTGAAGTCAGATGTTTTATTCCCTTCCCCAAGTCCTCAAACTAATGATCCTAGATTCCTTTAGCTGATAGTAATATGGCAAGAATTTTGAGATCCCTCACTGTTCTAGTCACTTTCCTTGTCTTGAACTCATACTTAGCAGTGCTCTTCTTAAACTGTGACAGCATAATTGAACACATTATTCTTTATGTAGTCTGACCAGGGCAAAATACAATGGGAATTCATATATTTGAAAAGTGCATAGAATTCATTGTTCCACTGTCCTTGTTGTTTGGTTACTAAACTTTGGTTTGGGTACAGGGAAATCATACGTAGTAAAACAAAAGATCATTTTAAAGTGTCTCCTTCTGACAAAATTTTAAGATCATATGAAATTCTTGGTGCCAGAATGGAGGGAATTTTGTTTGATCTTCTGATAATTAGTATCAGGAGAGGTATTTTAACAAAATTTGTAGTTGCCAGAGGTTTTGCCATTGTCATGGAGAATGAAAATCCCTCACAAATATTATGTCCGTGTACTTAATAGGCTTCTGGGCCTGGAGTCAAGAAGACATGAGTTCAAATGTAGCCTGAAGCATTTATTAACTGTGACACTAGACAAGCCTTCTCAACCATAAAATGGAAATGATAATAGCACATATTCCATGTGGTTGTTGGTCCATTGGTACACATACATTGAATGGATAGTGAAGATTTTTAAAAAATGAATTGGAGAAAAAGAGTGGGCTGAATTGGTTTTTGGGAAACTGAGTAGAACTGTCATGACTTCTGAAAGAAGAGTACATCTTATAACAATCTGTTTTCTATATTGCTACAAAGCTGGAAAGATCAGCTTTCAAAGAATCTAAAGAAAGGGCCACCCAAAATGTAATACTCTGTATGAATTGACTGTGTGGCATTACCAAGGAAGAACTACATGCAGAAATGACATGCTACATATCATTAAAGAGATCTTTAACCAGAAAAGGAGTTGAGATAGATATGTAGTTTAAAAAAGTGAACAAAGACACTACTTGCTGAAGTAGTATATCTTAAAAGTATGGCCTTTAGCAAATTGGGTTGATACCCTAGTGGAAGATTTATGGGAAGACATAAGCAAGAGTCACACAAGATTAAAAAGGTAGTAATGATTGCAGTTTACTCTATTGAAAATATACTCGTTAATGATTTACATTTTGATAGCTAAATGTTTTAAATTTTGTATAATATTCAGCTGGCCAAAAATTCATTAAAATGATAAAAAATTTCAGTTAATTTGATTTACAACTGAATTTACATTAGTCCTTTTTAGTAATTTAGGCTACATTTAATTAACTAGTACATGTATATGCCTATGAAAAATAACTCTCCATTTCCTTTTGTTTTATCTGCGCAGCTGATAAAATACTGGGAGGCATTCCTACCTGAAGCCAAAGCCATTGCCTAGCAAGGTGACTTCAAATCAGAAGATTTTCTGGATGTTTTTTCTCAGTTATGCTAAATTCCACAATGAAATCACTTTAAAATCATCTAAATAAACCACTATATATTTTATGAATTAACATGTGGCTTTTTTTATATACTCTGACATTTTATTAACGAGCTGCATGTCCTGACCCTCTTTGAATCAAGTGGACTGTGGCATGATATTCTGCAGTACTTTGCTGAATTGAACACTATTGTGTCTTAATACTTGCACTAAAAAGTGCACTGCAAGGCCAGAAAGTTTTTCAATATTTTTTCTTTACAATGTGTTCTGTTATTACTACTACTGTTATCTGACCTCTTTAAATCAAATTATAATTGCATTAATTAATGTTCACTTATACATTCCTGTACAGAATCATGATTTTTGTGATTACAATAATAAAAGGTTATACCTTGTGAAATACTAGTTTACACAGATTTTTTTGAGCATGGTGATTAATACATAGGAACTTTTTAATAATATTTTTTCTTCTAGAAAAATCTAGTTTCTAGTATAATTTCTATTTTTATTTGTGTAGAAATTGAAATTGTTTCTGAAAAAGATTAATCTGATTTATTTATCAAAAGTCATTTAGCAGCATGGTAAGATGGAAAAGGTTTTGATCAGAGGATCTGGGATCAAATCCTGGTTCTGCCATTTACTCCCTGTGTGTAATCTTGAGCAAATCTCTTAATTTTTTAGTCTCAATTTCCACCTCTATAAATTTAGATTAAGAGGTCGGATCCCAGGGTCCCAGCTCTAAATCTATGATTCTGTGACCAAAAGAATATTTCATTTTTCTAAAACAACCAAAGACTGTTCATACTAAAGTAGGTAAAGAATAGAGAGGCTATGAGCAATTTTTTTATCCTTATATAATTTAAGAAATGTAATTTGTCTAGAAAAAAATTCTACTTCTAATTATAAATTTTAGGTATTTATCATATATCCCATTATTGTTCTGATTATCCCAAATTTATAAGTACTAAAATTTCACGTTATAAAATTTGACATTTTACAGTTCTATATATGCACACATATATTTATAATTTTACATATGTGTACACTTTAAATGTCATAATTTTTTTTTAGAACAGGGTTTGACAACTGATGGTATATATTGTTAAAGAAAAATGCAAAGTGACTGAGAACCAAATATGAACTTAAACAAAATTGTGTATTAAGAGAAATTTCTGTGCCTAGAATCTACCTTGTTTAACAGTCTAAATTTGTTGAAGTATTAACTGATATGAAAGTGTTAGATGTGTTCCCTTTTTGTGCTCCCTTTTAAAAGGAAGTCCTGCATATAGAATCTATAATAGGTTTTCCTATATCCCTTCATTGTATTTTTTCTGGGGAAAAAAAAAAAAGATTAAACAACAGACTTGATTTTACCACTTCTGAACAGTTCTGACCCCTGAAACAAGGCTCATAGTATGCAGTGAATGTTTGTGAAATTTGATCATACCAGTGAAATATCCTAAGTGGCAAGTATGACTAAAAGCATTCAAGGAAATAAGAATGCAAGTAATAATTGTTGCTCTCTCCTATCCTCTTTTTCCAAGATTAACTCTTTTATATCCTGAATAGGGTTCATTTGGCAGAGGAAAATGATAGTTACAAAGGAGCAGAGAAAGTTGATATCCCATATTTCTGATTCTTTTTTTTTTCCAGTCCTCTTTAAGATTTCAGCTTATTTTTTTGCTTTAAAAAAAAATTCAAATCCTATCCCTGAAATGGAATGATTTTTGGCTATATTTTGTTTTTTTTTTTATTTTAATAATAGCTTTTTATTTTCAAAATACATGCAAAGATAGTTTTCAACATTCACCTTTGCAAAACCTTGTGTCCCAAATTTTTTTCCTTTCCTCCTCTCCCCTACCCCTGACAGCAAGTGGTTCAATATAGGTTAAACATATTTAATTCTTCTACACATATTTCCTCATTTATCATGGTGTATAAGAAAAATCAGATCACAAAGGGGAAAAAAAATAGAAGGGAAAAAAAAGAGAAAGGAAAAAAAAAAGGCACTCCACAATAAAAAGGTGAAAATACTATGTTGTGATCCACTGACTCCCCATAGTTCACTTTCTGGATTCAGCTGGCTCTCTCCATTACAAGTCTGTTGGAACTGGGCTGAATCACCTCATTGTTGAAAAGAACCAAATCTATCACAGTTAATCATCACATAATTACAGAACTGTCACTTAATCACATAATCTTGTATACAGTGTTCTCTTGATTCTACTCACTTCACTTAGCATCAGTTCATGTAAGTCTCTCCAGGCCTTTCCAGAAATCATTCTGCTGATCATTTCTTAAAGAACAATAGAATTTCATTACATTCGTATAGCATAATTTATTCAGCCATTCCCCAACTAATGAACTTTACTCAGTTTCCATAGAATTCTTTGCCACTACAAAGGGCTGCTACAAACATTTTTGCACATGAGTCCTTTTCCCTTTTTTATGATCTCTTTGCAATACAGACCCAATAGAGAAGAGACACTGTTGGATCGAAGTGATAGTCCTTTGGACATAGTTACAAATTGCTCTCCAAAATGGTTGGGATCAGTTTATAACTCCATCAACAATATATTAGTGTCGCAGTTTTCACACTTCTCTTCCCAACATTTATCATCATTTTTTCCTGTCATCTTAGCCAATCTGAGAAGTATGTAGTGGTACATCAGAGTTGCCTGACTGCCTTTCAATGAGATATGACATATATTAGGACCCCTGGAACTGTGGTGAACCTAACAACTATAGATGTAAGAAAACTCAAGTTTTGGCTTTCAGGTAGTCACATAGTGAGAATAAGTATGATAAATCAGATTACAATAGATTTATCTTTAGAAACAAACCCCCCAAAAAATGCTTTCATTTATTACATTATAGCCAAAGAAGAAAAGTGATTCACATTGTATTATATAAAATCACAGAGGAATCAAATGCAATTTTCTACCTTTCAATAATATTTAATAAGTTAGTGGAAACTATTCATTATCAGGAGAAGAAGAAATCACAAAGCACTTTCACATTGATTTCATTTTAACTAAATGAATTTCAGCCACTTTCATAAATTTTTTTTTGTTCTCAAAAAGGGTTTTATGTGTATTTAAAATAGAAAATGGGTTATATTTAACAATTGAGATGATATGCCCAAAATTGTTTATGTCCAAACATATGAAGCCACAATGCCTCATATTTCAAATTTGATTAGTTATGGAAAAGAAATTTCTTATTTATTGTGCTATCCAGAAAAGAAATGGAGTGGCTAGTAAAATGTCATTACATTTAAGCTGTTAGTTTAAGACCAAAGGCAAATTATGAGAATATTAACAAGCTAGAAAATATTTTATTTAAGAAATTTCTTGAAATGGAAAAAAAAAATGGGGAAGGGTGAATTCTGTTCTATTTAATGACCATGGGAATTCTTTACAAAATTGGGAAACTACTACTGATTAAATCTTATAATTTTAACTTCCTGAGGGCATATGAAAAGATACAATTTTGACTACACATGTAATCTATATCAGATTGCTTGCCTTATCTATAAGGGGAGTGGGAAAAGGAGAAAGAATTTGGAACACAAAATTTTAAAAATAAGGGTTAAAAATTGCTTTTACATGTAATTGGGGGGGGGTAAAACACTAAGTAGAGAGGGGAAAAAAAGTAGTAGTAACTCTTGTTGTTTGACTTGCCTGTGATCACGTGTATAGTCAGTATAAGTCAGAAGCAGAACTTGATTTGCTTTTCATCTAAGTAGTACTAAGAAATAATACTTGAAATGATAAATTCATATAATATAGAAAAGTTAAAAGAAGGGGAACAACACTTGCTTGAAATTTTTCTTGAAGTGGCTTTTTAAAAAAAAAAAAAAAGTGAGCTCTTTAAAATTTTAGAGTTTACCAACTCTGCAAGGGTAAATAAATGAAGCAGAAAGAGACAATGTCAGAATTACTAGTACTAGCCTTAATTTTTGTGGCTTTTCTTTAACAAAGCACATAGTTATTTATTGATACTGTTAGAAATTTGTTTTCCTTTAAATTTGTGATTTTTTTTTTTCTGAGGCAATTGGGGTTAAGTGACTTGCCCAGGGTTACACAGCTAGGGAATGTTAAATATCTGAGACTAGAATTGAACTCAAGTCCTCCTGACTTCAGGGCTGGTGCTCTAACCACTGTGCCACCTAGCTGCCCCCAAGAGTTGATAATATTTGAAAGATTTTTTTGTGTTATTAAACCGGGGCAGCGAGGTGGCGCGGTGGATAGAGCACCAGCCCTGAAGTCAGGAGGACCTGAGTTCAAATCTGGTCTCAGACACTTAACATTCCCTAGCTGTGTGACCCTGGGCAAATCACTTAACCCCAACTGCCTTAAGAGGGGGAAAAAAAAATTAAACCAAATAATTATTTTTAAATCACAACTTGTACCAAGGTAGACACTAGGGAGACAGAAATACAAAAAATTAAATTGTTCCTCAGTCAAGTAACATTGAGAATTTATTATGCTAAGTATTGGGATATAAATAGAGGAGAAAGATAGAAAACATTCTATCTTGGGAGATACATAAAGATAAGTACTCAGATTTGTAGATTTGTAGAAGCAGCAACAGCTTTATGTAGGCTTGACTGGTTTCTCTCTAAAGGGGTAGCCATCCTAAGAAGGATCATTATTAGTTTTTTTGCCATTTGATGTGTAAAAGACCTAAATGGGATCAGAGACTTTTATTATATCTCTTACTGCCCTATCAGGAACTCCTTCAGACTTAGAATATTGAGTTACTATGATAAATACAGAAGGAAAAGAATATTATTTCAATTATATTTAAATTTTATTTTAAAATTTAACATTTAAATATTATTTAAATTGTATTATTTAAATTACTTTCTTTTTAATTTGGGACATTTTTATCCTTTTTATCTTTTTGTACTCAATGAAGGTGATTTTATTGTATCTTATGTCCCTTGATTACATTAATTGTACTTGAATCTCAAATCTGCAACCTGAGTTAAGTTGGTCCATAATATTTGATGTGGTTTGCAGTGGAATTTGTTTTAACAAAGTGTTTGTGTTACTTTTGTTGTTAAGGTTTTTATGGCTTTTGTTTTTTTAAGGAAGGTAAAGGTAAAAGAGAGGGAATCCTGGATGATTGGATGGCCAGGTACAGAAACCTGGTGTCTGTTAAATAAAATATTGTTTGAAGTATATAAGGAGTTCTTTCAGTGGGATGAGGAAGAAGATCCCATTCACCCTTCAGGGTTAGCACAAAGGATGCTTTTGGTTTTTTGGTTGGTTTGAGGATTTTTTTTTTTCTCCATAATATTTCATTTTCCCAATTACATGTAAAGATAGTCTTCAACATTTATTTTTGTAAGATTTTGAGTTCTGAATCCCTTCTCCCTTTCTCAATTATTACCCTTTCCCCCAAGACAGCAAGCAATGTAATAGGTTTATACATGTACAATCATTCCAAACATATTAGTCATATGTTAACCATTTTAGTCATGTTGTGCAGTAAAAATCAGAACAAAAGGGAAAAACCGCAAGAAAAAGCAAGCAAATGAAAAGAGGGTGAAAATAGTACGCCTCAATCTGTGTTCAGTGTCCATAGTACTTTCTCTGGATGTAGATGGCACATTGGAATTGTCTTGGATCACTGTATTGCTCAAGTCTATTATAGTTGATCAACACAAAATCTTGCTGTTACTCTGTACAATGTTCTGGTTCTGCTCACTTCATTCAGCATCAGTTCATGTAAGTCTGTCCAGGCTTTTTTGAAATCAGTTTGCTCATTTCTTATAGAATAACATTCCATTGCTTTCATATACTGTAAATTATTTAACCATTCACCAATTGATAGACATCCACTCAACTTCCAATGACTTGCTACCACAAAAAGAGCTGTTACCAACATTTTTGCATATGTGGGTGCTTTTCCCTCTTATGATCTCTTTGGGATACAGACCCATAAGAGACACTGCAGGATCAAAGGTTATGCAAAATTTTATAGCTCTTTGGGTGTGGTTCAGATTGCTCTCCTGAAAAGCTGGATCATTTCACAATTCCACCAACAATGCATTAATATCCCAGTTTTCTCACATCCTTTCCAACATTTAAGATCTTTTCCTGTCATTTTAGTCAATCTGATTGATGTAAGATAGTACCTCAGAGTTGTTTTAATTTACATTGTTCTAATAGCAATTTAAAGCATTTTTATCATGACTAGAAATGGCTTCAATTTCTTCATCTAAAAATTGTCTTTTGATCATTTATCAATTGGGGAATGGGTTATGTTCTTTTTTTTTTCTTTTTTTTTATTAAAGCTTTTTATTTGTAAAACATATGTATGGGTAATTCTTCAACACTGACCCTTACAAAGCTTTCTGTTACAAATTTTTCCCCCCTAGTCTCCACCCCTCCCCCAGATGGCAGGATATCCACTACACGTTAATTATGATAAAATACTTGACAAATTGAATATATGTATGCATATTTCCACACTTACCATTGTTGTGCAAGAAAAATCGTATCTAAAAGAAAGAAATATCAGATAAAGGAAACACAATGTAAGCAAACATCAATCAAGAGAATGAAAATGTTATGTTGTGGTCCACATTTCACATTCCTCTCTCTGGGTGTATATGGTTTTCTTCAGTGAACAATTGGAAGTGGTTTGAAACATTTCATTGTTGAAAAGAGCCATGTCCATCAGAATTGATCATCATTTAGTCTTGTTGTTGCCATGTATAATGATCTCCTGGTTCTGCTCATTTCGCTCAGCATCAGTTCATGCAAGTCTCTCCAGGCCTCTCTGAAATCGTCCTGCTGGTCGTTTCTTACAGAACAATAATATTCCATAACATTCATATACCATAATTTATTCAGCCATTCTCCAATTGATGGGCATCCATTCAGTTTCCAGTTTCTAGCCACTACAAAAAGAATATAATGGCTTATATTCTTATAAATTTGAGTCAAATCTATATTTTAGAAATGAAGCCTTTATCAGAAACACAATGTAAAATTTCTCCTCCTCCCCCCCCCCACTTTTCTGCTTCCCTTCTAATCTTGGGTGCATTGGTTTGGTTTTGTACAAAAACTTTTTAATTTAAAATAATCAAAGTTATCCATTTTACATTTCATAACGTTCTCTAGTTCTTCTTTGGCCATAAATTCCTTCCTTCTCCATAGATCTAATAGGTAAATTATCCTCTGCCCTCCTAATGTGATTATAGTATCACTCTGTCTAAATCATGAACCTATTTTGACTTTATTTTGGTATAGGGTATGAATTATTGGTCTATGCCTTGTTTCTACCATACTGTTTTCCATTATGTCAAATTTTTGTCAAATAATGGATTCTTATCCTAGAAACTGAGTCTTTAGACATTTTAAACAGTAGATTGCTGTAGTCATTGACTATTGTGTCTTGTGTGCCTAACTTATTCCACTGATCTATCACTCTATTTCTTAGCCAGTACCAAAAAGTTTTGATCACTACAACTTTATAATACAGTTTTAGGTCTGGTATGGCTAGGTCACCTTCCTTTGCATTTTTTTTTTTTCATTAACTCCCTTGACACTCTTGATCCATTGTTCCAGATAAATCTTTTCATTATGTTTTCTAGCTCTCTAAAATAATTTCTTGGAACTTTGATTATTATGGCATTGAATACGTAGATTAATTTAGTAGAATTGTCATTTTTTGCTCAAAATCCCTATTGATTAGAAAAATGCAAATTAGAACAACTCTGAGGTGTCTCACATCTAACAGATTGGCTAAGATGAAAGAAAAAGATAATGATGAACATTGGAGGGGATGTGAGAAAACTGGAACACTAATGCATTGTTGGTGGAATTGTGAGATAATCCAACTATTTATCCTGGAAAGCAATTTGGAACTACTCAAAAAACTTTGATCCAGCAATGCCACTACTGGATCTGTATCCCAAAGAGATCATAAAAAAGGAAAAAGGACTCACATGTGCAAAAATGTTCATAACAGCTCTTTTTATGGTAGCTAGGAATTGGAAATTGAGTGGATGCCCATTAATTGGGGAATGACTGAATAATGTATGGTATATGAAAGTAATGTAATATTGTTCTATAAGAAATGGTGAGCAGAGTGATTTCCAAAAAAAGCCTGGAAAGACTTACATGAACTGATGCTGAATGAAGTGAGCAGAACCAGGAAAACCTTGTACAAAGTAATAGCAAGATTATTTAATGATCAGCTATGATATACTTAGCTCTTCTCAGCAATATAGCAATTCAAGACAGTTCCACTAGATTTTGGATAGAAAATGCCATCCACATCCGGAGAGAGAGAACTATGAAGATTGAATGTAAATGAAAGCATAGTATTTTCACCTTTTTTTTGTTTTGTTTGTTTCTTTTGCCTTTTCTTTCTCATGGTTGCTTTCCCTCTTGGTCTAATTTTTCTTGCAAAAGACAAATATGGAAATGTGTTTAAGAGGATTGCACACATTTAACTTTTATCAATTGTTTACTGCCTTGTACTGGGGAAAGGGAAGGGAAGGAGGGAGAAAAATTTGAAAGATAAAATCTTACAAAAATGAATGTTGAAAACTATCTTTGCATGTATTTGGAAAAATAAAATATTGAGAAAAATAAGAGTTGTAATTTTTGTTAAATGTATAAGTTTTGATAGGAATAATAAAAATGTAGCAAAATCATATATTCCTTGGCTCTTGATGACAGTTTTGGAAAAGCTAAATTGCCATCATAAGGAAAAGGAAAATAAATTTTCCTTGCATATTAAGTAATTAGAAGTAGAGATGAAATTGTTTTATTTTGGTTTTTAATCATTTAAAACTACTTTTAAGACAGAGAAGTTGTCCAGGGATCCAATAATAGAAATGGGGGGGAGGGGAATGCTAATGGAAGAAGGCTATAGATGGGAAATATATTTCCTAACCCATAAGTTTTTCTGGAAATAATGTTAAATACTGTTAAGTTATAAGGGGTAAGAAAGAATTGCAGTAGGAATTAGGAAACAAGACCAGGTAGTTTTAAAAAAAAAAAATCCTTGGTTTCATTCCATTACCAAATCCTGAGATAATAACTCCCTTTATGGAAGACGGTATTTGAGCTTTCACCACCAAAAAACTTGGGTGCTTGCAAGAGAAATTTAAGTAGTAAGCTAAGGAATCCTTAGAACAAAAGGGTAATGAGGATTTTGATAATACGGGGTAACTAAAAATTTTTGTCAGTTGTAGAATTACATAGGCTAGAAGAGTTTATCTGAATCTGTAAAGTTATCTGAATCAATTGGAAACTCCTGATGGGAATTGCCTTTGGGAGGGAGAATAGAATTCTGCATATTTGATACTCAAAGATGTACTTATTCTTTCTGTAGCCAATTCTCTAATAAAACACAGTAAAGGATGAAATTTCTAAAAAAAAATAAAATAAAATAAAAAAGATGAATTTGGTGGACCAAATGTATGTTTCCTTTTCAATCCAATCCCTTTGAGTGCAGCTAGATCCAGTCTTGGGTGAAGCCCAACCAGTATGTCATCAGGCCTTTTCAGCAGCCCACCACACAGGTCTAAGCAAATCAACCGATGAAATTTGAGAAGGAAAGTAATTCTAGCATCTCTCTGACAAAATAAGACTATCCATACAAATAGGCACTATGAGAGATAGCACTATGTTTTGTTGACATGGTAGATGAGTAGAAGGCAAAGATACTCTTTCATTTGATTGTTAATTTGATGAAACAATTTTTCTGTTGTGGAGAGGAGAGAGAAAGAACTAGCAATATGGAAGGTCAAGAAAGGCTTCACGAGTTAAATTTTGAAGGAAACTATTTTAAGTGGGAGAAGGGATAGCACTTAAGAAATATTTGATGAACCTTTTCAACAATGAGATGATTCAAATCAGTTCCATTTGTTCAGTGATGAAGAGAACCATCTACATCAGAGAGAGGTATGTGGGATCTGAGTGTGGACCACAATATGGCATTTTCACTCTATATTGTTTTCTGGCATTTTGTTTTCTTTCTCAGTTTTTTTTTTTTCCTTCCTTCTTGATTCAAATTTTCTTATTTAATTTTCTTTCACATTTAACATGTATTGGACTATCTGCCATCTAGGGGAGGGGCGAAGGGAAGGAGGGGAAAATTTGGAACAGAAGGTTTTGCAAGGATCAGTGTTGAAAAATTATCTATGCATATGTTTTGTAAGTAAAAAGCTTTAATAATAAAACAGAAGTCAGGGGACTGACCGCATAAATACCTTATTCAGTAAAAACTTCCACATCAATAAAAAATATCTTCCTGTCTATTAAAATAAAATTTTAAAAAATTGATGAACCAAGTTAAATTGAAAAAAACTTTAAGTTTGTCTAAAGTAACTTAATTTGTTTTTACAAACAAATCTACTTATATAACTGAAAAAAAAACTATTTTGGGGAAAAAAGCCATTCTAAATTTTTTGCCCTAAAAATTTCCTTCACTTAGTAAAGATTCATGATTTTGGTGTTTAATACAACAAACAAAAACTATCCATCAAATCTAGAAGAAATCTATAATTTAACAAACTCCCCTCTGACCAATACCATTTTATAGTTGAAAAAACAGTCAAAAAATGATAATCCTTCAAGATATCCTTTTAGACAAGATGAAGAGATGGGGGTTAAATCAGTGATGTCAAATTCCTATGGGCAACATATTGACTTAGAAAACTACAAATTAACATTATCTATATTGTATTGTATTTGTATTTCATAAAACATTTCCCAATTACCTTTTAATCTGATTTGGGCCACACTGTAGAGTTTGGTGGACTTGAGGCCTGGGCCAGGGAGTTTGACATTTCTGGGGCTAGAACATAGTAGTTAGGTAGATTCAGAAGTAGTTGGGTAACTGGACCCAAAACAATAGATGTCAACTTAGTAAAGAGTCAGCATTTATTTCAGTTATTTGGATGAAGGCATATGTGTCAGATTTACAGATGACAATAAAGATAATCAGTTAAATACAAAATTCCACTTAATGAAGAGGCAGGAACTCCTCAAGACTGCTGACACCATGGCAAATGCCTAGAAGCTAGAGAGTTGTGCCCAACTAATGTTGTATCTTTGCTAATTATCTTTTCCATGCTATTGTTAAATACTTTTATTATTTTTTACCTTCATGTGAGGTATTGCCACTTATGTATTTATGCAGATTCTTTTTAATAAATTCAGTAAATATATCCCCATATAATGTTCACTACATATATAACACTGTGGGGGATGCAAAGATAAACAGTACAATATCTTTGTCCTACAAAGGTCAAAGAGGAAAAATATTACTCAAATAACTTCAAAGAAAAAAATACTACAAAAGAGGTCAAAACATTGTTATGTAAACACCAAAAAATGGAATAATACTTGGTGCAAATCAGGGAATATAATAGAGGGAAAACTATTTGAACTGCTATCATGAAATGAAAATGCAGGTGTTTCTCCAAAAAAATATATTGGTCCTTAAAATATCACAGTGTCCCAGAGGAGTTTTTAATTTATGAAGAGATAAAGTTTCTAAACTATTACTTCAATTTTCTTCATATGATGCTATTGTCATATTATTCTTTTCTTACACTAAGCCCGCAAAGACTTTTTTATATATTGGCTGCTACCTGTTTTTATTAATATATCCTTGCAAGTGAAGTAGCACTAGAATAGAAATTGATAGATTCATTTTTATCATTCAAAATAACAATGGTAATTGCTGATTTCAAAATACTTGACTCCTTTGGAACTTATCAGAAGCAGTAATTTTTAAGCTCTATTATCAGATTATAAATTCTGTCTTGAACTCCTCCTCTGGCTCCCCATAAATTATATGGACTACTGTGGCAGGATGAGGTTCACAGATGTGCCCTTTACCACAATTTTTCCTTTACCAGTAAAGGAGAAATGGGATATTTTTAAATGTAGCAGATACTAAACAGGTGTTCTTTTGCATAGTCTTCAGTATCAAATCCTGTCAGAGATCTAAATAAAAAGGTCAACAGTCACAACCGTCACCCCTGATACTTATAATTGTGTCCATGAAGAAATATTCAAGTCAACAAGAAATGTTAGTCAACAATGGGGTATTCATTTATGTATTTGTGTATCGTTTTCATATAGATATACTGAAGGCTTCCTTTGATGGAGAGAAAGTTCTCATCAGGATTTGAAGGGAAGGAATGTTAAGTGCTTAGGGCAATTTCTTGGGAGGTTATCTTCTTCAAAACAATACATAAAATTATCAGATAATGATCTCCCTTTGTTATTAGTGGTTGTTGGAGAGACTTATCTTCAGTCTCCAGCCCAGTGCCTTCCTTCCCATTTTGGATGTATCATCTTCCCTTGAGTTATGGATGCACTGGCCTTTATGACATGAAAACTTACACTCATGCTGTCTGGTGGCACCATTATTGACTTATTGCTGACTATCTGACTCTTGTGAAGCACATGACTGACCATGCATGGAGGAGTGACAAGTAAAATAAGTAGCCACTTGAGAATTGCATGCTTTATTTAAGTTAGGAAAATAGATATAAGCCTTTGGCTGTTGAAATTCTTTGCAATTCCCCCATGGACCATCTCTTTAAAGGACCATAAATCGCTTTCTTCCTATCTTACTCTTACAAAAAAAATAATTTTGTTTTATTTATGTAACTCTATTTAAAACATTAAAATTATTCCTAGGAGTTTGCAATAGTTACTAGATTGGAGGGGAAAGCTACACAAAAGTTTTAACTCAAAAAGAAAGCATTTTAGGGTTAATATAAATGATAGGCTAAGATAACTTTCTATTCATCAGGATAGAAAGCCAGCCTTGGAATAAAGCAAATCAGCATTCGAATCCTGACACTTGCTGGCTGTGACTTTTAGCAAGTCTCTTAGCTTCCCAGCTTACCAGGCAACTCTGTGATTATGAATTGAAGAAATGGATTGGTAAGAGAACTCCTGATGAGAAAACACTATAAAGATGAAATTCTACTCTCCCTCTTTCCCTTTCTTCTTCTCTCCCTCTTTCCCTTCCTTTCTCTCTCTTCCCATCTCTCCCTCTCTCCCCTTTTCCCCTCTCTTCTTTTTCCCTTTCTTTCCCTCTGTCTCCCCCTCTCTCTCTCTATTCCTCACCCATCCTCTCTCTCACAGAAGAATTTGCCCTCTCTCCCTGGCATCTTTCAAGTGAATATCCTATGCTACAAACTTCTAGATGGTGGAAATACCTTTCCACCCTGGTCAACATGTGGTTTCAATCTCCTGAAGCTCTGAAATTTGGCTGTGATGTTCTTGGGAATTTTCATCTTGTATTTTCTTTCAGCAATTGATCAATGGATTCTTTCTTGGATGCTAAGGACTCACTTCTGTGCTAAATGCTATAGAATATATACACACACACACATACATACATATATATGCATATGTATATGTATGTATTCACTGTATATGTTACATATATGTATTATATATCACATGTATTTATTAATTGATAAATATAATATGCATATATAATTACAAGTATTTATTTTTCCCCTGCAACTCTGTAGATGAAAAGATAAATGCTTCATGACAACTACACATAGTTATGCAAAAAATTTTCACTTTGTCCAACAAAGAATGTCTCATATTCTGCATTTTTAAGTATACCATTTCAATATTTCTTATGGCAAAATAATATTACATTATATTCATATCCAGATATTTTTATACATAAAGGACCTTTTCCTTTGTCTTTGATCTCTTAATAGTAATCTAGTAGTAATATCATGGGATCAAAGTGTATGCAGTTTCATAGCTTTCTAGGAATAGTTCCAAAATTTCCTTCAGAATGATTGGATCATTTTCCAATTCCACCAATAGGACATAGTGTCCCAATTTTTCTACATTCCCAGCCATCTCCACCTTCACCCCACTCACAGCATTTGTCATTTTCCTCTTTTGTCATATTAGAAATCTCATAGATATGAGGTGGTATTTCAGAATTGTTTTAATTTGCATTTCTCTAATCAATAGTGACTTGTCATTTTTTTCATATGACTATAGGTAATTTCGGTTTCTTCTGAAAACTGCCTGTTCATATCCTTTGACCATATATTAACTGAGGAATGAAATGATTTGTATTTTGTAAATTCAACTCAGTTCTATATATTTGAGAAGCGTGATCCTCATCAGAGAAAATTTTTAACTCCTTCCCCAGCAGTTTTCTGATTTCCTTTGAATGTTGGTAGCATTGGTTTTGTGTGTGCAAACCCTTTTTAATTTAACATAATTAAAATGATCCTCTCTATCTCTTATGTCTAGATCTACCAGGTACACTTTTCCACGCTCCCTTAAGTTAATCATAGATTACCCTTTATGTAATGTCCAGATTAGCTCAATGTAAGATCTCAGTACTAGCCTGAGTCCTTGACTGTAGGTGAGGAGTGAAGAGGTGGAACTCACCATAGATGGTCAAACATGGAATCCATTTATTCCAAATTCTCCCAGCCTTATATACCTTAATACCCTTATATAACTATAATGTACTGCACATGTGCTGACTATATACTGCACATGCGGGAGCACATAAATCATTTGCTATTGTGTGTAGATGTCTTTTTGCCATTTGGTATAACTCTGCTTTAATTACAACATAGATTGTCATATCCTCTGACTTCTCAGGAAGGCCAAGAGCTCTTAGGGGGAGATAGAGAGTCAAACCAGACATGTCAGCAGGGTTCCTTTTACCACACTAAAGGGTCTTATACCTTGCCCAGGCTTCCCCACTATCTGTGGCCCTCTACATCTCCTACTTTCTTTTGTTTTAATTGAAGCAGGTATACATCAGTGGTTAAATCCATCAGCATGGGAGAATTCACACAGACAAGTAGTAATATAACAAGCAATATAAATAAACAAGATATTATAAAAGACTTTCATGGATCCCAGAAGGAAGGTATAGAAAATAACTATTAATTCACAACCACACATACACCTCCTTCAGCAGCCAGGAGATAGTCCAAAGCCAATCTATTGTTCATCACTTCATGTGCTGGGGAATCCAATGATTCCTGCAGGTTTTGAAGTCCTGCATCAGTCTCATTAACAATTATTTTTGTGGTCATACTAATGTTCGTTAGTTGCCATGCATATAGTTTTAACAGCCATGCTCTTTCAGTGGTGGACATAATCAGAGATGGAACCACCTGATGTTTCCTGGGTCTCCTTCATTTTGAGGGTCTTCTCGTTTTCTGTCTCTCTTCAATGAACAAGGTGGATACGGCTCGTTGGCACCCATCAGATTCCTTCTCCATCTGTAGAGACACATCAAATCCTCTGCCCCAAGTGGTTAGTTTGTCTGGTCCCTTCCATTCACCACTCTTTGGATCTCTCCACCTTCACCTGATGATTATTTAAAGATACCAGAGCTGCTCACACTGGACACTGTCCTTCTAGTGGGTTATGAAACCTGTCTGCTGGAGCCAGTGCATCCTCATCAAAAACCAAAAAACTAATAATGTAAAGGGCTAAGTTTAGAAGTTCTCTAGGGTTGCCTGTAGCTCCCCCTCTCTTTTGTTCTTAGAGGAGAGTCTTGATATCTCTGTTCCTCTTCTCTACTATTGTCTGTCCCTATTGAAGAGTATGATGTTGTGCACAAAAGTGTGTGAAATGTTTGGAAGTACATGCAGGCCCATTATTGGTTTTTATTGCTTGTGGCACGCCCATAACTGCACAGGTCTGTGTAAGGAATTCAGTGACCACCCAGGCCGTCTCTTTTGCTGTTGGTATTGCAAAAGTAAATCCTGAAAAGGTGCTCATGACAACATGGATGAAAGATAGACAGCTAAAAGATTTATAATGGGTCACATCCATCTGCCATATTTCATTGGAACTCAAACCATGAGGGTTCTTCCTTGGAGGGAGCATAGGAGCATGGAAAGGAAGACAAGCTATAAAGGTTTTTACTATGCTCCTAGCTTCCTATTTTGTTATCCCAAACTGCAGACATAAAGTTCATGTAGCCTGATGATATTTAAAATGAGATTCTTGGCCTGAAATAGAAGAGTTTTGGCTAGCATGGTGAGAAGACCATCTGCCTTTGAGTTTCCACAAAAAATAGGATCTGGAAGACCACTATGAAAAGGGACATGCAAGCAGTAATATTTACCTGGGCAGTTTCTCACTTACTCCTGAAGTTCCTTAAAAAGCTGCAATATGTTAGAGGCTACAAATTGTATTTGGCTGTGGAAATTCTTTGTACCACACCTACTGAAGAAGCCGAATCAGATATTATGTTTACATCTCCTGGATAATGAGTAAGTTCCTTACTGAAAGGAAGGAAGGACTGACTACTCATTTTATAGCTAAGTGAGGAGAATATACAGCACAAATGTTATGTGTGGACACATTTATAAAAAATGGTTGGTCCTTTAAGAAGAATCTTAGAAAACTTTTCTTCAAAAACCCATAGCAAATTATGTAATAGCCAGGTTATCTTTAAGAGATATCCATGTGTAAAATTTGGAGTTTTGGCCAATAAAATTTGCCACTATGGGATGGTTTCACAACATACATTAATTTGTGCACTGGTATAGATATATATCTTGTCAGGTCTTACCTCAGATAATTGTATTACTTGCTTAATGGCCTTTAATAAGATTCTAGCCCAAGCACTGGATAAGGAATAAGGCTTTGATTTGGTTGTGTGTGGAGGGTCACCCTCCACGGTGGTGGGTCTCAATCACACTGTCTCCTTAGTGGAGGACTGATGTAGGTGCCTCTTTTATAGCAAAAATTGGTATTTCCAAGGGTTTTTGAATAACTCTTTTAACCACATTGGACAAAGCCAGTTCAACCTCTCTCAGAGCCTCTGAGGCTTCTTTTGTAAGCTGGCAGAGTGAGTCTAAAGCAGTGTCTCCCCTTAAGATGTCATACAATGGTTGTAACTGATAAGTAGTTAAGCCTAACACTGGACGCATCTATTGGATATCTCCTATAAATTTCTGAAAGTCATTTAAGGTATTCAACTTCTCTTGGGTTTTTTTGTTTTGTTTTTGCTGAGGCAATTGGGGTTAAGGGACTTGTCCAAGGTCACACAGCTAGGCAGTGTCTGAGACCAGATTTGAGCTCAGATCCTCCTGACTTCAGGGATGGTGCTCTATCCCTGCGCCACCTAGCTGCCCCCAACTTCTCTGTTCTTAAAGAAAATTTTTCTACCATAAGTACCTTGGGGTATACTTCATATCCTAAATATTGAAAAGGAGTGTGCCTTTGAATTTTTTTCTGGAGCTATATACAATCAGTAGTTCCTTAGCATATCTATGATCTTTTGAAGACATGCTCTAACATTTGCTCCTCAGGTGCACATTGGGATCATCTAGGTAGTGTAATAACATAACTTTTGGAAATACTTTTCTTACTGGAGTAAGAGCAGCAGACACATACATCTGACACATGGTAGGGCTATTTTTCATCCCCTGTGGCAAAACTGTCCATTCAAAACTTTTATAAGCCTCAGCTAAATTAACACAGGGCACTGAAAAGGCAAATCTTTTCATATCCTCTCTATCCAGAGGGAGAGTAGAAACAATCTTTAATGTCTTATAACACAAAGAGGCCATTCCTTAGACAATTAAGTAGGAGATTCAAGTCCAGGAAGCCCAGGCTGAAGAGCTCCCATTGTCTCCATCTGTTCATTTACTTTTCCCAAATCAGTAAACATCCTCCATTTTCCAGATTTCTTTTTTATAGCAAATACAGGGGAATTCCAAAGACTTAGAGAAAGCTGTAGGTGTCCTTGGTCAAGTTGCTCCTGTAGTGTATCTAATAAGGCCTGATTTTTTTCACCAGTTAAGGGTTCCTGTTCTACCCACTGGTGTATTATTTTCCATTGGATGGGTATGGGTGTAAGGGCTGGCAGGCCTTCCACAGGGGCCCTGCCTAAAAAGCTGAAGTATTCGATAACAATCCCAACTACTTTTTTTTTTTTTATTAAAGCTTTTTATTTGCATAACATATGTATGGGTAGTTCCTCAACATTGATCTTTACAAAGCTTTCTGTTACAAATTTTTCCCCCTAGTTCCCTCCCCTCCCCTAGATGGCTGGAAGTCCACTACATGTTAATTATATTAAAATACTTGACAAGTCGAATATATGTATACATATTTCCATACTTATCTTGCTGTGCAAGAACAATCGTATCTACATGAACAAAAAATATCTGAGAAAGGAAACCCAATGCAAGCAAACATCGATAGAGATCATGGAAATGATATGTTGTGATCCAAATTTCATGTCCCTCTCTCTAAGTGTATATGGCTTTCTTCACTGAACAGTTAGAACTGGTTTGAGACATTTCATTGTTGCAGGGAGCCATGTCCATCAGAGTTGATCATTATATAATACTGTTGTTGCTGTGTATAATGATCTCCTGGTTCTGCTGATTTCACTCAGCATCAGTTCATACAGTCTCTCCAGGACTCTCTGAAATCATCCTGCTGGTAGTTTCTTACAGAACAATAATATTCCATAACATTCATATACTATAATTTATTCAGCCACTCTCCAAATATTGGGTATCCATTCAGTTTCCAGTTTCTAGCCACTACAAAAAGGGCTGCCACAAACATTCTTGTACATGTGGGTCCCTTTCCTTCGTTTAAGATCTCTTTGGGATATAGACCCAATAGAAACACTTCTGGGTCAAAGGGTATGCACAGCCCAATAGCTTTTTGAGCATAGCTCCAAATTGCTCTCCAGAATGGTTAGATCCGTTCACAGTTCCACCAACAATGTATCAGTGTCCCAGCTTTCCCACATTCCCTCCAACATTCGTCATTATCTTTTCCTGTCATTTTAGCCAATCTGACAGGTGTGTAGTGGTACTTCAGAGTTGTCTTAATTTGCATCTCTCTGGTCAATAGTGATTTGGAGCACCTTTTCATATGACTAGAAATGGTTTTAATTTCATCATCTGAAAATTGTCTATTCATATCCCTTGACCATTTATCTATTGAAAAGTGGCTTGAATTCTTTTTTTTTTTAATTTTTTTTTTTTTTTGCAAAACATATGTATGGGTAATTCTTCAACATTAACCCTTACAAAGCTTTCTGTTACAAATTTTTCCCCCCTACTCGCCACCCCTTCCCTAGATGGCAGGATATCCACTACATGTTAATTATGATAAAATACTTGACAAATTGAATATATGTATGCATATTTCCACACTTATCATTGTTGTGCAAGAAAAATCGTATCTAAAAGAAAGAAATATCGGATAAAGGAAACACAATGTAAGCAAACATCAATCGAGAGCATGAAAATGTTATGTTGTGGTCCACATTTCACATCCCTCTCTCTGGGTGTATATGGCTTTCTTCAGTGAACAATTGGAACTGGTTTGAAACATTTCATTGTTGAAGAAAGCCATGTCCATCAGAATTGATCATCATATAGTCTTGTTGTTGCCATGTATAATGATCTCCTGGTTCTGCTCATTTCGCTCAGCATCAGTTCATGCAAGTCCCTCCAGGCCTCTCTGAAATCGTTCTGCTAGTTGTTTCTTACAGAGAAATAATATTCCATAACATTCATATACCATGATTTATTCAGCCACTCTCCAATTGATGGACATCCATTCAGTTTCCAGTTTCTAGAGAGTGGCTTGAATTCTTATAAATATGAGGCAATTCTCTATATATTTTAGAGATGAGACCTTTATCAGAACCCTTAAATGTAAAGATGATTTCCCAATTTATTGCTTCCCTCCTAATCTTGTCTGCATTAGTTTTATTTGTACAGAAACTTTTTAACTTAATATAATCAAAATTATCTATGTGGTGTTCAATTAAGAGTTCCAGATCTTCTTTGGACATTAATTTTTTCCATCTCCATAGGTCTGAGAGGTAAACTATTCTATGTTCCTCTAATTTGCTTACAATATTACTCTTTATATCTAGATCATGAACCCATTTAGATCTTATCTTGGTATGTGGTGTTAGGTGTGGGTCAAACCCTAATTTCTTCCACACTAGTTTCCAATTTTCCCAGTAGTTTTTTGCTGAATAGTGAGTACTTATCCCAAAAGCTGGGCTCTTTGAATCCCAACTACTTTAAAATGTCTCTTCTCTTTTGCCTTGCCTGGGGACATAGGAAGACAAAACTGTGCCCCTCCCCACTCCTTCTTCTCCAGCCTCAGAAGGCAGAGTTGAGGGAGGAGATTTAGGAAGCTGGAAGATACCCTAAGGGCACATGCCCAGGCTTAAGCAGAAGGGAAGGCAGGCTAAGAAAGAAAGAAGTGGCACACCCCTCAAACCCCTCCAGTACAGTAACAAACAATATAAATAAACAAAACACTATAAAAGACTTCCCTAGCTTTGTCCCATTCATTGTACCTCTGTAGCTACAGGCACTAACCCTTAGCTTGTTTTTCTCCTCATACTTCCTTGTTGGACATCCCATGCTAAAAGCTTTCTTTTTCTTTTTCTTCTATGTGGAATTTCTTAAAGCCAATTTTATCACATTGTACAAAAGGAATGTGTCCTTGTGGATTGAATCAGGACCCATAGCTTTGTGATATCCAATTGTAATATCCAAAATTCTCCCCCTATTTTCCATCTCTGGCTTTCCTCCCCAGAGAGTCACAGAGAGGTACACTCCACAATATTTAAGATCTCATTGATCTGCTTCTGAGTTACCAACAAACCTTGTTTCTCTATTAACCTAACTAAGCAGGCTTCATACTTCCCTCTGGAGGGAATGTTTTTGTTAGCACTTGCCCCATTTTGGCTGAAAAAAGGAAAGTGAATAAATTAGTCCTTCCCAAAATCTTCCCACTTGCCTGTCTTTATACTTATGCTAAATGGGTGCTGGGGACTCCTTCTTGAACTGGCCACATGGGACCACATAAACAACTTGCTATTGTGTGTGGATGACTCTGCCACTTGGTATAACTCTGTTTTAATTACAACACAGGTTGTCATGCCCCCCGACTTCTCAGGAAGGCAGAGAACCCTTGGCAGCACCTAGATGTCTAAATCACATACTCTTAATTATCTCATATTTATAAGAATTCAAGCCATTTTCCAATCGATAAATGGTCAAAGGATATGAACAGACAATTTTCAGATGATGAAATTAAAACTATTTCTAGTCATATGAAAAGGTGCTCCAAATCACTATTGATCAGAGAGATGCAAATTAAGACAACTCTGAGATACCACTACACACCTGTCAGATTGGCTAAAATGACAGGAAAAGATAATGACGAATGTTGGTGGGGATGTGGGAAAACTGGGACACTGATACATTGTTGGTGGAATTGTAAATGGATCCAACCATTCTGGAGAGCAATTTGCATCTATGCTCAAAAAGTTATCAAACTGTGCATACCCTTTGACCCAGCAGTGTTTCTATTGGGCTTATATCCCAAAGAAATCACAAAGGAAGGAAAGGGCCTACATGTGCAAGAATGTTTGTGGCAGCCCTTTTTGTGGTGGCTAGAAACTGGAAACTGAAGGGATGCCCATCAATTGGAGAGTGGCTGAATAAATTATGGTATATGAATGTTATGGAATATTATTGTTCTGTAAGAAACGACCAGCAGGACGATTTCAGAGAGGCCTGGAGAGACTTGCATGAACTGATGCTGAGCGAAATGAGCAGAACCAGGAGATCATTATACACGGCAACAACAAGACTATATGATGATCAATTCTGATGGACATGACTCTCTTCAACAATGAAATGTTTCAAACACTTCCAATTGTTCAGTGAAGAAAGCCATATACACCCAGGGAGAGGGATGTGAAATGTGGACCACAACATAACATTTTCACGCTCTCGATTGATATTTGCTTGCATTGTGTTTCCTTTCTCTGATTTTTTTTTCTTGTAGATACGATTTTTCTTGCACAACAAGATAAGGAAATATGTATACAAATATTCGATTTGTCAAGTATTTTAACATAATTAACACATAGTGGATATCCTGCCATCTAGGGGAGGGATGGGGAGTAGGGGAGGGGAAAATTTGTAACAGAAAGCTTTGTAAGGGTTAATGTTGAATAATTACCCATACATATGTTTTGCAAATAAAAAGTTTTAATAAAATAAAAAAAAACACATACTCTTTTTGACCATATTTTGGTATATAGTGCGAGATGTTGATCTGTACCTAGTTTCAGTCAAACTGCCTTTTAGTTTTGCCATCAATTTTTGTCAGATGTTGAGTTCTAAACCCCAAAGCTTGGACCTTTCAGTTTATCAAAGACTAGATTATAATAGTCATTTACTGCTGTGTATTGTGTAGCTGGGCAGCTAAATTGTGGAATGAATAGAATGCTGAACTTAGAGTCAGGAAACCTGGAGTTCAAATCCAGCTTTAGACACTCACTCTCTGTGTGGCCCTGGGAAAGTCACTTAACCCTGTTTGCCTTAGTTTCTTTATCTGTAAAATAAGCTGAAAAAGCAAATGGCAAGCCACTGCACTATCTTTGCAAGAAAACCACAAATTAGGTCATGAAGAATAGTACACAAATAAAACAAATGAACAACAAATTGTACAGCTAATGTATTCTACTGATCCAGCACTCAGTTTCTTAGCCACTATCAAATTGCTTTGATAATTACTGTTTTGTAATATAGTTTGAAATCTGGAACTGCTAGATTGCTTTATTTTCCTATTTTTTTATTTAGTCCTTTGATATTCTTGATCTTTAGTTCTTCCAGATGAATTTTGTTACTAATTTTTTTCTAGCTCTATAAAATAATTCTTTGATAACTTCACTGGTATGGCACTGAATAAGTAAATTTATGAAGTTGGAATTGTCACTATTATCATAATCGACTCAGCCTACCCATGTGTGATTAATATTTCTCCAAATTTTTAGATTTGTGTGAGAAGTGTTTTGTAAAGGTGTTCCTATAATCCCTGACTTTGTCTTCATAGCTAGACTCCCAGGTATTTTATATTATCTGCAATTACTTTATTTATTTATTTATTTGTTAATTTAAATGGAATTTCTTTCTATTTTTTTCCTGCTGATTTACAGCAAAAAATGCTGATGATTTCTATGGGTTTATATTATATTCTGAGACTGTTGAATATATTGTTCAAATATTTCCTCTTCTCCCCTCATTTTTCCCTCCACTGTAAAAACTCTTCTGTACATGTCTCTTTTATGTGAGATAATTCCCCCATTTTTCTTCTCCCTCTCTCCTTCTCCTAGTACATCGCTTTTTCTTACTCCTTAATTTTTTTTTTGAGATCATCCCATTATAGTCAGTTCATACCCATGCATTACATTTATGTATACTCCTTCTAACTTCCATAATAATGATAAAGTTCTTAGGAGTTACATGTGTCATCTTCCCACATAGGAATATAAGAAGTTTAACCATATTGAGCCCCTTATGATTTCTCTTTCATGTTTACTTTTTAATACTTCTCTTGAGTCTTGTATTTGAAAGTCAAGTTTTCTATTCAGCTCTGATCTTTTCATAAGAAATGCTTGAAATTCTTCTGTTTAATTAAATATACATTTTTCTTCTGAAGGATTATACTTGCTTTTACTGGGTAGATTATTTTTTATTTTAATCGTATCTCTTTTATCTTTGAATATCATATACTAACACCTTTGCTCTTTTAATGTGGAAGGTGGTAGATCTTGTGTGATCCTGACTGTGGACTACTTCTTTCCAGCTACTTGTGTGAGATGTAAGTTCTAGATCTTAGTCCTAAATCCTCTGGAATTTAGAAATAATATTCCTAGGAGTTTTCATTTTGGAATCTCTTTCATAAGATGACTAGTAGATTCTTTCAATTTCTATTTTGCCTTCTGGTCCTAGAATATCTGAGCAATTTTACTTGATAATTTCTTGAAATATAATGTATTGGCTCTTTTTTTGAATTATGGTTTTCAGATAGTCTAATAATTCTTAAATTCTCTCTCCTCAGTCTATTTTTTGGATCTGTTGTTTTTCCAGTGAGATATTTCATATTTTCTTATATTTTTTCATTCTTTTGACTTTATTATTTCTTGATGTCTTCTGAAGTTATTAGCTTTTACTTTGCTCAATTCTAATTTTTAAGAATTATTTTTTTTAGTGAGCTTTTGTACCTCTTTTTTCCATTTAGTCAATTCTGCTTTTTAAAGAATTCTTCTTTTCAGTAGATTTTTGTTCCTCTTTTATTCCCAATTTGCCCAATTCTATTTTTTAAGGTATTATTCCCTTAAATATTTTTGGGCCTCTTTTAGCAGACTGTTAATTCTCTTTTAATAATTTTCTTTTATGATTCTCATTTCTTTCCTGATTTTTTTCTCTATTTCTCTTATTTGGTTTTGCATATCTTTTTTGAGCTCTTCCAGGAATTCTTTTTGGACTTCTGTTCAATTTACTTTTTTCTTCCAGGCTTTGCTTTTAGCTATTTTGACGTTGTCTTCTTCTGAGTTTGTGTCTTGATTTTACCTGTAACTATAGTAGATTTTTAGGGTCAGGTTCTTTTTGTTGTTGCTAGTTGATCATTTTTCCTTTTATTTCTTGGAGGGGGCAGTGTCCCCAACCTTTAAGCTTTTTCCTGCTGCTATTTTCAGAGCTATTTCGGAAGATCTGTAAATTTTCAGTGCTTCCAAAGTGGTATGATCCAAGGAAGCAAATAGTCACTACTCTCCTGCTTGTGTTTTGTTCTTTACCAGGAAATGATCTTGTTCCCCTAAAGCCACAAGCGCTAGCACTTCCTTCTGCCTTGGACCTGAGACCCCAACACTCTTGTGAGTGACCACAAGAACTCTGCCCTGCAACTAAGACCTGGGCTCCTAAACACCATGTGTATTACCAAAAGCACTTTTCTCTGCCCTAGAATTGTGATGAAAGCCCCTGCTCCCCTGTGGCTACAAACCCAAGTGTACCTCTTTGTCCTAGAACTGCAACCCAGAACTCTGTATAGGCAGTTTCAACAAGATCCTGAGTCCATTGCCACAAAAGGTCCCTGTTATTTGTTTCTGACCAGTTGTCAGGCCCCTTTACTGTTTGTGGACTGAGAGCTTTCAAAAGTGCTGCTATTGTAGCTATTTCCCGGGCCTATTACTGGTCTTGCCACAGAGTGCACTGCATCCTGAACCATCCATCACCCTGATTATCATAGACCATTCTTGCCAGCTCTTAAGTTGGGTTGGACTGGATAAATGCTTAACCCTGACCTTTGGTCAGTTTTGCCACTCCAGAATTCTACTTGAAGTACTATTTTAAAGTTGTTTAGGAAATGTTGGGAAAGTTCAGCTGCTTTGTTGCCTTTCTCCACCATCTTGGCTCCACCCCTTCCAGATGGCTATCAGAACAATTTTTTTTAACTTGAAAAAATAATTGCTAGGATATGGGACCCTGCTGAGAGGGAGTACAGAGGCCACCTTGACCTGTGGTACACAATAAGTTTTTTGCCACGTTGCAGAAACGCCCTTGTTGAGCAAGGAGCACTGGTGCATGGCATGGGAATGGGTTGAGCCTGAGGGTCACAGCTAGTTGTTCATGAGCAGGGATGCCTTGAAAGGGCCTCTCGCCTGTGAGCTGGTTGCTGACATAGCTGGGTTGGCTCTCCTCCCATTGGCAGATACCATGCCTACACAATGCCACAAGCTGCTTCTCTGAATGGTGATTGGGAATTGCCTACTGTTCATGTGCTGATCATACTTGCAAAAATGTATATCAACAAGGCTGTGCAGCATAATAAACTGGAGCTCTTTTCACACCCTATGAGTTCCCCTGCCTCATTCATCTCACCTCTGAGATCAAAGGGCTCATAAGAGGTGAGCTCTTAAAAGACAGCCACAACAACTGGCGCCTGAGGAACAGGGACAGGAACCTGGATCGGTGCCAGAGCGACCACTTCTCGGTCAAGTACTGCTACTGGTTAAGACAACCTCTAAGAGGACTCCAGAGGGACAGCGTGATGAACTGCGCTGTTTCCAGGCAGAGTGCGGCAGATAAGCGATTAAGTAACCTAATGGGGCAGAAAGTAGGCACCCTCCTCCCTTCAGACAGGTATATAAAAATAACAAAGAGCAGGGGTGCATAGTCCAATTAGGAGACATTAGGAAATTCCTAGACATTGCTTACAAAGTTTCTCTATGATTACCTGAGGAAAGCTATTATAATTGTGAGATGGATTGTTTTTAGTGAACAGTTCACTGCTTATGGTAAGCAATGCCCAGGAGAAATACAGAAAAGCCATTTTAAACAAAGTCTGAAATCAGAACCAGTAAAAGATATCAGGAAATTTACAGTGGGAGCACAGACAGGCATGCCGCATGCCTCTTAGCAACAGATGTCCCTCTCCTGAGCCTGAGGAGAACCATAATAAATGGCCTCCCCCTCCTCTACCACCCTCTGCCTCACCTTACTCTTGTGTCTATTCAGACCTAGAGCCTTTCAAAGGTTCTTCTAATGTAAAGCCTAAGAGTGAAATCTGGATGACAGAATTTTTAGAACAGACTTGGTTGACTGCCGCTCAGAATATTCCAGGAACAAACATGAACTTATACTTTTAGCAATTTAGTGCCAGGAATAGAAGGCAGTAAGGAGACTTTGATGTCCACTGAACTGGTAAATTGGCAGAAAGACAGAAAGACAGAAACTATTTTTCCTTTATGTAGATAGCTTACATATTAACTTATGGGGTAGAGATGTTTTATACCAATTAGGAATGAAAATCACCACAGAATTTTAGGAAGGGTCATTGCTGCTGCGGCTTCCACCACTCCAAAAATGACTTGGACTACCTACACAACAGTATGGGTGGAGCAATGGCTCCTGACCAAAGAAAAAAAAATAGCTGCTTTACATCAATTAGTCCAAGAACAATTAGAGTTGGTACAGATTTAGGAAACAAACAGCCCATGGAACTCCCCTATAAGAGATTTATCAAAAAACAAAAAGAGGGAGATAAAAGTAAGGTTACTCAGAAAGATATAGATAAAGCAATGTACACAATAAATTACAAAAAAAAAAATTGATTCAAATGATTTAAGTCCAGCTATGAAATACTCTTTGGTGAACATAGACAGAGAATCACTCAAAAGACAACACCTCATCTTCATTAAGAAGGCTCCCTAATAATAAGACCATGGTAATGAAAAAGGCTCCTGAAGGATGGGAGGGACCCTATAGGGTTCTAATGTGAGGGCCAGGATATGCTTGTATCTCCACAGGAGCAAATCTTTAGCAGTGGATTCCCACCAGACATGTCAAAGTTGTCCATAAAGCAGCAGAAGAAAATAAGGAAGAAGAGGCAGCCATCCAAAAGAAGATGAAGATGTGCCTAAAAGAACACTAACAAAATGTTATATACATACACACACACACACACACACACACACACACATACACATATGGGTTTGTGTTACATACAATCAGGATTGACAACAGAAGCCAAAGGGTGGGCTATGGACCCACCATGGCCTAGGACTGTCTCATGGGGGAATGGGGTATCAAGGGGACACATATGCTGGGCATGCAGGGGATGCCCTGTCATAGCGACATCCTCATCCGTGCAGGGAGGGTTGCAGTGGTGTGTCTACATAAAGGGTCATCATATTGGCTCCTTATAAAGCACAAGCCTCCATAGGACACATTCTCTTCACTCAAGAAGTGGGTCAGCAGGTTAGTACATGGAAAAACATCTTGGATCCTGGTTCTTGGATAAATGGCATGAGAATTAAATACCAATTCTATATTAAAGCTTGTCTGGGAGGGAAATATACGTTCATGTGGGGAGATTCTGTAATTGTACTAAAGAAACATTAGATTTTTACAATGTTACTTATTAGAATTATGTTGTTAGTGATTGCTTGGACACTGAAATTGAAAATCAGACTGTATTTGTTATTGTTCATGTATCAGTGCTTTCTGTAAAAAGTGAGAAATGATATCATACTAAGACTGATCATATGTTCAATACCATAGTAGAAAAGGAAACAGACTTTAGTCCCAATAGAAAAAAGAAATGTATCAGCTGTGTCATATTAGGTATCACTATGTTGGTTTCACTTATAGTTTTATCAGTCTCTTGCATTGTCCATATCTAATGTACAAAATAAGCTAGATATATAGAGGGACTAACTAGGAATGTCTTAGCAGGTTTTGCCCAACAAGCTAAGATAGATGAACAATTGTATCAGATGATAAAAGATTTAAGAGAATTATCATTGGAAATAGGGGCAGAAGTAGAGTTATTGAAACTCTAGGCTCATTTACAACGTAACTATAGATACACACAAAGATTTATGTAACCCCGTTTGCTTATAATCATACAGAACAAGATTATGATTGGGACAATATCAAGAGTCATTTAAATGGTTTATTTCTCAATAACATAACTGAAGATGACATAGAAAGTTTATATAAACTAACATATGACATAGAGAGAAAGTTTCTCATAAAAAATTTGAATCCAGACAAAATTGTTGAAAAAAATCAAACATTGGTTTGATAAAACTACCTTTTCATGGTGGTTAAAATTACAATCATGGATTGCCCTGTGTGTTGTGATGTTGTTATTGCTTTGTTGTTACCCTGTAATTTTAGGATGCTTTTATAGATCTTTCTCCACAGTCTTTTCAGAGGTTGCAGCTAAAGAAACTTTTTATCTAAAAAAGATAAAAAGGGGGAATTGCTAGGGCATGGGACCCTGCTGAGAGGGAGTACAGAAGCCACCTTGACCTGTGGTGCACAATAAGTTTTCTGCCACATTGCAGAAACTCCCTTGTTGAGCAAGAAGCACTGGTGCATGGCATGGGAATGGGTTGAGCCTGAGGGTCACAGCTAGTTGCTCATGAGCAGGGATGCCTTGAAAGGGCTTCTCACCTGTGAGCGGGTTGCTGACATGGCTAGGTCAGCTCTCCTCTCATTGGCAGATACCATGCCTACGCAATTCCCATGAGCTGCTTCTCTGAATGGTGATTGGGAATTGCCTACTGTTCACACAGTGATCATGCTTGCAAAACTGTATATCCCAAGGCTGTGTGGCATAATAAACTGGAGCTCTTTTCACACCCTATGAGTCTCCTGCCTCATTCATCTCGCCTCTGAGATCAAAGGGCTCATACAAGGTGAGCTCTTAAAAGACAGCTGCAACAAATAATCCTTTATTTACTTAATTGGTTCAGTAGATATATAGTATAAGTAGATAAGGCATTATGGTTAGTTTTATTATATTGGATCAATCTCTCCACAGACAATTAACATTTCTTCAATTATTTATTTCTGCAAAATCTTATAGTTGTATTTATAGTTTCCGACAGATAAATTCCTAAATATTTTATGTCTTCTGTTGTTAAATTCTTAGAATTTCTCTAACCTTTTCCTGCTGGACTTCTTGGGTTTTTTGTAATACACAGGGATGCTAATAATTTGTGTGGATTTATTTTTATATCTTTCTACTTTTCTGAATTTGTCATTTGTTTCAATTAATTTTCTAGTTTATTCTTTAGTAAAACATCTTATCATCTGCAAAAGGCAATATTTTTTTTTCTTTTTACCTATGATTATTCCTTTGATTCCTTTTTCCTTTATTATTTTTATAATTAATATTTATAGGACTATGTTAAATATAAGTGGTGAAAATTCTCACCCTTGCTTTATTTGCAAAGACTTCAAGCTTTTCTACATTATATATAATATTTGTTCTTGGATTTAGATAGATATTTACCATATTAAGGAAAAGTCTACTTATTCCCATGCTCTCTAGTGTTTCTAATAGGAACAGATGTTGGATTTTGTTAAAAACCTCCTCAGCACCTATTGATATAATCAATTTTTATTACTAACATGATTTATTATTTCTATAGTCTTATGTTGAACCAACTCTATTTTTCTGGTACAAATCCAATCTTATCATAGTGTATAATCTTTTTCCTTTTTTAAAAGCTCATTTTCAGGGACAGCTAGGTGGTACATATAGTGGATAGAGCACCAGCACAGAAGTCAAGACGGACCTGAGTTCAAATCTGGTCTCAAGACACTTACACTTCCAAACTGTGTGACCTTGGGCAAGTCACTTAACCCCAATTGCCTGGGGGTAAGGGGGAAGCTCATTTTCAAGAGAACTATTAGAGAATGAATGAGAATCAAAGCATATTGTTTTCACCTTTTTTATTTGTTTGATTTTTCTTTCTCTTGGTTTTTCCCTTTTGTTCTGATTTTTTTTCATAACATGATTAATATGGAAATATGTTTAAAATGATTGTACATTTATAACATATCAGATTGCTTGCTGTCTTGGGGAAAGGAGACTGAGGGAGGAAGAGAAAAAAAATTTGGAACTTTAAATATTGCAAAAATGAATGTTGAAATCCATCTTTATATATAATTGAAAAAATAAAATACTATTGAGGAAAATATATCCTTTAAAAACTAAAGAAAAGCTAATTTCCTATTATTTTCTTTATATTTCTTAGATCAATGTTCATTAGGGAGATTGATATATACAGTTTTTGTCCTCTGCTCTGTCACTTTTTTTTTTAGGAGATCATTTTAGTATTCCAGGAAATGGTTACAAAAGTTAACTCCTTTTCCTATTGCAAAAAGTTTACTTAATATTATTAATTTTTCTTGATATATTTGATTGAATTTGTTTATAAGTTTGTCTGGCTCTGTAGTATTTTATTTATGGTTTATTCAATTTTTTGTTATATTGAGTTATTTAATCTAATTTTTAAAATTTGAGTATTTTACATTATTGTATTTATTCATTTTCTTTGTTATAAATTTATTATTATGTAATTGAATAAAAAATTCTTATTTTATTTGTTTCTTCAATTGTGAATTTTCCTTTTTGGCATAAACAATTTCATTTCCTTATCTATTTTTTAATCAGTTTCTTTACAATGTATCCTTTATTCTATGCCAATAAAACAAGGAGCTAAAACAGCTTCTAGTTTTGTCATTCCTAATTTTTTTGCTTCAATTTTATTAATCTTATCTTTAATTTTCAAAATTTCTACTTTGTTGCTTAATTAGGATTTCTGATTGCTGTTTGGGGTGGATTTTTCTTTTTTCCCTGAGGTATTTGGAGTTATGACTTGCCCAGGGTCACACAGCTAGGAAGTGTTAAGTGTCTGAGACCAGAATTGAACTCAGGTCTTCCTGAATTTAGGGATGTTGTTCTATCCACTGCACCATCTAGCTGCCCCCTGAGGTGGGTTTTTGTTGTTGTTGTTGTTGTTGCATGCCTAATTCTTTTTTTTTTTCTTTTGTTAAAGAAAGCTTTTAAATTTTAAATTTAAAAAATTTTTCCCCCAGAATTGCTTTAGTTGCAGCTCATAAGTTTTGAAATATTATTTCATTTTCATTTTCTTTAATGAAAGTTTCTATTTAAAAAAATAATAATTTGATCTCTGACCCACACTTCGTAAAATTTTGTTTTTAGTCTCCAAATATATATATATATATATATTGCTGTGGCAATTGGGGTTAAGTGACTTGCCCAGAATCACACAGCCAGGAAGTGTTAAGTGTCTGAAGTCTGCTAGGGTATGGGATCCTGCTGAGAGGGAGTACAGAGGCCACCTTGACCTGTGGTGCACAATAAGTTTTCTGCCACATTGCATACAAGGAGTACTGGTGCATGGCATGGGAATAGGTTGAGCCTGAGGCTCACAGCTAGTTGCTCATGAGCAGGGATGCCTTGACAGGGCCTCTCACCTGTGAATGAATTGCTGACATGGCTGGGTCAGCTCTCCTCCCATTGGCAGATACCATGCCTATGCAATGCCCATGAGCTGCTTCTCTGAATGGTGATTGGGGATTGCCTACTGTTCACACACTGATCATACTTGCAAAACTGTATATCAACAAGGCTGTGCAGCATAATAAACTGGAGCTCTTTTCACATCCTATGAGTTCCCCTGCCTCATTCATCTCACCTCTGAGATCAAAGGGCTCATACAAGGTGAGCTCTTAAAAGATGGCTGCAACAGAGGTCACATTTGAACTCAGGTCCTTCTGACTTCAGGGCTGGTGCTCTATCCATTTCACCACCTAGCTGACCCAGTCTTGAACTATTTTAAAATAATTTTAGGGGTCTATTAGTATAGATTATTTTATTGCAATGAATTCAGCCAAAAAATGTGCTTAGTTCTACTTTTTGTGAAACATAACCAAATTTTGTATTGACTCCACCTACAGCTGAATGGCATATAAATTCTATTTCCATTCAGTAATTACCAGAGAGCTATTATCTCTAATTTTCCTAAAGCTCTCTTCAGGTCCTTAACATCTTTTCTTATCTTTTATTGTATTTGTCAAGATCTGAAAGAGGTATACTGAGTTCTCTTATTATGGTTTTACTATCCTTTTCTTTCTCTAAATTAACTTTTCCTTTAAATTTTTAGATGCTGTCTAATGTGGTGCATGCAGGTTAAGTATTGATATTTATTCATTAGCTCTTATAGCATTTATATTTATTATCTCATCTGAAATCATGATATTTACACTCCACCCCCTTTTTAAAATTTGACTGAAATATAATAAATTTTGCTCCAGTTTCTCATTTTAACTCCAAGTGAATTTTAGTTCTCAGGTCTGTTTTTTGTAAACAACATATTGTTTGATTCTGTTTACTAATCTTTTCTGCTATCCTCTTTTGTTTCATCGAGGCTATACCAGTCATGTGTATAGTTATGATTGTTAGTTACACATTTTTTCCCATCTTGTCCACTTGTACTTTTGGTTTTCTTTACAAATAAAAAAAAAAGGATAAAGGAGAGGATGTTTGCCTGATACTTGCAATCTATAAAGGAAACAGCAAAATTTCATTCTGCCACAGCTCTCTTCACTTTGTCTTAGCCCAGATTCCAGATTTTTACTTTCTTCCTGTTATTTTAATCTCCCCTTCAAGTTTTTTTTTTCTTTTCAATATTCAAGTTTTGTTTTCCTAACCTGTTAAATCTTAAAATCATCTTAAATCTTCTCTCTACTTCTCTTTGTCATTCCCTTTTGATTTATTTATTTATTTATTTATTTATTTGCTTTTTGCTGAGGCAATTGGTGTTAAGTGACTTGCCCAGGGTCACACAGCTAGGAAGTGTCTGAGACCAGATTTGAACTCAGGTCTTCCTGACTTCAGGGCTGGTGCTCTAACCACTTGATTTACTTTTGAATTTATTTAATTTTAATTTAATTTAATCTATAGCAAGATCTGTGATCTGTGTACATGGATGTACAATTGTATTCTATCTTATTTTAATGAGTTGGGATAAAAGTGAGCATCATAAAATGCTCATTCTTTCCACCCTTTCCTCCATAATTACTATTATTTTAATTAATTTATGTTATGTGAGAGTAATTTTCCTCTTTCCTTGTTTCTTCTATAGTACAGTCCCCATTCCTCCTATGTTTGTCTTCTCCACAGACCACCCAAACACAACAAAACTACCTAGGTCCTCTGTGATATTTACCTTTTCCTGCTATCCTTAATGATAATAGGATTCTGAGAAGATGTGTTTCCTTACCACCTTTTAACCAGATATGACTTCATTTCCACATATTCTTTTCCAATTAAAATAAAAATGCGTAACTTTGTTTCTCTTGGCCCCTATATACCTGTTGAGATTTGTCTACCAAATGATAAGGTATGGAGTGATACCCCAAAAGTATACTAGGGCTATAGATGAGTGCCAGAGTTGGTTCAAAAGAATTTTTAAGTTTAGATATCCTCCAAATCAAGGGGTAAATATTTCTAGGTCAGTTTTTTTTTATATTATATTTCTTAGATTTCATTTTTTCCCCCAATGTTTTGATTTTTTTTGTTTGTTTGTTTTAATAAGTCCTCTGTTTTATCCATTCTAAATTTTAAGGACATCCTTTTTTCCCGAGGCTTTATTCTTGTGTAGTGTCTTTTTTCCTTGGAATTTACTTTCTGGACATTTCTGAATCCAAAGTATTTCTTCACAGCATTTAGTTTTTTTGCATAGTTTTCTTGTGCTTGGACCAAATTCCATTCCTCCACTTCTGAATGATATGAGCAGGCCCTAACCTGTCCCAGAAGAGGGTGTCACTAGATCCTTCCTTCTTGCCACAGGGTTCCAGAATTGCCTCCAAATTAGGTTCTTATCACAGAGATTCAGATTTCCCTGTGCTGAGGCCTTTTTCCTGACCAGAGAGTGGTTCAGAGTCACTGACTTCTAGGTTCTGCTGGGCTTTTGGCTGTGCTGGTTTCTACTTAAGTACTGCCCTAGAGCTGCTTTGTGTTATATTTTCTGAACTACTCTGCCTTGTCTATTTGAGGGTTTCTGCAGGATTATGGTAATTATTCTGTTCTTCCTGTGATTGGGCGGAAGAATCTACAAGGGATTCTCTTTTTTAACAAATGCATTTAAAATCTTTATTAATATGTTGGGCTATTAAAGGTACTGGTATACTGCCATCTTTCCCCACCACAATTCTCCAACCGTTACAACTGACTTTTGGCAAATTGGTGTAAACTCCAGTTGCTGGACCTTTGATGACTTTTTCAACCTTTCAAGGCTCAAAACATTATAATTAACTGTTTCATCTCCAACAGATGGAACCTTCTTCACCCACGGTTCCTTCACTAAGAGGAGGAAAGAATGAAACATGGGGCAGCAAGATGACCCAGTAAATAAAGTACCAGCCCTGGAGTCAGGAGGACCTGAGTTCAAATCTTACCACAAACACTTAACACTTAAGGGCTGTGTAATCCTGGGTAAATCACTTCACCTCAATTGCCTGCAGGGGGAAAAAAAAGAATGAAACACAACAAAGACAGAAAATCAACCATACCACTGCCTTGTAGGCTTATGTTAGTAAGGTGGGGGGAAAGAGGCCACTGGTCCTATCTCTCTTTTTTTCTACTGTCAAACTCTGAAAATAAATGACCAAAGGGCCATAGAGGTTATGCAACAAAGTTGTACACAAACTGTTAACTCTGAAAAAATAAAATAAACCAAAGAGCCACAGAGGTTATAACAAAAGCTTTAGGACAACTGAGAACTCTGACAAATAAAACAAAATCAAATGGCTCACAGAAATTATAAGCAAATGCTTGCTTGATTTCACTGAAGGAAAGTAAACGTGAAAATTACAGAAATCCTTGCCTCAATCACCATCAGGATAAAGATACATGGAATTGGCCAGTTAGGGTCTTTATAATTTTAAAATTTAAAAGCTTTCTTTAACAAAAGAAAAAAAAAATGAATTAGGCATGCAACAACAACAAAAAATACTCTGAGTTGAGGGCAAGGCTCTCTATTCCACATTATTAGATAATTCCAAAAGAAGGTTCACTGAACTGATCCAGCCATTCTGAAGAGCAATTTGGAACTATGTCCAAAGGACTATAAAATTGTGCATACCCTTTGATCTGGCAGTGCCACTACTTTAATCCAATGAGGTCACAAAAGAGGGAAGAGGAGTCACATGTGAAAAAATGTTGGTAGTAGCTCTTTTTTGTGGTGGCAAGGAATTAGATATTGAGAGTGTTGAGATGTGAGAAATGAGGGTTGAGAGATCCCCTAGCTGGTCCCAGGTTTTTCGAAAGAATTGGCAATCCCGAATGGATACAGTCAAGGTTTGTGGCAAAATGGGTTTATTAGGCTGAGAAGAAATATCTTCATCAGTGGGCAAAATCATGTTAAGATCTTTAGCAGAAATGGGTTTACAGGCTTTTGTTTATATTGGAGTTTTGTGGCCAGAGAGCAATTTGAGGGACTAATTTTCAACCAATGAAGGGTGGTGATTATGCCCCAGGCCAAGATCTCCAATTGAATTGTAGGAGGAGATTACTATCTGGGAGTTTCCCCTATGAACAGGAGGGTGGGGCCCCTCCAGAGGTGTTTGAGATTTCTAGCCCAGGACCACCCTTCCCCCAAAGATCACAGTTTACATCAAGAGGATATTTATCAATTGGGAAATGGCTGAATAAGTAATGCTATACTCCTATTGTTCAGTAATGAAGATAGTCATATACATCCAGAGAGAGGCCTGTGGGAACTGAGTGTGGACCACAACACAGCATTTTAACGCTTTCTGTGAATATTTCCCCACATTTTGTTTTCCTTTTTAGGTTTTTTTTTTTCCTCTTTCTAGATCTGATATTTCTTGTGCAGTAAGATAACTGTATAGATACGTATACATATATTGGATTTGTAATATAATTTATCATATTTAGCATGTATTAGATTACCTGTCATCTAGGGGTGGGGGATGGGGGGAAGGAGGGGAAAAGCTTGGAAAAAAAAAGTTTTTTGCAAAGGTCAATGTAGAAAAATCACTCATATGTTTTGTAAATAAAAAGCTTTTAATTAAAAAAAAGTAATGCTATATGAATGTGATAGCACATTTATTGTTCTATAAGAAATGATGAACAGGCTGATTTCAGAAAAGCCTGGAAAGACTTACATGAATTGATATGAAGTGAGTAGAACCAGGAGAATCTTGTACACAATAACAGCAAGAATGTGTGATGATCAACTAGGACAGATTTAGCACTTCTCAGCAATGTAGTGATGCAACATAACTCTAATAGATTTTGGATGGAAAATGCCATCAGTGTCCAGAGAAAAAACTATGGAGACTGAATGTGGATTGAAGCATACTATTTTCCCCTTTCTTGTTTTTGTTGTGGTTTTCTCCTTTTGTTCTGATTTTTCTTTCCCCAAATGACCCATATGGAAATAAGTTTTAAGAAAAAAAAAAAGATTCACCTTTCACAATCCTCTGCTCATATTAGATAACTAAGTTCTGAGATCCTGAAGCAAAAATTTCAAAAGAACAGATGTATCCCATATTTTTCTTGAGCTCATGCCATGTGGTTCCTTTGGGAATGTGTCTATACTTATTCTTGTCTTTTCTGATATGAATCTAAAGACAATGGATCTCAATTGGGTTTTCTGTCACAGAATCTCATTATCTATCAAAGAATTTCTATTCCTTTATGAACTCCTTGAGGGAGGAGATTGTGTTTTGTCTCTTTTTTATATCCTTAACACTTAGCAGTTCCTGGCACATGGTGGGTGTGTGGGATAGTATCAACCACAAAAAATAATCAGACATTCAGAGTAAGAAAAAGCAAAAAGGGATTTATTATAAAGGGCATCTCCCATCTGAGAAGGTGTGTGTCAGTAAAAGGAGTGCAAAGTAAAAACTGCAAAACATAAGATTAAATAGCCTGAATGAAAAAGGCCCTATCCCCCCCGCCTGGCCTTTTTTTTCATTTTTTGGGAGAGTGGGGGTTTACATTCTAATACTGGAAATCTAATCCAGAAACAAAAGAATACATAGCCTTTAAAAGAAGAACTTAAATGCTAATTAAGAAGTGGGGAAACTGGAAAAGACAACACCTACAACTTTTTTTTTTTTTAGCTATAGCTCTTCTTGTTATTATAAAGTCTCAAGTCACAGTTAAGGTATGATTTAAGGCTATATTCCCATGAGAATATCTTCATTAATTACACAAAATCCCTCCTATTTTATTTATCGTTGGAAGACCTCTCACACCATTCTTGATAGGTTCTGTGGACCTAGAACCGGCCAATTTGGATCTGCAGAAAAAATTAAAGTTACAGAATTGTTAAAACATTTTAGCAGATTCTGGGGGGTATGAGTCTTAAATTGGTTGGCACTATCAGCTAAATTGAGTTGGTCTATTGTATTTTTAAGTAGACCTAATTTACATGATTAAAAAACTTCTGAGGGCCTGAATTTGGGGCTTATAAAAAAACAAAAACAAAAAAAAAATAAAATAAAACTCCTGAAGGACAAAAACCACCCTCTCTGGGATTTTTCAAGGTTCTCAGGTCTGTGGAATCTATCCTGGGTAGGGTGATGTCCCTGGCTGGCCTGATTTCTTCTGGGGTTTGTGCTGGTACCCCAACATCTTTGACATGGGTCCCCCCCAATCCCCACATTTCTGGCATGGAGGGTGGGCTAATCATTGGGACACAGACTTGTAGCTGGACAACTGAGTCCAAATTTCTCCAGTCCTCAGAGTGAGCTGAGCACCAGCCCAAACAAAACAAAAGTATTTAATCCCTATACATTTTGGTACTTCATTCCAGTTCTTCCTAAATAGCTATCTTCCTGGGACACCAGATAGGTGTAGAGCCAGCCACTTTCCTTTCCTAAGGTTCACAGTATCTTATCCTCTTTTAATAGAGGATTCACCTGATCTTACCAAAGGATAATAGAAGGATCTTTACTGACTCGAACCACCTAGGATTTTCCCAATATTCTGATGGCTCACCAGTTGCTTGGCACAGGAAAGTTAGAGTGTCTGCCCTCCTCACCAGTTCTTACTATTCAAAGGCAAATGGGAGTCTTACAGACTCTTAACTGCCTAAATTCTCCCAATTCCCATCCTAGTCACCTAGATGCTTGACAGAGTTTCTCCTTGCCTCACCAGTGCTTGCCCTTTCCTGGGTTGTGTACAATTTACTTGACTGATTGCAAACTTCTCAGCTGACTTATCTACTGGGTCAAATTAATCCTCTATCTTTGTTAGCCTACTTCCATTTTTGCTTTCTCCGAGTGTCTCTCTTTGGGAGTTTATTCTATGGGAGCTGGAGTTCCTGAGCCAAGTCCAAGGACCATCGGAGAACTCTCCAGATGATGCCTGCCCAAAGATTTAGTACAAGCCCCCAAACTGTGTGGGACAGTATTGACCCCGAAAAAATCAGAGAGACTCAGAATAAGAAAAAGCAAAAAAGGGGTGTATTACAATCTTGAGAGAAAGGGCACTTCCCATCTTTCAAGGTGTTTGTCAGATGCAAAATATGTGAAGATGTAAAGTAAAAACTTCAAAACACAAGATTAAAAAGCCTGAATGCAGAAGACTCCACACTCCTGCCTGGCCTTTTCTCTCATTGTTTGGTGGAATCTGGGTTTATATTATAATTGAAAATCTAACCCAGAAACAAAAGAATACATTGCCTTTAAAAAAGATACCTTTTGGGGCAGCTAGTTGGTATAGTGGATAGAGCACCAGCCCTGAAGTCAGGAGGACCTGAGTTCAAATGTGGTCTCAGACACTAAACATTTCTTAGGTAGGCAAGACACAACCCCAATTGCCTCAGCAAAAAAAAAAATTACTTTTTTTTAATGTTAATTAAGAAGTGGTGGGAAACTAACCAGAAGGGACAAATTTTTTTTTTTAAACTGTAGCTCTGCTTGTTATTATAAAGTCTCAAATCACAATTAAGATATAGTTTAAGGCTATATTCCCATGAAGGTGTCTTCACTCAGTTAATTCTACACAGTGGGTATTGCACAAATGTTTATTGACTGATTTATAGATACATAAAATGTTAGAAGTGGGAAGAAACATCTAGGCCAATTGACTTATTTTATAAATAAAAAAGCCAAATTTGATAGATCAGATTATCATTCTTATGCTAGGAAGTCTAATTTTAATTCCTGTTTTCTTCTTAAATGCATGTATTTAGTGATGGATTTTTTAAAAAAATTCTTCTTTAAAAGTAAAACAAAATAGGCTTATAAACTGTGCTTTTTGGGATTACAGTTCTAAACTCCCAGGCATAATACTTTGATAACCAAGGATTTCAATTCTTTGAATAGTTAGATTAAAATGTCACACTGTACAGATAAGGTTATTCAGTCTGACTCTTTTATTCCATGACTGAATGCAGAAGTTACTAGGAATAGAAAGTTGGAGAAAACAAAGGGAAGTTGTAGATTAATGCCTAACTTGCTGATGAACATTGGTGGGAAAATAAAAACCAACACTCATATTACTTTCTCCTATTGTCATATAAATTCCATAATTTTCCCAGGTACTTACTACTTAGTCACAGTACTTAGTAACATTTGAATGCTAGTAATTTGATCCTAATTTTCATTGGATAGCATAAAAAATTTCCAGTTTAAGCAATTAAAGTACTTTTTATAACAAAATATCTTTTCAGTATATTTCTTAATGTAGTTTTTCTTTTCTTAAATGAGGGAGTATTTTAAGGCAACTTCTTGTATAATTCATATACATGCATATAAAAATAAGGAATACATAGAAATGGTAGTTTCTATAATCCAAACTGTGAATTCCCTACGAGTACATTCTGGTTACTAATAAAGATGAACAACTATTCTACCATTTACATATAGTCTAAAAGAGTTGTCTGGTGCACAGAGAGGTTAAGTGAGTTGCCTAGGGTCACACAGCCAGTATGTTTCAGAGGCAGAACTTGAAGTTTTTTCTAATGATATCCTAGATATTGAACTGTTGGGCAAATAGCCTGTTTTTTGTATTTAAACTTCATGATGATGACAGTGGCAGACATTTATTTTTTCTTATGTGATCTAATGTGATCAAATTCTCTAACTATGTGCTTGCTTTCTCCATCTCTCATTGTCCACTCCAGTCTTTGCCTGTTGAAATCTCATAGTCTTATATAAGAATGAATATTTTATTTCACATTATTATAACTTGTGGAGTAATACTACCTCCCCTATTAGTTTATAAATTTAAAAAAGAGGAAATGTCTTTTTTAAGCACTTTTTTTTTACTATGTCTTATTCATCTTCATATCCTCCAGTCTTTATGACAGTTCCTCACACATAGAAATTAAAGAATCTCAGAATGTAAAAAGCTTCACACACTTTCTAACCCATACCTGAACAAGAATCTTTTTTACAATATACCTAATTTCCATCAGCTAGATTGTACTTGAAGATCTCTAGTAACAGTGAACCCACTCTCTCCCAAAATCTCACTATTAGTTCAAATTAGAAAATTTTTCTTTACATCAAGCCTAAACCAGCATTTTTTCAATTTTTGTTCTTGATTCTGCCCTCTGGGGACAAACCGAAAAAGAAAAAAATCCTCTCAAGTAATTGCCCTTGCAGCATTTGAATTATGCTATCCTTTTCCTCCTAAATCTTTTCTTCTCATGCTTAATATCCTCAGTTCTGGTTGCTTCTCTCTCTCTCTCTCTCTCTCTCTCTCTCTCTCTGTCTTTCTTCTCCTCTCTCCCCTCTCATATTTCTTTCAGATTATTTTAAAGTTGAATTTCCATAATGCAAATTTACATATAGCACGAATTGTCTATATATCCATATTATTCAAGATTCCTTGAATTGTCTATATATCCATATTATTCACGATTCCTTGAAATCTATAACAGAGATAGCTTTTACAAGCTTCTGATCATAACTATTAAGCTAGACGTAAAACAAGGAGATATTTGGTCACCAAAGGTTTTTCATTTTGTCAGGGTCAAAGATCCAGGGCTGAAAGCAGAATCCTTCTTGGGAAAGTGTTTTAGATGTTTACATTTGTAAATTACATCATGCCAGATGACCTAAGCCCCAAGAAAGCCATAATCACCTGGAAGAGAACTATAACCAGTTAAAGGCATTTGGCCTAACCAACCTACACAAGAAAAACTAAATGGATAAAGAATATCTGCTGACTAGAAAATGGCATGTAATTAAAATGAAAACCTATGATTCTTGTTTGTCACATAGCTAGTTAGAGAGTTATTGATATAGGTATATATTTTTATATCCAAACATCTGATACAGACCATACAAATGTATTGAGGTGTGAGAGATACCCTAATAGTGATGGGGGTTCCCAGGTCAGTGTCACAGATTTGACAAAAGAGTTTGCAGTCTCAGTCTGCAAAGGAGGTTTTTGGCAAAAATGGGTTTATTTCACTAAGAAACTATTTCCCTCAGTTGGCTAGTTCTTAATTAGGAAGATAGCAAAGGTTTGGCTACAGAGTCTTGTTTTTTTTTAGGTTTCTATGGTTTAGGGCTAGGGAGCAATTAGGGGTTAATTTCCAAATCAATAAGGGTGGTAATTGTTTCCTAGACCAAAGTGATTCCCAGCTCAATTGGAGGTAGGAGTTTCCCATGGGAACCAGGTAGTTTTCCCAGAGCTGGGACATTCAGGCAGGTGTGGATTATTTTTAGGAATTTCCCCAGGTCTGGTGGCCCACCCTCCTCAAAGATCAGAGGGACACAGAGTCATATTACATCAGATGGATGCAGAATTAAAAAGGAACAGTAGATGACTATGTTGTCTTTTGGAAACTGCAAAGCTGTTTATTTGTTTTTTTTCTAATAGTTTTTTTTTTTCAAAATACATGCATTGCAAAGGGTTTTCAACATCCACCTTTGCAAAACCTTGTGTTCCAAATTTTTCTCTCTCCCTCCCTCTTCTCCTCCTCCCTTCCCTAGACAGCAAGTAATCCAACATAGATTAAACACATGCAATTCTTCTAAACATAATTCCACATTTATCATGCTGCACAAGAAATATTAGATCAAAAGAGGAAAACAATGAGAACAAAAAAAGCAAGCAAACAATAATAGCAATAAAGATAAAAATACTATGTTGTGATCCACATTCACTCTCCACGGTTCTCTTTTTGGATGCAGGTGGCTCTTTCCATCACAAGTCCATTGAAATTGCCTAGAATCACGTCAGTATTGAAAGGAGTCAAGTCCATCCCAGTTGATCATCACATAGTCATTGTTGCTATGTACAATGTTTTTTGGGTCCTACTCACTTCATTTAGTATAAGTTCATGTAAGTCTTTCCATTTTTTTCCCTGAAATCAGCCTGTTCATCATTTTGTATGGAACAATAATATTTCATTGCATTCGTATGCCATAATTTAGTCAGCCATTCCTCAACTGATGGGCATCCACACAGTTTCTAGTTCCTTGCCATTACAGAATGGGTTTCTACAAACATTTTTGCACATGTGGATTCTTTCCCCTTTTTTATGATCTCTTTGTGATTCACACCTAGTAGAGACACTGATAGATCAAAGGATATACAAAGTTTGATAGCCCTTTGGACAGAGCTCCAAATTGTTCTCCAGAATGGTTGGATCACTTCACAACTCCACCAATAATGTATTAGTATCTCAGTTTTTCCCAAATGCTCTCCAACATTTATCATCTTTTCCTTTCATCTTCATCTGAGAGGAGTGAAGAGGTATCCCAGAGTTGTCTTAATTTGCATTTCTCTAATAGTAATTTAGAGTATTTTTTCATATGACTAGAAATGGCTTTGATTTCTTCATCTGAAAATTGTTCATATCCTTTGACCATTTATCAATTGGGAAATGGTTGGCATTCTTATAAATTTGAGACAATTCTTTATATATTTTATAAATTAAATATTTATCAGAAACATTGGATGTAAAATTTGTTCCCAGTTTCCTGTTTCCCTTTTAATCTTGGCTGCATTGGTTTTGTTTGTACAACCCTTTTTAATTTAATATAATCAAAATTATCCACTTTGCATTTCATAATGTTCTCCACTTCTTTGGCCATGAAGTCCTTCCTTCTCTACAGATCTGAGAGGTAGATTTCCTTGTTCTCCTAATTTACTTATATTATCCATTATTCTAAATAATGAACCCATTTTGACTTTATCTTGGTATAGAGTGTTGTGTTGGTCAATGCCTTGTTTCTGTCATGCTATTTTCCATTTTTTTCCAGCAATTTTTGTCAATTTGTTAGTTCTTATCCCAGAAGCTAGAGTCCTTGGGTTTATCAAATACTAGATTACTATAGTTATTGACTACTGGGTCTTGCCCAATAGTCCTATTCCTAATCTATTCCACTAATCCATTACTGTATTTCTTAGCCAGTACCAAATGGTTTTGATGACCATTGCTTCAAAGCTGTTTTTAATAATCTCAAAGTTCTTCCCAAAACAAAGGCTCTTATGTCTTTTAATACCAATATTTTTTAAGTGTTACATGGCTGAAAGTCATGGAACACATATCTCTAAGAGGTTAAAAATAGGTAGAGATCATAAGGGAGGGAAAAGGATTCACTTGTGCAAAAATGTCCATAGTAGTTCTTTTTGGAGTGACAAAGAATTGGAAAATGAACAGGTGCCCATCAATTTGGGGAATGGTTGAATAAATTATGATATATGAAAGGAATAGAATATTATTATTAATAAAAATGATGAACAGGCTAATCACAGAAAAATTTACACTGATGTTGAATGAAGCAAGCATAACCAGGAAAATCACAGCAACAGCAAGATTGTGTGATTAGCAACTGTGATAGACTTGTATCTTCTCAGCAATTCAGTGATCTAAGGCAATCCCAAGAAACTTTGATTGGAAAATGAAGTCTGCATCCAGATATATCTATGGAGACTGAATATAGATCAATGTACATTATTTTCAGCTTTTTATTTTCTTTCTCATGGTTTTCCCTTTTTGTTTTGATTTTTCTCTTCCAATCTGACTCATATGGAAATATGTAACAAATGAATGTACATGTATAACCTAAAAAAAAATAAGTAGAGTAGGCAGGCTGTAATTAGTATATAATAATTTTTTTTATTAAAGCTTTTTTATTTGTATAACATATGTATGGGTAGTTCCCCAGCATTGATCTTTACAAAGCTTTCCATTACAAATTTTACCCCCAGTCCCCTCCCCTCCCCTAGATGGCAGGAAGTCCACTACATGTTAATAATGTTGAAATGCTTGAGAAGTTATGC
>JAJPUD010001076.1:370789-392352 GCA_023553655.1 Myrmecobius fasciatus | reverse complement strand
ATTTGGTATTTAATTGAGGGTTTTTAATTTGTTCTTTTTCTAGTTTTTTTAATATTAAGCCCAATTCGTTGATCTTTTCTTTCTCTATTTTATGCAAGTAAGCATCTAGAGATATAAAATTGCCCCTTATAACCGCTTTGGCTGTATCCCACAAATTTTGGTATGTTGTCTCCTTATTGTCATTCTCCTGGATGAAATTAATGATTGTGTCTATGATTTGCTCTTTCACCCATTCATTCTTTAGGATTAGATTATTTAATTTCCAATTAACTTTTATTTTATTTTCTCCTGGCTTTATATTGCATGTGATTTTTATTGCATCATGATCTGAAAAGGATGCATTTATTATTTCTGCCTTTCTGCATTTGATTTTGAGGTTTTTATGCCCTAACACATGGTCAATTTTTGTATAGGTTCCATGGACTGCTGAGAAAAAAGTAAACTCCCTACTGTCTCCATTCAACTTTCTCCATAGATCTATCATACCTAACTTTTCTAACAATTGGTTTATCTCCCTAGTTTCTTTCTTGTTTATTTTGTGGTTTGATTTATCTAATTCTGAGAGAGCAAGGTTGAGATCCCCCACTAGTATCGTTTGGCTGTCTATTTCTTCTTGCATCTCTCTTAATTTCTCCCCTAGGAATTTGTGTGCTATTGCACTTGGTGCATATATATTTAGTATAGATATTGCTACATTATCTATGGTACCCTTTAATAAAATATAGTTTCCTTCCTTATCTCTTTTGATTAGATCTATATTCGCTTTTACTTGATCTGAGATAAGGATTGCTACCCCTGCTTTTTTTGTTCACCTGAAGCATAATATTTTCTGCTCCAGCCGTTTACCTTCATCCTGTATGTGTCACTATGTTTTAGATGTGTTTCTTGTAGACAACATATTGTGGGATTCTGGTTTTTAATCCCGTCTGATATCTGCTTTCGCTTTATGGGAGAGTTCATCCCATTCACATTCACAGTTAGAATAACTAATTCTTTATTTCCTGCCATCTTATTTACCCAAGTTATGTTTTCCCCTTTCCTTTCCCCTTTCTCCCTTCCCCCCTCCTTAGTACTTTGCTTTTGATGACCCCCTCCCCCAAACAATACTCCACCCTTTAGATCCCCTCCCCCTGTTTTTACTCCTTTCCCCTGATTCTTCTATTTTCCCTTCTATTAGTTTGTCCCTTACTTTTCCTCCTTTCCCTCCCACTTCCCTCTAGCAACAGACAAGTTTCTATGTGAAATCAGATGTCTGATATACACTTTTAGAGCCCAACCTGATGAGAGTAAGATTTACACAATGCTCATCTCCCTCCCTTCTTTCTCTAAATTATATTAGGTTTTCTTTGCCTCTTCAGGTGATTTTACCTTGTTTTTACCTCCTTTTTTTTTTAGATCTTATTTTACCACTTTTCCCCTCTTTTCCCAGTATGACAACCTTTCCCCCTCTAGTTCTCTTTTTCATATTATCAAAGTAAAATCAAATTATACCCCCATTCTTTAAGGATACCCCTAGTAGAGATATAGTTCTCGAGAATTCTTTCCTTTTTACCTTTTTATGCTTCTCTAGAGTTCTGTGTTTGGAGGTCAAATTTTTTGTTCAGATCCGGTCTTTTCATTAGAAATAGGTGAAATTCATCTATATCATTGAATGACCATCTTCTTCCCTGGAGGATAATGCTCATTCTAGCTGGATAAGTTATTCTTGGTTGTAATCCAAGTTCCTTTGCCTTTCGGAATATCTGGTTCCAGGCCCTTCGATCCTTCAGTGTGGAGGCTGACAGATCCTGTGTGATTCTAATTATTGATCCTCGGTATTTGAATTGTTTCTTTCTAGCTGCTAGCAGAATCTGTTCCTTGGTGCTATAGTCCTGAAATTTAGCCACGATATTCCTTGGGGTCTTAATTTTGGGGTCTCTTTTAGGGGTTGATCAGTGAATTCTTTCAATGGTGATTTTGCCCTTTGATTCCACAATCTCAGGGCAGTTTTCTTTCAGGATTTCCTGGAAGATAGTGTTTAGATTCTTTTTTCATCATGGCTTTCAGGAAGTCCAATAATCCTTAGATTGTCTCTCCTAGATCTATTTTCCAAGTCAGTTGTTTTTCCTAGGAGATATTTCATATTTTCTTCTAATTTTTCATTTTTTTGTTTTTGTTTGACTGATTCTTGAAGTCTTATTGAGTCATTCACTTGCATTTGTTCAATTCTTATTTTTAAAGTGTTGTTTTCTTCAGTTTCCTTTTTAAGCTCCTTTTGTAACTGGCCCATTTGTCCATTGTATTCTTTTTCTACTTCACTAATTTTATTTTTTAATAAATTGGTGTCTTTTTCATATCTCTTTTGCAGGGCATCATATCCTTCTTGCACTGATTTCAGTTTATTTTCCCATTTATTCTCCAGCTCTCTTTTGAGGTTCTTTATGCAATCTTCCAGAAAGGCCTTATGAAAAAGTGACCAGTGATGGTCTTTAATACCTTCTTCTGGTATTTTGTCTAAAGGAACCTCAGGATGTGGGGTCATCGCTTCTTTGTCTTGATAAAAGCTGTCTATGGTGAGGGCTCTCTTTTGCTTCTTCATTTTTTTTAGACAGCATGGATATCTCTTTAGGGTAGGGAAAAAAAAAACGGCAGCTGAAAGGCGGCTGAAGATCTTTGCCCTGGGGCACTTTGGTGAATTAACTTAAGGTGCTAGGCTGGTGGGGGCTAGGACTAAGTCCGATTTACTCCTTAAACAAGGAAAGTCTGCCAGAACACCTGCCCCCAATCAGGGCAGAGTGTCCCCAGTGCCTCAGATAAACTCCAGGTGTTTCGAATTTGGAGTTTGGAGTTTGGAATTTCTGCCAGGAAGAGCTGAGCTGAGTCCCACCCTCACTTCCGGCCTGCACAGGAGTCGTCTATTTATCTCTCTGTCCGAGTCAGAGTAACCTGATATGAAGTTCTCCAGAGAGCAATGTCCAAATATTTCTGAGTTCGTTGACTTGAAGATCAGTTCAAAGGCTTATTTTATTGTTGATTTGAGAGAAGATCAGAGGAGAGGCAGAAAGTCACCTTTTCACTCTGCCATCTTGGCTCTGCCCCCCCAGTATATAATAATTTAAGAACTTTGAAATGAATTAAAAGATTTCATCAGGGAAATGTATGGGGGTGAAAAAGATGAGAAAAGATCTAGTGAGATCAAGGGATAACATAAGTAGATAGATTGCTTGCTTATTAGAATTCTTGTATCTGTCCTGGGTCCTCTTTTCTCTCTCTATGCTACTTCACTTGGTAATCTTTTCATCTCCCGTGGATTTAATTACCATCTAGCTAATGATTCTCAGATTTATCTTTTTTGCCCCAATCTCTCTGATCTCCAATATCGTGTCTAACTGCCTTTGAGAAATATTCCAAATACCTTCTCCACTCCTCTATTCCTCATTGTTTTAGAGGGCAACACAATTCCTTCTAGACCCTCAGTCTCACAACCTAGAAGTCATCCTAGATTTGTCACTATCTCTCACTTCCTCTATCCAAGATATTGTCAAGGTCTATAAATTTTACTTTTGCCATATCCCTCCAATACATCCCCTTTTGGCATTTGAACAAAGATTAAATGCAATGATTTATCTTAGTTACTAAAGAATGAAATGAAATAATGAAAACAATGAAATAAATTTCCTTTCTCAGTACACAGATGAGAAAATGTATTGCACATTTTGGTTATACAAGGTCTTTGGATCAGATGGTTTCATACTTATTTTCTTTTGTTTTGGAAAAGGGCTATATTTTGTATGTGAAGAATCATCTTTGGGGGGGATATGCTAGATGATCTGGGAATAGAGGTTGGATCTTTGGGATAGGAAATTATCCAGTGAGGGAATTCCTTCCAACAAAGGTAAGCCAGCATCTTCTGGACTCATAGTTTTAAAACACCTTTTGGAGTTCTGAGAGGTCAAAGTTAAGTCCTGACTTGTCCAGTCAGCATGATGTATTTGATGTTAGATTTGAATGCAGGAACTTCTGCCTTTAAGGCTGTTCTCTGTCTAATGTCTGATTGAATTCGTATTTAGGAATTTTTAAAAAAGACAAAGCACTGTATTTGTACAAAATCTGGTTGTCAATTAGTGAGGCACTGATGATAAGATGTTCAATGCTGTCTTATGGGTATGAGCTGAAACAGGTACCAAAAAAATCTCCCACATTTCTTTCCTCTGTTCTGATGGTCCAGGCAAAAATGATATATGCTCCAAACAGAGAAATAGGAAGATTAATATGCAAAATTTTGAAGAAATGTGTAGATCTCACGTGCTTGTGTGTGTGAGTGTGTGCGTGTGTATGCTTGGGCATTGTAACTTCAGGTACATTTAGTTGCATGCTTCTTATTTACCTAATTTGACCCATCCTTCCCTACTAGTTAAAAACACCAGCCTCCACCCATTCAGCAGCAAAGCGCTACTAGCTCCGGGACGGCCCGGTTTTGCTACCTCAGGTCCAGGTAGCCCCACTACCTTTAGAAGAGGCTTTCTTTCCCTTAGAAAGACTGGACAGGACCCCCTGCAGCTCAGGCCTCCAGGGCCTCCCAGTCAGGGCATCCCAAGGTCACGTGGAGGCGTCGCTTCCTCACATGACGGGATTGCAGCTTGACCCCCGGGCTCGGGCGGGTGAAGGCGGGGCCTCGAGGGGGGTGGGAGGAGGCGAGCAGGTCCCGCCCTCGGCACCGCCCCTCTCGCGCCTCGTTCTGAATGAAACCTCTGCCTTCCTCCTCCTTGTCCCACCCCCCTGGGGGCGGAGTCGGCGATGGTGGGGCGGAGGCAGGAGGTAGAGGAGGGGGGTTGGCCCTCAGCCCGCCCGGCCCAGCCCGGCCAGGCCATGGAGGTCTACATTCCGTCTTTTCGTTATGAAGAGAGCGAGCTGGAGAGAGGCTACACGGTAGGGTGCCAGTCAGGGTCAGGAGGGAGCCGGCCGGCTTTTGGGGAGGGGAAAAGTAAGAGGAATCTTGAGGGAGAAGTCCCCCGTTCCGAAACCCGACTCCCCGCGGGACGGGCATACCAGCCCCGCTCCTCTTCCCTCGGGAGAAAGGGCGGGGTCCCGCGAGCTTGGAGGCGCGTTGTCTTGGAAACCACTGTCTCCCCTTCCCCTTCAGCATTCCTGTCCCCCTTCTTCCCCCTCCCCCCCCTTCTCCACCCTTCTACTAAATACTCTTCTCTCTACCTGGGGCTGCCTGGCAACTTCAGCTTATTTTGCTCAGGTCATTCAAGGAGGTCTCGCACGGCTCCCTGGCCTGGGTCCTGATCTAAGCGTCCTGAGTACTGTATCCTGTGCACAGTTGCAAAACAGATCCTCTGCTTCCCATCTTGTAGGCTGGGGATGGTGGGGTAGTGGTGGGGGTGTTCGGCTTCTGCATTTGCACACTTTTGCTTCCTGTGTCCCCCCTGTGGGCCGGCTCGGTGGAGCCTACTTTGGCTGCTGTAAAAAAAACAACAACGCACAGCCCAACCTCTCCCCCACGCTACCCTCCAAACTCCACAAAGAAAACAAAAAACCTGTCAAAATAAAAAAGGTTTTTGTCGTGGGAATGGTGGCCTTCTCCTAGAACCTACAATTTTGAACCTTTCTTCCCTGCCACAAATTAAAAAGGGTACTAAAAACATCAAATTTCTGGAGTTGAATCTCTGTTATTTGGGAGCACAGCTTTTTTCCCTATCTACTTTTAGTTTTAGAATATTGTTTCTTGTTGAGTTGCCTGCCACTCTGTCTTTAAAATTGTCTTTTATAGTAAAAGTTGTTTCTTAGAAGTTTGCAAAATTCTGTGACTTGCATCAAGATGGACAATATTTAAAAAGCACAGGTTGCTGGTTGCTTATTAGCTAACGCTAAACAAAATTTTCAATTTCAAATAATTTCAAATAAATCCTTTATGGATGGATCATAAATTGAAAATGGATTTTATGGATCATAGATTTGCTTATTGCTAGAAAGGACCTCTGACACCATCTACTGAGTGAATAGATCCAGTCCTCTTGTGAATCCCTAAGGCCAAGTAACTTGCCTTACAATTTACAGATAAGATTTATTTCTCAGGAGCTGGGTTTTGAACCAGGTTTTCTGACTCCAGATTAGGATTCTTTCTATTGTTCAGGACTTTAGGTGTTAACTGCTTTTGAGGGGCTTGTGGTTTCTATACTAGGGGAGAACACAAAATATAAAAGATTAATAGTAAAAGACTTCAGCATTCGTTTAGAACATGTCACTAGCAGTTAACATTTGGATGTTTTATTATTACTCACACATGACACTTCATCTCCCATCTCACTGTCTTGTGTGTTTGGAATGCACACTTCTGCCCCTTAGAATCCCTTCAACACAACACATTTTCCATGTGAAATGGAATAGAAAAGCATTAAGTACTTTTATATACCAAATACTCTGCTAGTAGAAAATATTACACATAGATTGATTGATTTGAGAGTTGTTCTTAGTACTTGAAACGGACCCAAATGACATCACTGTGTTAGAGTAGAGTTACAGTGTATTTGATTGTGGCTGATCAGATCAATAGGAACTTGGAATGCTCTGCCAAAGTCTGACACAGTTAGTCCTATGAACATTGGGGTAGCTTCTAGTGCTTTCCCTCAAATGTTTGGAATTAAATGATTTAGTTTCAAATTTCAGGTCCCTCATTTACTGCCAGTATCACTTTTGGGAAATCACTTAATCTCTGTGGCTGTCAGTTTCCTCTTGAAATCAGGGGGTTGGACTATTTGAGGTCTGAGGTCCTTTATCGCTCTAAATCTTAAATTTTATTTATACATCTTCTGATAATATATCTTGGTAGCAGAGGCTTTAACTTTTTTTCTTTGTATCATTGTGGTACATTGTGGATGCTTATTAATTCACAAATATGATAGAGATAAGTGCTAAGGAAGTTCACTGGACAAATGAACTTTGAAGGAAAGGGTGGTCAGGGACCACCTTACTAGTTAAGCAATATTGATCATTCCAAGTAAGTAGAACTTCCTGACATTTGAAAGCCATTGAAGATTTTGAACTGAGGAATGATATGATTAATCTTGTGTTTTAGGAAACAATTTAGTAGTCAGGCATTCATCATGTCATAGTGGAAATAATGGAAAGACCTGGTCTCAAAGTCAGGAAGAACTAGGTTCAGGTCCTACACTAGCTGCTTGGTTCTTCAGTTGTAGGTAAGGAACAAACCTACCTTGATAGAGGGTAGTCTGGTACCAATCTTTAATTTGATAGGTCATGGATCAAGAAAGAGGAATAACGTGGTTATAGTAGTGCAGACTGCTGTCCTGTAACTATTAAAAGGAGTGGAAACAGATCTGTAGTGCATTGTATAAATCTTTCCTTTAAGGAGAGGACTCCCCTCTCCCTGCCTTCTATCAGTGAGATCATTAATTCAGTTAAGCTTTTTTTTTTTTTTTTAAATCTGCTGATGTTATGCAGAAATTTTGGATTGAGGGAGCCTGGAGGCTGGAAGATCAATCAGTCAAGAAACATTTATTAGACATTTTATTATTCATGGTGATAAGATACTATGCTAAGCCATGGGGATTCCAGGAAAGATAAAAACAGCGTGCCTGTCCTCAGGAAGCTCAAGATCTAATGAGGAGAAAACACAAATAACTATGTATACTGAGTAAATTGAAGGTACTTTTAAAGGGTAGGGACCAGGTGGGAGAAGCAGAAGTGGGAACCACTGACAAAACACAGGATTTGAGCTGTCTTTTTAAAAAATAAATTTTTATTGATCTAAGTTACCATTATTTTTCTCAGTACTCTTTCCTAGAAAACCATTCCATATAACATTTCTAAAGACAATAGAAAGAAAAAGAAATCAACAAAACTGATTAATATTATGTATTTCAGAAGTCTGAAAATCTGTGTAATGAACCACTCACAGAGCCCAGTGGGAGAATAAATGTCTTCTCATATCACTTTTTTGGAACCAAGCTTGTTCTTTGTAGTATTCCAGTGTTCACTTGATTTTGGGGGGTTCTTTCTATTTACATTGGGTTAATCATTGTATATCTTATCTTTTTGATTACTTATTTCATATAGTTCATATAATTCACATAAATTTTTCTCTGCTTTTTTGTATTCATCATATTTGTTATTTCTCCCCCCCCCCCAGGCAATTGGGGTTAAGTGACTTGCCCAGGGTCACACAGCTAGGATTTGTTAAGTGTCTGAGACCAGATTTGAACTCAGGTCCTCCTGACTTCAGGCCTGGTGCTCTATCCACTGTACCACCTAGCTGCCCATATTTGTTATTTCTTAAAGCACAGTTCGTTTAGCCATTCCCCATCTATGGATATATTCTTTATTTCCAATTCTTTGCTACTACTCTAGTGCAGGCCCTCATCACCAGATACCTGGATTTTTGCAATAACTTGCTGATGGATCTACTTACCTCAAGTCACTCTAATTTCTTTATATACTAAGGTAATTTTCCTGAAGCACTGGCCTGATCTGGTCATTCCTCTATACTCCATAAACTCTAGTGGCTTCCCATTGCTTTCAGGATAAAATACAAAATACTCTGCTTGGCATTCAAAACCCTTCATAATCTAGGCCCTCTGCCTTCCCAATTTTATGACACTCAACTCCCTGACCCTGAGGTGCTGTTCCAGGAACAAGATACATCATCTTTTAGCTCTAGGTATTTTTTCTGGCTTTCTTTCATAACTGAAATACTCTTCTTGGCTTCAACTACTGACCTCTCTGGCTTTCTGTAAATCCCAATTAAAATCTCACCATCTATAAGAAGCCTACTCCAATTCATGTGAATTCCAGTGTCTTCCCACTTTTTTTTTTTAGTTATTTTTTATTTATACTGTTTGAAGCTTACTTTGTGTAAATTTATTTGCATATTGTTAGATTGTAGACTCTTTGAGGGCAGAAACTGTCTTTTGCCTCTATATCCCTTTTGCTTAGCACTGTGCCTGGCTCATAGGAGCTTAATAAATATTTACTGATTGATATGGAGACTTTCTCCTTATTAATGGCCTCCTTGGGGCATAAGCATAGTGGTAGAATTTCTGGGTCAAAGGATATAAATATTTTTGTGATCCAATTTGCATAGTTTCAGACACTTCCAAAATGATTGTGCTGATTCACAACTCTACTAATGTACTAGTATGTATATTTTCCTAAGATCCTTCCAACATCAAACTTTCCCATCTTTTTTTCATTTTTGCCAGTTTTTCAAGGTGTATAGTAAAACCTCAGGATTAGTTTGATTTTCCTTTTTCTTGTTATTAATAATTTGTAATGTTTCTTCATATGGTTATTAATAGTTTGCAGTTCTTTTAAGAACTATTCATATCAATACTATATAAACTATTTGAAAAAATAGGGAAAGAAGGTGTACTACCAAATTCCTTCTATGACACAGATATGGTGCTGATAGCTAAACCAGGTAGGGAGAAAACTGAGAAAGAAAACTATAGACCCATTTCCCTAATGAACATTGATGCAAAAATTTTAAATAAGATTTTAGCAACAAGATTACAGAAAGTCATCCCCGGATAATACATCATGACCAAGTAGGATTTATACCAGGAATGCAGGGCTGGTTCAATATTAGGAAAACTATTAGCATAATCAATTATATTAATAACCAAATTAATAAAAACTATATGATTATCTCCATAGATGCAGAAAAAGCCTTTGATAAAATCCAACACCCATTCCTATTAAAAACACTGGAGAGTATAGGAATAAATGGGCTTTTCCTTAAAATGATTAGTAGTATCTACTTAAAACCTTCAGCAAGCATCATATGTAATGGAGTCAAACTAGAACCATTCCCAATAAGATCAGGAGTGAAACAAGGCTGCCCACTGTCACCATTATTATTTAATATTGTCTTAGAAATGTTAGCTTTGGCAGTAAGAGAAGAAAAAGAGATTAAAGGAATTAGAATAGGTAATGAGGAAACCAAATTATCACTCTTTGCAGATGACATGATGGTATACTTAGAGAACCCTAAAGACTCAACTAAAAAACTACTAGAAACAATTCACAACTTTAGCAAAGTGGCAGGATTCAAAATTAATCCACATAAATCATCAGCCTTTTTATACATTACCAACAAAGTTCAGCAGCAAGAGATATAAAAAGAAATTCCATTCAAAATAACTCTCGATAGTATAAAATATTTGGGAATCTATCTGCCAAGGAAAAGTCAGAAAGTATGCGAACTAAACTACAAAACACTTTCCACACAAATAAAATCAGACCTAATCAATTGGAAAAACATTAAGTGCTCATGGGTAGGCAGAGTGAATATAATAAAAATGACACTACCACCCAAACTAATCTACTAATTTAGTGCCATACCAATCAAACTCCCAAGAAATTATTTTACAGATCTAGAAAAAAATAGAAACTTAGTTTTTAATAGTAACTGGGAAAATAATTTTAAAGCAATTTCTCTGATGAAGCTTTCATTTCTCAAATGTATAGGTAACTGAGTCAAAATTTATTAAAAAAAAAAAGAGAGAGAGCAATTCCCCAATTGATAAATAATTAAAAGATATGCTCAATGCCCAACAGGCTACAAAACAATGTATATATCCTTTAACATATACCACTACTAGGCATGAATCCCAAAAGAGATTAAAAATAAAAAGGACCTATATGTACAAAAATATTTATAATAGTCTCTTATCAGGACAAAGAAATGGAAATTGAGGGGATGCCCATCAATTGGGGAATGATGGAATAAATTGTGGTATATGATTATGATGGAATATTACTGTTTTTTGGGAAATGATGAGGAAGATGTTCTCAGTAAAACCTGGGAAGTCCTCCATGAACTCAAGCAAAGTGAAATGTATTGTGTGCAAAGTAACAGCAATGCTGTGAATGACTTTGCTATTCTCAGCAATATAAGGATTCATGTCCACTCTGAAGGACTTAAAAAATCTTGTCCATACTTAGAGAATTGAATACAGATTGAAGCATACTTTTTTTTGGTAAGCTTTATTTTTCTTGAGGTTTTTTTTTTAGGGGGAGGGAATCTATGTTTTCTTTTATAACACGACCTTTATGGAAGTGTTCTGAATAACTTTATATGTGCTTTCCTGAAGGGGGTTTGGAGAAAAGGAGAAAATCTGGAACTCAAAGTTTTAAAAACAAATAAAAAAATTTGTTTTACATGCAACTGGGGAAAATACAAATATTTTTAAAAATCTCACATTACTGTAAACATGAAAAAATTTATTTACTTAGTCTTTTCTGAAAAATTGTATTTAATTACTTCTCTGTTTCTTTTGTTAGGAATATAAATCAAATATTTCTCTAATTTTTTAAAAACTATCTTTTTTCATTGATGATTAGACTGGGTTTTTTTTGAATTTCATCTTCAGCCCCTTTGCTTTTTTGAATATTTATCATGACTATTCGTAATTATTTAAGTTAGTTTTCCTGCATATTTGAAATTTTTTCTCTTAATTGCTTAGAAAATATTTCATTTATTACAAAAATGATTAATTATATATAGGAGCATCTAGGTGATGTAGTATATAGGCTTTGGATCTAGAGTCAAGAAGATCTGAATTCTAGTTAGACTTCAGATATTTATTAGCTATGTAACACTGGTCATGTTTCTTAACCTTTGTCTGTGTCCATGATTGTTTTAAGGCTCTAAGGAGTTAATATTTGTAAATCTCTTAGCATAGTGTTTATTTCTTTCCTTACATGCCCTGGAGTATTTGATCTTGGGGCTTTTCTTTTTTTTTTCCCCTGAGGCAATTAACCCCTGAGGTTTAAGTGACTTGCCTAGGGTCAAACAGCTAGGACGCCTTAAGTGTCTGAGGTCAGATTTGAATTTAGGTCCTCCTGACTTCAAGGCTGGTGCTCTATCCACTGTACCACCTAGCTGCCCTTGGGGCTTTTCTTTAGTGGTGTTATGTGGATTTGATTGACTAATATTTTGTTGTTATTATTCAGAATTTCTGGGTATTTTTTCTTGTATTGTTTTTGCAGTATGGTATTAAAGTTTTTTGTGTGTTTTTTTGTTTTGTTTATTTAGCTTGTAATATTCTTCTGGGAAACTCATAATTCTTAAGTTGTTTTTTGCGTTCTATCCTCAAGTCACTTTCTCTTGTTTATATATATAACTGTTCTTTTAAAGTCTTTTGCTTTTCTTCTGACAAATTTTCTTCCACTTTTGTATTTTTCCACTTCCAAATCTGTATTCTCTCTGAGTGTTTCTTTAGTGGTTTTTAAAATTTTTGTCATTGGACAGCTTTGGCTGTCCTTATGGACCTCTGCTCAGAATAATTTTAAATGTACAGAATACAAAAGATTACAAAAGAAACCAATTATATTGAGATAGTTATCAGAATTCTTTTTTTTTTTAAAACCTTATAATCCCCATATTAAGAATCCTTTGCTTTTTTTGGAAAAATTTTCCATTGTGTCATCTAGGTTATATATTCTTTTTTTCCATTAAATATTCTGTTTTCAGTCTATATTTCATTACTGATATCTTTGTTAATAATTTTTCAGTGAAGCACCATCAGCATTGACAAGTTGATATGCATCATAAGCCCATAAACAGCTTTCAGTGCATAATAAAAACTCTTTGGATTGTTGCTATCAGCATAAAATTGAATTTCAGTTGCCTTTTTACTGAGCCAAATATTTTTGAAAATTTTCTAGAGTTTCTTGCTATTGTTCTATGGTCTTTGGGAAATCTACAAAATTTTCTTTTTACTGTCAAACTTTTGGCTCATTTTCCTTAATAGTGTAAGAATTGTTTTGGCAATTTCATTCATTCTTCCTTCTATTTTTATGGTTCTTATTGGTTTATCTGTTTGTGAACTAGATTTCTACAAAGGCTTTCTCCCTTGACTTCTTTGGTTTCTCAACCTTGGTCCCTCTACCTTTCACTCCTTTGCAGATGATTTCCTCCTTTCTTTAGATTGTCATGGCCTGGCCTATCTCTCTGTTTAGAGTTAAATTCCAGTGAGCAAGGAGACCCCAAGTGGATTTCCAGTTTTTTTTTCTCCCTTACAATTTATTCTGTAGTATCTATATTTTTGTTTCCCAATTTCTGCCCAAATTTTTCTCACTTTCCTTCATGTAGCTGGGCAAAATTAGTATTTGCTGCCTTTTGTGGGATATAGAGAGTTTACTCAGTTCTTGCCTTGGAGGTGCCACTGCTAGACTTGAAAGGACTTGTGTGCTTGCTTGCTCTATCTTTGACTAGTATGGAGTGGTTTGGGAGGGAGGGAAACTTAGTGTGAGCTCTAAGTATTTAAATTCTGTGATATTATTTGATTTTTAAAAACCTCTTGCTGTGTTACTGTCTTATCTTGTGGATTTGTTTTAGTTACTCTGGTGCAAAATTTATTTTTCTTAGGTTTACATATTGGAAATCTGAGGGAAAGAATTACTGTGCTATCTTTGCTAATGAAATAGTTGAAATGGGATGGCTTTTCCCTATTGAGTTGTACAAATATTTTCCCTCATAAATACATTTGAATAAAGTTTATACCTCAGTTTTACAAAGTGACTTTTTTTCTTATGCTTTATAAATTAAACTATTACAGAAAGGTCTATTTTCCTTGTTCAATTCCAGGGGACAATTAGACTCTATTGTCAGTTCAAATTGATGACTGTAGCTTACAAACTATTGAGCCTGTACTAATAAATGCAACAGTTGTTCATAATTTGGTGTTAAATGACCTTTAAATGTAGAAGCTTACTGAGGATATCCTTGGGGAACAATTTAACTTCCAAATGACACCCACGAGTACTTGTTATCATTTAAATATGCTTCCTTTTGTCAATAATAGAATAACAAGTACTGGTATATTTCTAATGTTGATTCAGATACTGGGAACCTGCTGAATAAATTAGTGTACATTTGATTTATATTGACCAAAAAATTTTACATTTGTGTGTTACATGTCAAGGTGACATGCATTTAAATGCACTTTAGAGCAGAGGTCATGTTTGATTGACACATATGCTTACCCTACTTTTAATTAACTTTTCAACATCATCCCAAAATTCCTTTTGAAGTACTAATTATGTGGGAACAGGATGGAAATCAACTTAAGAAGACAATATTTTAAAAAGTCAATAGTTTTGAATTTTGCAAGAGAATAATAGATGAGTAAATTTTTTCTGATATAACTACATATAACATGTTAATTAAATATTAAATGTTGATTACATTTCTAGTTTTTCTGCTGATAGCTTGAGGGAAAGTATTTTGATAGTAAAAAAGGTAGTATTATGAAGTCTTATTTTATTGATTGCAGAAAAATTGTGGGAAATTTACTTTCTTAGTGCACCAGTTAATATAATTCATTAATACAGGATGCCTCAGTAGTTTAGAAACAACCATATTTATTTACTCATAACCTAAATAGTATTATATTAAAGATTTAGGGCAATGATCAATTTTTACTTTAAGGATAGCATATGCTGACTTATAATTATTTTATTTGCATCTGAATACTATTAAATCTTGATTATTTGTTAGTTCATTGAGAAGACTTATTTTTTTTAGAAGGTAAGGTAACATGCTCCATGTGAGACATTAAAGGGCCTTTTTTCCCCCAAAATACAAAAACATTATAAATACTTTGGAATTTATTATGACTCTCTAAGGTATCTCTGTGTATTTTTTTTTTTCAGCTGAAGTTTTTATAGAACTAGATTAAATAGTGATAGAGCTTATAGGTCAGATCATATATTTCATCTTTTTGATTTGGTTTGAAAACCAAAGAATAAAATGATTTCCTTTATTCTTTTTCATTAGAAAATATCTTCTAAAATCTCATTCATCTTGTATATAACAAATTAAGAATGTTGATCATGTGGTTAAATAATCAGTTAAGTCACAGCAAGTATTTATTGATTTTAGAGTATTGTTTTATAGAAAATGCTTAGATGATTTTAGCTGACTTGCTTTATATTAGTCTTAACATTGTTCATTGAAAATAAAGGTCGCATTTCCTTTTTCTGTAGAAGTATGCTTTGTTCCTTTAAAAAGAATTATTGAATTATTTAAAATAATTTTATATGTAACAAAAACAGGATGGCAGTAGATTCATGATCTAGATGTTTTAATGACTATCCCCATTTTCAGCATTTTTTTCAGCTTTAATAGAACTTTTCACTTCTGAGTCATTATTTAGAACTCAACTCATTCAACTACAAGAAAAATAGTTTTTAAGATGCCATTTTAAAATAAAGTAGTTTGGAGTCATTCAGTGGATTATGGTGTTTTTTTTTCCTTATTCGTTACAATACTGTCACATTAAAAATTACATAGAACAGATTTCTATAGAACAGATACATTTATTATATCCATTCCTTTATAGAAGTTGGATTTAATGATTTTTTCCCCTCATTTTTCATTGTTTCTTCTATTACTATGTTTATATATTCTTTTCTGGGTTAGGCATGGGGGAATTTGGCAGAAAGATAAGTGAGACCAAGAGAGTTAACAGAGCCATATAGAAGCAGAAAGAAGTTGAGAAAATGTAGGACAAAACTGGAATAAAATAGTCTTCCTTTCGTAGTTCTAAGACCAGCTGGCTCATAGGATCATAAAGGTTAACTGGTCTAGTTCTACTCTTTCCCTTCCTGATTAGCTACTCTTCCTCCCCCCCGCCCCCAGCTATTACTCCTAGGGGGGAAAAAAAGTGTATTAAAATGAGATTTGAAAAAACTATAAAGTATTACAAAATTATTGTTATTAAGATGTTAAAAATAACCTTTATCATTGTCTTACTACAAATTGTATTTATCTCATATTCAAAAGTAAATGGTTTTTTGTAAGGCATTTATCAATCAAACAAATAATTAAAATTTACGATGTAAGCATTTATTAAAAAGGAAATAGTTGATCAGTGTAGAAATTATCTTCTCTTTGGAACATCTTAAGATGGAGAAATCATGATCAATCAATTAGCATTTATTAATTTTTTTAAAGCATTTTTAAATTTAAGTTTTTTTATTAAAGCTTTTTATTTGCAAAACATACACATAGGTAATTTTTCAACATTGACCCTTGCAAAACTTCTTTTCCAAATTTTTCCCTCCTTCCTCCTACCCTTTCCCCTAGATAGCAGGTAGTCTAATACATGTTAAATATGTTAAAATATATGATAAATTCAATATATGTATATATATTTATAAAGTTATTTTGTTGTACTAGAAAAATCGGATCTAAAAAGAAAAAAAAAAACAAAGGAAAGGAGAAGGAAAACAAAATGGAAGCAAACATCAACAGAAAGCATGAAAATGCTATATTGTGATCCAAGCTCATATCCCATAGGCCTCTCTCTGGGTGTATATGGCTCTCTTCATCACTGAACAATTGGAACTGGTTTGAATTATCTCATTCTTGAAGAGAGCCATGTCCATCAGCATTAATCATCATATAGTCGTCTTGTTGCCATGTATAATGATCTCCTGGTTCTGCTCATTTCACTCAGCATCAAGTCTCTCCAGGTCTTTCTGAAATCATCCTGCTGGTCGTTTCTTACAGAACAATAATATTTCATGACATTCATATACCATAATTTATTCAGCCATTCCCCAACTGATGGGCATCCATTCAGTTTCCAGTTTCTAGCCACTACAAAAAGGGCTGCCACAAACATTCTTGCACATGTGGGTCCCTTTCTCTCCTTCAAGATCTCTTTGGGATATAGGCCCAATAGAAATACTGCTGGCTTAAAGGATATGTACAGTTTGATAACCTTTTGAATATAATTCCAAATTGCTCTCCAGAATGGTTGGATCCGTTCACAGTTCCACCAGCAATGTATCAGTGTCCCAGTTTTCCCACATCCTCTCCAACATTCATCATTATCTTTTCCTGTCATCTTAGCCAATCTGATAGGTGTGTAGTGGTATCTCAGAGTTGTCTTAATTTGCATTTCTGTGATCAATAGTGATTTGGAGCACTTGGAAAGACTTTATTTTGCTAACGGGTTTGTTTGTTATTTTAAAGTAGGTTTTTGAACCAAAAAAACTGTATGCTTAGGCATATGAAGAGTTGGGTTAACAATAGGAAGGAAAGTTCATTTCTCTGGTTAAAAGGTGCTGATTTGGAGCACCTTTTCATATGACTAGAAATAGTTTCAATTTCTTCATCTGAAAATTGTGCATATCCTTTGACCATTTATCATTTGGAAAATGGCTGGAATTCTTATAAATTTGAGTTAATTCTCTATATATTTTACATAAAAATAGCTTTTGTACAAATATATATATATATCCACACATATATACATATTTATTATAGTGTATATGTTTATATATAAAAAAACAAACACAGTTCAATATTTGATAAACCTAAGAACACAAACTATTAAATAAGAATTACTGGCAAAACTTCAGTTTTGGATATTATCTTGTACCATGTAACATGATAATCTCCAAAATAGTTTAGCAGTTTAAATGTTTAAGAGGTCATAAAAATATTAGAAAAGGATACAAGGGAGGCCCATTCACACCTATGGGAAGAATTAAGAAGTGGAAAGAGAATAGAGTTGATTATAATGCATAATTTTGATTATTTAAAATATCAAATTTTTACACGAAAATCTATGTAGCTTATATAAGAAGGCAGACTACTGTGTGGTATCTAAGGCTAGGGAAGACTTGAGAAAATGCATCTATTTCTCTTAATTGCAGAGGTGAGGACCATGGTTATGCAATATTGCATGCCTTGTCAAAAATGCCGGAAGTGTTGGTTGGTTTTGTTAAACTACTTTCTTCTTTTTAAAATCTTTTGTTCCAAAGGAAGAAGGATTTAATGGATAAAGGAGGAATATGTGACATAAAAACTAAAAACAAAAGGCATCAATTTTTAACACTTTTTCACCTGTGAGTCATTTGGAACTTTTTTTTTTTTTGCATGTTTGCATGTTTTTTGATTTATTTCTTCTTTTGACCACCTTTCATATCCTTTGACCATTTATCTTTTGGAGAATAGCTTTTATTATTCACTGTTTCATATATAGTTCTTTCCTGTTGCCCAATTTCCTGCACACAAAAATGTTCTTTTTATTTGGTAAAGTTCAAAATTTAAAAAAAAAACAAAAACCAAACCAAACAACTACAATATATCCTGATATATAAAAGCTATAGTGTATATTCCATTCCACTTCATCTTACTTCCTCTTATTGTTTTCTACACCTTCCTTCCCCTCTTAGCTCAGTTCTCACTTTTCCTAGTCTCCTGTGATACCTCTTCTACCTTACACTGCCAGTCTCTTTTCTTGTGAGATTACTTTGCATTTCCTTTGTATATACCTAGTTATTTTCATATTTTTTTCCCATTAGAATGTGAGCTTCCTGAGGTCAGGGGCTGTCTTTACCTTTCTTTATATGACTATCATTTAACCTAGTCCCTGGCACATAGCAAGTACTCAATAATTTTTTTTTTTTTAATCAGCTCTGTGGTAATTGTTGTATTACATGGTGAAAAAAATTTAGTTTTTGCGCTGTGTATGATTTTTTTTTTTTTTTTTTTTGCTGAGGCAGTTAGGGCTAAATGACTTGCCCAAGGTCATACAGCTAGGACATGTTAAGTGTCTGAAGTCAGATTTGAACTTAGGTCTTCCTGACTTCAGGGCTGATGCTCTATCTACTGGGCCACCTACCTGCCCCCAAATGTATGATTTTATTAGTATTGGAAGTTCCTAATGAGTAATTACCTTTACCTTATTTGTAACTAGAATTGCCAGTGAGCAGCATTATCAGATATTCAGTGACATGCCTGGAGTCACACAATCATTTTATTATCAGAGATGTGACTTAATCTCTTACTTTAATGTCACTTCCCATCCCGCTGTACCACATGGTGTAAGTTTCTAATCTAAACTTATTTTCTGCCAAACTACTTTGTAGTTTTTCCTGCTCTTACTGAATCCTTTACTCAGTACTATCTATTCTTGAGTTTATCAAATATTTTTCTGTAGTCTTTTGCTTCTGTGTATTATCTAATTTGTTCTATTCATCTACATAAAGCATATATGTACATAATGTAAATTTTAAAACTACTGATTTTTCACATGACCTAAACTCCCCAATATATCAATTCTTTCTTTCTCTTAGAAAGCCTTTCCTTTTAAGGAATAAAGGAGAGAGGGGAAAGAAATCCTTTTCAGCAAAAGTAACCTATACTTTAGCCAAGTCAGAAATTACATTCAGTGTTCTCTATCTACAGGCCTCTCTCTACCTTAGCAAAGAAAAGAGGTATATGCATTTTCATATCTCTTCATTATCATTTCATGGTATTGAATTTTGGTTGCTTTTATTTTTTTCTATTTACTGTAATTTTAACTGTTAGGTATATTATTTTTTCTGATTATGCTTACGCCACTTCATATCAGTTCATTTAATTTTTCTTAAGCTTCTCTTCATCATATGCATTGTTTCTTACAGTACAGTGTTCTATTATATTAATTTATCACAATGTGTTTATTACCCTATCATTGTGCATTGTATTTGTTTCCTGTTTTTTGGTACTACTATAAAAAGTACTTTGTTTCTGCTATAAACATTTTGGCATATATTGGACCATTTAAAAATATTATCTCCTTGGAAGTATGTATTCTTGGTCAAAGAATATGAACAATATAGTCACTTTTTTTTTTTAAAAAAAAGCATAATTCCAAATTGCTTTCCAGAACAGTTGTACTAATTTGTAGTTCTGCCAACAGTATATAGTGTAGCTGTCTTTCTAAAACATCTCCATTGCTCCAAAACTTAATCTTTGCCAATTTTTGGTTTTTCTAAAGTAAAATCTCAGAGTTGCTTTGAAGTATAAAACTATATAGCAATATAAAACCAGATAGCAAAATAGGAAAATTTGAGTTTGAATCTTACTCGGATCCTTACTGGCTGTGTCATCCTAGGCAAGTCATTTAACTTCATCTGTTTTAGCCTTTTCATCTTTAAAATGAGAACAATAATAGAATCCTACTTTTCAGGATTGTTTTAAGATAAAGTGAGATATTTGTGAAATGCTTTGCAAACCTTAAAGTGCTGTATAAAGACTAGTTACAAAATAGTTAATAAATTTATTAATAATATAACACATAATATAGTATCAATAATAATATTGTAATAATGAGTGATTTGGAGTAGTCTTTCAAATATTTATTAATGATTTACAATTCATTTGAGAACTTAAAAAAGTATACTTTGACCACTTATTTACTAGAGGCAGCCTTTTGATCATATATTTGTATTATTTTCCTATTTTAGTTATCACAATCTTGTCAGAAACATTTTATAAAAATTTTTTTTAAATGAGTTGACTACTTCCCTTATCTTAGTTGTATTGATTTTGTTTGGGCAAAACTTTTCATTTTCTTGTAATGTTAGCTTTTTAATCTTTTGTGATCCCCTCTATCTCTTGTTTGGTTAATCGTCCCAACCATGACTATGAAAGCTACAAAATTTTATATTCTAGTTGGTTTTTTTAATAGTATTATCTTTAAAATTATGTTATATGTTTGGTTTGAGCTTATTGTTGTATATGGTATAGCCTGTTGATCTGAACCTAATTTCTGCTAAATGGCTTTTCAGTTTTCTTTGAAGTTCTTGATTAAATTCTTTTCTAAGTGATTTTATTCTTCAGTTTATCAAACACTGAGTTATTGAGTTTAGCTATTTGTTATTCTTCCTTAGCAAGGATGTTTTATTGATCTCCTTTTTTATTTTCTAATCAATTCCAAATAGTTTTCATGATTATTGCTGTACAATAAAACTCAAGGTCTGGAAAATATTGCATTTCTCCTTTTTTCTTCAGTATTTCCTTTTGGATGCTGTATCTTTTGTTGTTATTTTATCTAACTCTATAAAAACAGCCTTTGGGTAGGGTCACTGTTATGTAGCACTAAATATATAAATTAATTTGAGTAGCATCCTAATTTTTGGTATAAAATCACAACCTAGCACTGAATACTTTTCTTTTTTAAAGTAATTCTTTTAAAAATATTTATTTATTTAAAGCTAAATACAAAATACGAAAAAATAAAATAGAAAAAGAAAGACAGAAAGGGGAAAAAAAATCCTAAATGTGTCATATGTCAAGCAGAAAATCAGGGAGGATTCAAAATATGTAACAAATTTTCCTTTCAAGAAAGCATATATAATAGAAGAAATTATATTCATGACTAATCCAGCTTTGCTTCCTTGTAGATTATTCTTTGGTTCTTTGCTGTGTACTTTTGTCTTTATTTTTTTAATGAGGATTTTGCAGTTGTACTTATCCAAGTCTTGAGTTTGTCTTGAGAGAATTATTCCTAGATATTTTGTACATTTTTAGATTATTCATTTCTATATGGTTTTTATTGTTACTAGGTAGATTTGCTATGATTTTGGGGGGTTTATTTTTTATCCTGCAAATTTATTGTCTTTTGTAGTGTCTTTGATGAACCTTAGGACTTAAACCATAATGTCAAACCACAAAGTCAATTTTGTCTTCTTTTTGCCTATGTTGATGCATTTAATTTCTTTCTCAGAACTGGAACTCTTAATTGAAAACCAGATAGATAACTTTGACTATA
>JAJPUD010001076.1:343813-360789 GCA_023553655.1 Myrmecobius fasciatus | reverse complement strand
TATAGTCAAAGTTATCTATCTGGTTTTCAATTAAGAGTTCCAGTTCTTCTTGGGACATAAATTTATTCCACCTTCATAGGTCTGAGAGGTAAACTATATTACATTCCTCTAATTTACTTATAGTATCACTCTTTATATCCAGATCATGAACCCATTTAGATCTTATCTTGGTATGTGGTGTTAGATGTGGGTCAAGCCCTAATTTCTTCCACACTAGTTTCCAGTTTTCCCAGCAGTTTTTGTCAAATAGTGAATACTTATCCCAAAAGCTGGGGTCTTTGGGTTTATCAAAGACTAAATTGCTATAGTTATTGCCTAGTTTGTCTTGTGATTCTATCCTATTCCACTGATCGACTACTCTATTTCTTAGCCAGTACCAAATGGTTTTGATGACTGCTGCTTTATAATATGAACTCAGGTCTTTTTGACCTGAAGGCCAGCCTGCTATTTACTGTACTGTGCTGTCATAGAAGAAGTATTATGTGAGATAGTAGAGGACTTTCTTTATGTTGCCAGTGAATTAATTGATATAATTTAATGGAGGGACTTTTTATTTGTAGTTTCCCAAATGGATGAAATCACACATCTAGGCTAGAGTCAAATATACCAACATACTTTAATATTTAAACTATCTGTAATTTATTTAATGTAGTTACTGATGCAGATTATAACCCATCTAAATCAATAGTTGTATCTTGAAGTCATAGAGTTAGAGTTGAAAAGGACCTCAGAAGTCACCTAGTCCAATCTCAATTTTACAAAGAGGCTATGTAATTTGACCAAGTTCACATAGGAACTGTCAGAGGTGAAATTTGAATTCAGATCTTTTGACTCCAGAGCCAGTTCTTTTTCTGCTTTATAGAATTACAGAGACTGGACAATTTATCACCCTGTACTTAGACTTTCTAAGGTTATACATACTGGTTTTATGGAATTTTCTGGGTCTGTTCTACATGTTTTTCTTATTAGGGCCTGCCATTATTTGTGTCTTATGGACATAGCTCTTAAGAGCCTACTGTCACTTCCATGACATTTTAAAGCTTTTATTACTTCTGCTTTGTATTATTACTTTCACTTTCTAATTGGTTTTCTAGCTTCAAGTCTCACACAATGGCCATCCATCAGCTTCAATAACAAGTTTATTTCTACTAAATAAGTTCCAGTTACTCTTTTTTACTTCCAGGATGAAATATAAGGTTCTATGCTTTGGCATTTAAAGCTCTTCAGAAGTGCCCTCCTGCCTATTTAAATTTATGCTTTAAGTCACACTGTGCTACTTTACACATAGTGTTCTTCCTCTTATCTCTTGCCTAGAATGTGCCACCCTTTACCTCTAAGTTTTAGTTTTCTTTCCTTTAGTTTAAAATCACACATGAAGGAGACCTGCGCATTCCACGTTCCTCCCTGAGATATTTTCTTCTGGATTGGGGACTGCTTTTTTTGTTGTTTTTATTTGTATCTCCAGTGCTTAGCAAAGTACCTGACACATAATCACTTAATAAATATTAAATGACTGATTGAAGAAATTTCAAAATAAATGGCATAGATTAAAATTTCATTTTTGTTAAAATGTATAGTGATAATATAGTTACCAGAATAATTAATAATTATGAGTTCCTTTGATGTGAAAGTTGAAAGTAAAACAAAACAAAACAAAACCTCCCAAATTAAATGGCAAACTTGAATCTGAAGAATAAAATACTTTTGAGAAGAATGGGATTGTCAAAAGGAAGATCCCAAATTTTTTGGAATAACATTTTCATTTAAATTAAGTATCAAAATGAATTTGTTGTTTATGCTGAGTTTGGGGGCTGTAGAAAGAAGAAACTATCCAAAAGCAGCTGCCAGAGGTACTTTTATCTATTGGTAATAAATGCTTTCAAATAAGTTTTTACAATAACTAGATTGCTGTATCATATCCTTAAATGAAAAGCACATGAACTTGTCTGCATGGCTGTATCCTTTTCAACCCTTCTAACATGTGCCTAAAGTTGTTTTTGCTCATAAAAGTGGAAAATGGGTTTGATAAAAATGTTTAGTCTGCAGGGCCTTGTTTTATTTATCATATCACAAAAGAACAATGTTTTGCTGTGTTGTGGTCAAAATAGAAGCCGACCTTGCTTGTTCACAAGAACTCAAAACCTAGAGATAAGGGGTACAAAATAATAGAGTACAATGGAAAGAGTGCAGTGTAATTATTTGTAGCTTGTCAAGTGAAGCCCTTTCAAGCCCCAAGTGATTCAAATCTGGGAACGCTGCACAATTCTGTAAACTAACCATAACCAGCATCAGAGAAATCTCACCTAGCCCCTTCGACAGTACTGAAATTGCATCAGTTTGTCATGCACTGAGCATGCCAGCTCCACACAATATCATTTGCTTGCAAATAGACCTGCCCCCAAAGCCCTGAAACACATTCCTTGGTATCTGACTCTTGGCCTGTGATTTGTCATGTCTTTGGTGCTATCAGTGTATAGTAATTTTAATAGATTCTGATGGTTTGCTTGTAGAAGCAAAGAATACAGTTTAGATTTGGCATATAACAAGGTAGAGGCTAAAGTCTAACAGGAAAGTGGAAAATTTTTTTTTCACATTAAAAGTTGATTTTAAAATGCAGTATTTTACATTTTGATAGAACGTTTTACTTCACAACCCAATCTATGAAATTTGCTTTTGAGCTTTTAAAATGTTAGAAATTATTTCTTCCCAATTATATAGACTACAGTAATAAAACAATCAGTAGATGGATTATGTCTTTGCCATTGAGTCTTGTTTTCCAACTTGGTGAAGTTAGGGAGGTTAGAAGCTCTCTACAAACCCTTCCAATTCTGACATTGTATAAAATTATTCTACTTGAAGTAATCTTTTGCAAATAATGTCTTGGATACAAAGTTTCAGAGTTTCTTGGATAAACAGAGCAAATAACAAGTGAATTAATTTTTTTAAAACCTCCCCCTCCAAAAAACCCCCAAACCAAAAAACTTGGCCTTTCCCCTACAGTACTTTGTAATGAACCACTACTTGGCCCAAGAGTGTAGGGTACTTCTCCATATTATTTCTTCATAAAGGGGCTCTTCTGCTCCAGACCTGCAAATGGTATGGACTAGGTTCAATTTTATGGAGCCTTATCTTTAATGAGATAGAATGTAGGTTTCCTTTTCTTACTCTTTTTCTCCTCTTTCCACCCAGACCTGCCAACCTGCATGTGCTCCAGGGAAAAAATTGTTTTAAAATTAGATTGTAGCTATTGACTAAGACCTTTCTATAAGGAGAGAGAATAAAAGGTCTCTATGTGAATATGGGAGAGTCACTTTTTTCTAAACATAAAGAAAACCTAAAATTCATATAATTCATGGGCAGAATGACTTAAATGAGGATCCAGTCATTTAAATTGTAATAACTGTCACAGTATCTTAATAGGCTAATACTTAAACTTCATCTAATCATGAACCTGGTTCTCAGAACTGCTGTTAAGGCATTTTACATTTCATTTTGGTTCTGCATTATGCCCCTCAGGCATGTCAAGCCAAAGACTTGGGTTCTTCTTCTTCTTAGTTCTTTTACTGATGTAGAAGTTTCTCTTGTTGCTTTGGAAAGCTCTACTTATTGGTCTGGAGTACTTATTGGACCCCAGATCTGAAAGTTAAAAGTTGCCTCCAAGCTTGGACAAGTCTACATGGGGTAAAATGTTCAGTCTCTCAGCAAAGGAAACATGAAACAGAAAAGGGTGCCAGAGGCCCAAGCACAATTGCCAAGATGAGTTCATAGTTGATAAGGGAACAACTCATCTCTCTAGTCTTCTCATTAAGAGTTTAGAGATACCATACTACCTGGTATCCAGAAGAGATACATCAAACAAACCAAGTTGCAAGTATTAATCTTCTTTAGTATTTTTTTTATTAAAGCTTTTTATTTGTATAACATATGTATGGGTAATTCCCCAGCATTGATCTTTACAAAACTTTCCATTACAAATTTTACCCCCAGTCCCCTCCCTTCCCCTAGATGGCAGGAAGTCCACTACATGTTAATAATGTTGAAATACTTGACAACAACATAACATTTTCATGCTCTCTATTGAGGTTTGCAAGTATTACTCTTAAAAAGATCCCAAGTCATCCTTTAGCTCAGTAGTCAATGAGAGGAGCTGTTCATCATTTCAAAGTGCCTACATCCAACAAAAAATTAGAAATTGAAGGGATGTTTATCATTTGGGTAATGGCTGAACGAGGAATGAGTAGATTTCAGGAAAACCTGGAAAGATTATTTGTGAAGTCATGCAGAGTGAAGGGAGCAGAACCAAGAAAACATTGTACACAGTAAACAACTTTGTGAGATGATTAACTATGATTGATTTAGCTCTTCTTAGCAAAACAATTCCACATGCTATCTAAATCCAGAGAAAGAACTGATGGAATCTGAAAGCAAATTGTAATGTTAATTTTTGGTAGTTTTTTCCCCTTTTATTCTGTTTCTTCTTTCACAACATGATTAATATAGAAAGATGTTTTACATGACTAAACATATATCTTACATCAAATTGCTTATCATTTGGGGGAGAGGAAAGGGAGAAGAAAATTTGGAACTCAAAAAATTTTTAAAATGAAAATTAAAAATTATTCTTACATGTAATTGAAAAAAAATAAAATATGTTAAAAAGAAAAAAAGTTTTTAAAAATGTCTATATTCTTCTGGTGGTCTAGTTACTACATATGTAGAAGATTGTTGTCATGCTGAGAGTGCTGAGGCATTACATATGGTCAGCTGGAACTAGGAAAGTAAATTGAGCACAATGCATGAGATGGCCTTTGTAAAAGTAGTGATATGAGAAAAATTTAAAAAATAGATGAATCATATAGAATACTTCCTTGGTTCTTGCTTTCCCTTGTAAATCAGGTATTGAAGAATTTCTAGGCCTGTCTGGTTTTAGGTCTAGATTCCTTTCCTTGATATCTATGGTTTGACTTCATGGTGATAAAATTCATGGTCTGTTCTTGATATCCTACATCTTGGACTAGTTGTAAATGTCAACTGTTGAGATTTGTCTTTCTTAAGTATATACTTTCAAACTAATAATTAAGAAGGGTTTTTGTTTTTGTTTCTTTGGGTTTTTTTTTTTTGGGGGGATCCACTTTATATTCTCTCTATTCCTTATCTTTAAATTTCACTGGAGTTTTCTGTTAAAGTACTTTAATTCTGCCTAGAATTATTAATAGTTACATTTAAAAAAAGAAAAATAACTGAATTTAGGATTTAGTTTTTTAAAGGGAGAACAATGTAAATGTTAGCTTACCAGTTTCTAAAATTAAGAGTGCCGGAACATAAATATTAAGTAAAACAATTAAGTGCTGCATTTTCATATTTAACTGGATAAGATTAAAGATTATTAGAAGGGATTGTTTACCTACCTGGCAAACCATTATCAAGAAATTGAATTTTTCTATACAAAAATGTACCTTAAATGATTAAAAATACTTTAATAGTATTTAAATACAACATTAAAGAACAGAGAGAATGGAAAATATTTTAAGGGATAACTTTGTAATTAATAATGTTTCAAGAGATAGGTAAACCCTAATTTAGGTTTTGGAAATAGTTGTCAAGTTTACATGTCAATACAACTTGACATGTAAGCACGTTATCCTGAATAGTTGAATGGCATGACTGAATATGTTAACCTGATTTTAAAAAAATTCTGTATAATTTTTTATAAAAAATGTGTAAAATAAAATATCCATAATGATTATTTGTAAAGTGCTTCAGCTTCTTAAATTTTAGGTTCCATATGCCTTAAGATTTGGTAGGGTTTTTCATGGCAGTTTGTATTTTCTTACATCTCTTCAAAAATATTATTGATCACAGAATTTAAGGGTTAAGAGCACACCTCAGGGGTCCATACACAGAAAAAACCACAACCTATTTAAACACACTTAAATAGAGATTGTTTAGCCTGTATTTGAAAATATGTGGGGGAAGTGAGAGAGGAAGCAGATTACCTTGAGGAACACCTTCTACTTTTAAACTTCTTTGATTATTAGGTAGATTTTCCTTAAATCAAGCCTAAATTTTTCCCTTTACATTTTCTTTTTCTTTAAATTTACTTTGAAAAAACAGTAAGAAAAAAAAGAAAATCAGAAAAGGAATACAAAACAAAATAAAGCAAAACAAAAGGGAACATTGTCATGTGCCCAGCAGAACTTCAGAGAAGATTCAAAACATATAATAGGAAATTACCAGATCAAAAGAGTTTATATATTAGTAGAAGAAATTATATTCATAAATGTCTGTTTTTCTTTACTTCCTTGTAAGTTGTTCTTTGGTTCTCTCTGCGGATCTTATTTACTTTATTTTTTTTCTCTCTCTTTCATCTCCCACCCCCCACTCCCAACCAGGTTATAGTTAAGAAAAGAAAAAATAAATATTATATAATTATGCACATTTATATGCATATGTATGATTATATATATTATTTTTATTTTGCATATTTATATGCATAGGTAGATATATGCATACATACACATCACCCCCCACACATACATACACACATTTTCCTATCCCCACTGACTCTTAAATTCTTTTCCATAAATTGCCTTACTATTACTTAACTTCCCCCCATCCAAGGATTCCCTCCTTTGTCTTCTTCCCTCACACTTTGCTTCCCCATCAACTCATTCTCTTGTCCTTTACTTCTTTTTCTTCTTCTTCTTCTTCTTCTTTTTTTTTTTTTTTTTTGCTGAGGCAATTGGGATTAAATGACTTGCCCAGGGTCACACAGCTAGTAAGCATTGTGTCTGAGACCAGATTTGAACTCAAGTCCTCCCGACTTCAGGGCTGGTGCTCTATCCACTGCACCACCTAGCTGTCCCACCCATTACTTCTTTATAGATTTTCGAAGGTGCTGTACCCTTCATGGTATATATGTAATGTTGCCTATTGAACCTATTCCCTGTGTGAGTAGGTTTTTGGAACTATGAGCCTTCCTCCCCCCCTCTAATGTCTCTGTGTGTATTCTTCCTCTGCACCTCAGTTGTATAACATGATTACTATTTTTGCCTTAACTCTGCCAATCTTTCTTTTGAGCTGCTCTATTGTCTATGTGAATCCTGAATATATATAATATACACTTCCCATCTAAAAAAACCCTGAACAGTTTGTCCATATTTAAACAGTTTGTCCATTTTGAGTTCCTTAAAATTGATCTTTGATATTGGCTTTTATATATTAAAATTTCTATTGTTTGGGTTTGGTTGATAAGAAGTCCTGGAAATCTGCAAGTTTGTTGAATGTCCATTTTTTTCTCATTCAAAATATTAGATAATTTTGTTGAATATGATGTTTTTGACCACAGGCTTAGTTCTTTTGATTATTGATAGATGATTCTAGGAACTGTGGTCTTTTATTGTAGCTGCTGATAAGTCTTGTATAATTCTAAATGTAGCTCTAGTATGTTTGTTTTTTCATGTTTCTTACAAAATTTTCTCTTTGATTGGGGGTTTCAAAATTTCGCAATATTTCTGTGGGTTTTTCACAAAGGATCTCTTTGAGGTGGTGATTGGTATATTTTTTCTATTTCTACTTTCCCCTCATGCTCTATCAGTCTAAGACAATTTTCTACGATTATTTCCTATAGTAGTGTGTCAAGACTCTTTGATCACACAGCTTTCTGGCAGTCCAATTATTTTTCTATTTTCTCTTCTTGATCTGTTCTCCAGATCTATAATTTTTCTTATAAGATGTTTCACATTCTGTTTTCTCATTCTTTCTAATCTGTTTTGTTATTTCTTGGTCTCTCATAGCTTCACTGACTTCCTCTTGCCCAATTCTAATTTTTAAAGAATTATTTTCATCTTTGAGACTCTGTACCTCCTTTTCTAGTTGGTTAATTCTTTTTTCATAAGCTTTTTGTTTTTCTCAGATGGTTATCTATCCATCTATCTATTTTAGTTTTTCCTCAATGTCTCTCATTTGATTTTTAAATTCTTTTTTGAACTTTTCTATTAAATTTTCTCTGTGTAAGGCAGAAGCTTTTTTAACTAAAGTATCCTCCTTTGGGACCCACATGTGCAAGAATGTTTGTGGCAGCCCTTTTTGTAGTGGTTAGAAACTGGAAGCTGAATGGATGCTCATCAATTGGAGAATGGTTGAACAAATTATGGTATATGAATGTTATGGAATATTATTGCTCTGTAAGAAACGACCAGCAAGATGATTTCAGAGAGGCCTGGAGAGACTTGCATGAACTGGTGCTGAGTGAAATGAGCAGAACCAGGAGATCATTATACACAGCAACAATACTATATGATGATCAATTCTGATGGACATGGCCCTCTTCAACAATGAAATGTTTCAAACCACTTCCAATTGTTCAGTGAAGAAAGCCATATACACTAGAGTGAGGGATGTGAAATATGGACCACAACATAACATTTTCATGCTCTCTGTTGATGTTTGCTTGCATTGTGTTTCCTTTCTCTGATTTTTTTTTCTTGTAGATATGATTTTTCTTGAACAAAAATGATGTGTGGAAATATGTATACATATATTTGATTTGTCAAGTATTTTAACATAATTAACACGTAGTGGATATCCTGCCATCTAGGGGAGGGGTGGGGAGCTGGGGGGAAAAATTTGTAACAGAAAGCTTTGTAAGGGTTAATGTTGAAGAATTACCCATACATATGTTTTGCAAATAAAATTTTTAATTTAAAAAAAAATTAAAGTATCCTCTTTTGAAGATGAACTCCGGTCTTCCTGGTTCCCATAATATGTTTCAGTGGTGGGGTTCTTTCTTCTCTGATGGGTCATTTTTTTAAAATGAGAGGTATTAGTGTAAGCACCTCTAATTGTGGGGTAGGGGGATGGTGCCTTAAGCTTCTCTTCAGCTCCCCACTCTGATCAGGAACCCCAAACCAAGAACTCCCCCTCCTGTAAGTGCCCACAGCCACCAGCGTCCCTGCCATGCTGCTTCTGCAGGTGCTGGTTCCTTCTTGCCCAAGACCACACCTCAGTAGCACCCCTGGCCTGGTGTTTCCAATCAGCTGATATTTACTCAGTCTTCCCAGACTCAGACCCCAATTCGACAAACAATCCTGGAGGTGAAAGTTTCTGTGGTTCCTGCTGAGGTTCCACCACTTTGCTAGCTTGAGGGGTCCCCACTTGATTTAGAGCTATCCTAGAGGTGTTTGCCCTTCAGACAGATTGATCTCCAGCCTGGGGTGGGGATTTAGTTCTTCTTGGACTTGTATAAGTAGGACCCCTGTTCTGCCCCAAGTCTTCTTGATTTTTCATGTCTGTTACCCTGAAGTGCAAATTTGTTCAGTTTGTGGGGGAAATCCGGAGAGCTTGATATTTACCAACCTACTCCACCATCTCATAATCCTCCCCTTCTTTGCCTTTTCTAATTGTTCCTGGTTCTGTCTTCTTCCTGGGGCAAAAGAGAAAAAAATCTAATCCTTTTTCTATATGATGGACTTTCAAATTCTTGTCATAGTGTCATATCCTGGTAGATCAAGCTTGTTCACCATTCTATTTCTCTCCTTTAGATACTCTCGAGCTTATCAGTACATTTCTTAAACTTTATATTATCCAGTGTAGTAGTTCTTTTTCCACTTATTGCAATCTGGAAATTTTATGACCATGCTATCTATATTTTTTCTAAGATATTGATTTAAAAAAAATGTAAAATAGTACAGGACTAAGTATATATCTCTGGAGAATTCCACTAAGACTTTCTGCCCTGTTGATAGACATTCATCGAACCATTAACATCTAGTCTTTGGTCTAGCCATCCAACTAGTTTGGAATCTATCTTATTCTATTACCTTTAATCCATCTCACTCCATCTTTGTTTTTTTTGGCTGAGGCAATTGGGGTTAAGTGACTTGGCCAGGGTCACACACCTAGGAAGTGTTAAGGGTCTGAGGTCAGATTTGAACTCAGGTCCTTCTGACTTCAGGGATGGTGCTATATCCACTGTGCTACCTAGCTGTCCCTACTTTATCTTTTTCATAAGTATAATATGAGGTAATTTATCAGAAGCTTTGCTAAAGGATATGAAGAAACAATTTTCAGATGAAGAAGTTAAAGCTGTTTTTAGTCATGAAAAAATGTTCTAAATCACTATTGATTAGAGAAATGTAAATTAAGACAACTCATGAGGCATCATTTCACAACTCTCAGATTGACTAGGATGACAAGAAAAGATAATGATAAATGTTGGAGGGGATGTGGGAAAATTTGACACTAATACATTTTTCATGGGGTTGTGAAAAGATTCTGGAGAGCAATTTGGAACTTATCCAAAGGGCTATATCCAAACATCATACCATTTAATCCAGCAGTCTCACTATTGAGTCTGTATCCCAAAGAGATAACAAAAAAAAGGAAAAAAGGACTCACATGTGCAAAAATGGTTATAGTAGCTCTTTTTGTGGTAGCAAAGAACAGAGAATTTGGTGGCAAATTGAATGGATGTCCATCAGCTGGGGAATAACATAAATAAGTTATGGTACATGCAGGTAATGGAATATTATTATTCTGTAAGAATGATGAGCAGACTGATTTCAAAGCCTGGAAAGACCTACTTGAAGTGATGCTGAGTGAAGTGAGCAGAGCTAAGAGAACATTGTACATAGTAATAACAAGATTATGTGATGATCAACTGTTATGGATGTGGCTTTTCTAAACAATTCGATAATTCAAGGCATTTCCAATAGATTTGGGATGGAAAATGCCAATCACATCCAGACAGAGAACTATGGAGACTGATTGTGGATTAAAGCATAGTATTTTCATCTGTTTGTTAGTTTGTTTTTTTTGTTCTCATGGTTTTTTTCCCTTTTTTCTGATTTTTCTTGCACAGCATGACAAATATGGAAATATGTTTAAAAGCATCATTGCACACATTTAATCTATTTCAGATGAAAGGAGAAAAATTTAGAACATAGAATTTTACAAAAATGAATGTTGAAAACTATCTTTACATGTATTTGGAAAAATGAAATACCTCTCAGTCTCCTACTAGTTTAGTAATCTTTTCAAAAGGGAATTAATTTTGTCTGGCACAATTTATTCTTGAAATCATGCTAGTCCTATAAAATCACTGCTTTCCTTTCTTGATACTAACCTTTTCTTTAATGATTTCTAGAATTTTCCCAGGAACCAAAGTCAAAGCTTACTGGCTTGTTAGACCTTACAGACTTCTCCCATTTTATTTTTCTTTTTCAGATTTTTTTTAATAACTTGCCTGGTTTCCATATCTTTTAAACATTACTGACAATGACTCCAGTCAAATTTTCTAGATCTTTTAGGATTTGAATTAATTCAGTTCATCTGGTCTAGTTGACTGCTTTGGGTGATCTCTAAGTGTCTCATTTATCTTTGGTACAACTGCCTGTTAGCCATTTTTTCCCCCTTTCATTTCCAGTGAATCAGTGAAAAGTGAAATCAATTATTTATCAACCATTTATTAGATACCTTCTGTGTTCTATATATTATACTAAGTTCTGGATATATGTAGAAAAAACAAAACAAAATGGCTCTTAAGGGGCTAACATTTTAATAGGTCCTGTCTTGGGCCTTCTTCTGTTCTCTATATTACTTTAATTGGTAATTTCATCAACTATATCCTTTGCTGACAATTCTCAAATCTGTCTATCTTGCCGCAACCTCTCTGCTGATCTCCAGTTTTGTACCTCCAACTTTTGGATGTATCAAAATAGATGTCTGGTAGGCATCCTGTACTCAATAATTCTGAAGCTGAACTCATTATCTTTCCTCCTAAATTCCCCCTCCTCTCACTTACTATCTTCCCTTTTACTGTAGAAAGCAAATACTATCCACCCCGTCCTATAGGCTTGCAGACTGGGTTGTCATTATTGACTTCTCACTATTTCTTACTCCCCATATTCAATTTGTTACCAAAGCCTACTGATTTCACCTTTGTAACATCCTTTAAATAAGCTCCCTTCTCTCTTCTGACATTGCCATCGCTCTGGTGCAGGTCGTTATTACCTCACCTCTGGACAGTTGAGGTGAGTCTACTGGTAAGTCTGCCAGCAGAAAACTTCTCCCCACTCTAGTTCATCCTCCCCTCAATCCAGTTAGATTACTTTTATTCAATAAATTCCAGTGGCTCTGTTCCCTCCAGAATCACATGCATTTATGCCCTATTTGGCCTTCAAAACCTTTTATAATCTAAGCCACTCCTATCTTTTCAGTCTTTTTATACCTTATTCTCTACCCTGTGTTCTTTGATCCAGTGACACTGATCTCCTTGCTGTTTCATGAACAAGGTACTCTCATATCTGGACATTTTCTCCAGCTTTCTTCATCCTCTTCTTCCTCATCTCCATTTTCTGCCTTCCCTGACTTCCTAAATTCCCATCTTCTATAACAGGAAATCTTTCCCAACTCTCAAATGCCTTCCCTCCCTTAATTATTTTCTGTTTATCATGTATATAGCTTGTTTGTACATATTTGTTTGCTTGTTGTCTTCCCTATATTTGTGATTATAGGGAATATTTATAATTATATATGTAGCATATATATGTATGTATACATTATATATATAAATAAAGGAATATAGGGAATAATTATAATTCCCTATAATTCCCTACTGTGAGCTCCTTGAGGACAAGTATTGTCTTTTGTTTCCTTTTGTATTCCCCCCTGCTTAGCATAGTACCTGCTTATACTTAATAAAAATTTATCACTGATTGACTTTGACAAAGGCATATTTATTGAGAAGGTACAATAAGGACTGGAATACCCCAATTTCCTATATTAGGTTCTGCTACTGTTGTCCCTGGGGAGAGTAGGTTCAGAGTTAAAGTGATTGCTAAAAAGCATAACTCCCACTATGCTCACTTCTTGGTGTGTGCTTTCTGTCTCTGTCTCTGTCTCTCTGAGAAGTTGCTTACTTTAGCTGCGGGTTCTATTGCTGTACTGGTTCAAGCTGTTTATTGCAAAGGTCTGATTTTCACTGGGCTTGGCTATAGCCACTAAATTGTTTACTGAGAGGCTCTTAAATGGCTTCTCTAACCTTTTGAAGCTCACCAGTTCATAATCTACTCCATTCCATTTCTAATGCTCATTCACCTGTGATTAGAAAAGAGTAAAAACATAGCTAAAATCAAAACAGTTGTGCCATAATTGTTTTGATTTTAGCTATGTTTTTACTCTTTTCTAATCACAGGTGAATGAGCATTAGAAATGGAATGGAGTAGATTATTTTATTTGTTCACTACCAGGGAAGATGATGGATTTTTGACTGTTCATGCTCTTATTTGTACACTCCTTTCCATTTCTGCAGCCAATTAAGATAATTCATCACCATGAAGTAAGCCAGAAGGAAATTTAGAATATTTGCACCTTTTCTTAAGTAAGGTGCTAAAGGGTCTATCCATTTTACAAAGTATGCTTACCAAACCTCCACATGGATATTGTACATGGTATTAGGACTCAACCTTCATTGACCAGTTTCTGCCTTATACTTAAATGTGACTAGGTTGTCTCCCTGTTAGGAATTTTGATTCAGAGGTACTTTGCAATAATTATATGATTGTTGCTCACCCTTTGGAAATCTTTGGTCTCTAATGTGAATCAATGAAATGTATTTATTAAGTACTAATTGCTTGCAAAGTATGGTGCTGAATACTAGTGGATATAAATAGAAAAGCAAAACAGCTCACTCTCAAGGAGCTCCTGTTCTACTATCAGAAATTCTAATGTCAGAATATTTACAGGACATTGTACAGTTTCACTCATTAATTGTTTACAATGTCTTCAAGTAGATTGTCAAAGGACTTTATGTGTAATCTCCTCAGATATCCTCATGGCATTTATTTATTTAGATGGATTTAAATGCATAATACTTGTTGATACATGGGTCATACTTCTTGTAAAAGTGTGGAACATAGCACTTACTGGTTTATCTAGGATTTGATAGTGAATCTTGCCATAGTAATTCAATTTATTAAGTGTCATGATACCTCATCATTAATGTCTTCTGGATGAGAACATAATTGTGAATTGTCTAATTGGATCAATTTAATAAAATTGCTAAAATTTATTTTTAACATTTTGGATAGGAATCTTTTAAATCCTATGTTTAAGCACAGTTTCTTTCTTTTTTTTAATTTTAATAGTATTTTGTTTTTTCTAATTACATATAAAAACAATTTTTAACATTTTTTAAATAAAATTTTGAGTTCCAATGTTTTCCTCTCCTTCCTATCCCTCTCTAAGACAGGAAGCAATTCAACCTGTGTACATTCTTTGTAAAAAATTTTTTTTTATTAAAGCTTTTTATTTATATAACATATGTATCGGTAGTTCCCCAACATTGATCTTTACAAAGCTTTCCATTACAAATTTTACCCCCAATCCCCTCCCCTCCCCTAGATGGCAGGAAGTCCACTACATGTTAATAATGTTGAAATGCTTGAGAAGTTATGCAAGAAAAATCCTATCTACAAGAAAAAAAAAAGAATCAGAGAAAGGCAACACAATGCAAGCAAATGTCAATAGAGATCATGAAAACGTTATGTTGTGGTCCATATTTCATTTCCCTCTCTCTGGGTGTATATGGTTTTCTTCAGTGAACAATTGGAACTGGTTTGAGACAATTCTTTGTTGCAGAGAGCCATGTCCATCAGAATTGATCATCATGTAATACTGTTGTTGCTGTGTATGATGAGCTCCTGGTTCTGCTCGTTTCACTCAGCATCAGTTCATGCAAGTCCCTCCAGGCCTCTCTGAAATCGTCCTGCTGGTCGTTTCTTACAGAGCAATAATATTCCATAACATTCATATACCATAATTTATTCAGCCACTCTCCAATTGATGGGCATCCCTTCAGTTTCCAGTTTCTAGCCACTACAAAAAGGGCTGCCACAAACATTCTTGCACATGTGGGGCCCTTTCCTTCCTTTATGATTTCTTTGGGATATAAGCACAATAGAAACACTGCTGGGTCAAAGGTTATGGATAGTTTGATAACTTTTTCAGCATAACTCCAAATTACTCTCCAGAATGGTTGGATCCGTTCACAGCTCCACCAACAATGCATCAGTGTCCCAGTCTTCCCACATCCCCTCCAACATTCATCGTTATCTTTTCCTGTCATTTTAGCCAATCTGACAGGTGTGTAGTGGTACCTCAGAGTTGTCTTAATTTGCATTTCTCTGATCAATAGTGATTTGGAGCAACTTTTCATATGACTAGAGATGGTTTTAATTTCATCATCTGAAAATTGTCTGTTCATATCCCTTGACCACTTATCTATTGAAGAATGGCTTGAATATATATGAGACAATTCTCTATATATTTTAGAAATGAGGCCTTTATCAGAACCATTAAATGTAAAGATGATTTTCCAATTTGATGCTTCCCTCCTAATCTTGTCTGCATTTGTTTTGTTTGTACAGAAACTTTTTAACTTAATATAATAAATTTATTCCATCTCCACAGGTCTGAGAGATAAACTATATTACGTTCCTCTAACTTGCTTACAAAGTCCCTCTTTATATCTAGATCATGAACCCATTTAGATCTTATCTTGGTATGTGGTGTTAGGTATGGGTCAAGTCCTCATTTCTTCCACACTAGTTTCCAATTTTCCCAGCAGTTTTTGCCAAATAGAGAGTATTTATCCCAAAAGCTGGGGTCTTTGGGTTTATCGAATACTAGATTGTTAAGGTTATTGCCTAGATGGTCCTGATATCCTATCCTGTGCCACTGATAGACTGCTCTACTTCTTAGCCAGTACCAAACAGTTTTGATGACCGCTGCTTTATAATATAGTTTTAGATCTGGTATAGCAAGGCCACCTTCATCTGCCTTTTTTTTCATTAATCCCCTTGAAATCCTTGACCTTTTGTTCTTCCAAATGAACTTTGCTACTACTTTTTCTAGATCTGTAAAATAATTTCTTGGGAGTTTGATTGGTATGGCACTAAATAAGTAGATTAGTTTGGGTAGTATTGTCATTTTTATTATGTTCTCTCTGCCTACCCATGAGAACTTAATATTTTTCCAATTGATTAGGTCTGATTTTATTTGTGTGGAAAGTGTTTTGTAATTTGGTTTGTATAGTTTCTGACTTTTCCTTGGCAGATAGATTCCCAAATATTTTATCCTATCATCTGCTTTTTGGAATGGAATTTCTTTTTGTATCTCTTGCTGCTGAACTTTGTTGGTAATATATAAAAATGCTGATGATTTATGTGGATTAATTTTGAATCCTGCCACTTTGCTAAAGTTGTGAATTGTTTCTAGTAGGTTTTTAGTTGAGTCTCTAGGGTTCTCTAGGTATACCATCATGTCATCTGCAAAGAGTGATAAATTTGGTTTCTTCATTATCTACTCTGATTCCTTTTATCTCTTTTTCTTCTCTTATTGCTAAAGCTAACATTTCTAATACAATATTAAATAGTAATGGTGACAGTGGGCAGCCTTGTTTCACTCCTGATCTTATTGGGAATGGTTTTAGTTTGTCTCCATTACATATGATGCTTGCTGATGGTTTTAAATAGATGCTACTGATCATTTTAAGGAAAAGCCCATTTCTTCCTATACTCTCTAGTATTTTTAATAGGAAAGGGTGTTGGATTTTATCAAAGGCTTCTTCTGCATCTATTGAGATAATCATATGGTTTTTGTTAGTTTGGTTATTAATATAATTAATTATGCTGATAGTTTTCCTAATATTGAACCAGCCCTGCATCCCTGGTATAAATTCTACTTGGTCATAGTGTACTATTCTGGGGATGACTTTCTGTAATCTCATTGCTAATATCTTATTTAAAATTTTTGCATCAATATTCATTAGGGAAATTGGTCTATAGTTTTCTTTCTCTATTTTCACCCTACCTGGTTTAGCTATCAGCACCATATCGGTCTTATAGAAGAATTCTGGCAGTATACCTTCTGTCCCTATTTTCTCAAATAGTTTGTGTAGTATTGGAATTAATTGT
>JAJPUD010001076.1:298467-343713 GCA_023553655.1 Myrmecobius fasciatus | reverse complement strand
CTCTTCTGTTAACCTGGGCAATCTATATTTTTGTAGATATTCCTCCATTTCATTTAGATTATCAAAGTTACTGGCATAAAGTTGGGCAAAGTAACTCCTAATTATTGCTCTAATTTCCTCTTCATTGGAGGAAAGTTCTCCCTTATCATTCTTGAGACTAACAATTTGATTTTCCTCTTTCCTTTTTCTTATCAAATTAACTAAAGGCTTATCTATTTTGTTAGTTTTTTCATAGAACCAACTCTTAGTTTTATTTATTAATTCAATAGTTTTCTTATTTTCAATTTTATTAATTTTTCCTTTTACTTTTAGAATTTCCAATTTGGTATTTAATTGAGGGTTTTTAATTTGTTCTTTTTCTAGTTTTTTTAATAATAAGCCCAATTCGTTGATCTTTTCTTTCTCTATTTTATGCAAGTAAGCACCTAGAGATATAAAATTGCCCCTTATAACCGCTTTGGCCGTATCCCACAAATTTTGGTATGTGGTCTCCTTATTGTCATTCTCCTGGATGAAATTAATGATTGTGTCAATGATTTGCTCTTTCACCCATTCATTCTTCAGGATTAGATTATTTAATTTCCAATTAACTTTTGGTTTATTTTCTCCTGGCCTTATATTGCATGTGATTTTTATTGCATCATGATCTGAAAAGGATGCATTTACTATTTCTGCCTTTCTGCATTTGATTTTGAGGTTTTTATGCCCTAACACATGGTCAATTTTTGTATAGGTTCCATGGACTGCTGAGAAAAAAGTAAACTCCCTACTGTCTCCATTCAACTTTCTCCATAGATCTATCATACCTAACTTTTCTAACAATTGGTTTATCTCCCTAGTTTCTTGTTTATTTTGTGGTTTGATTTATCTAATTCTGAGAGAGCAAGGTTGAGATCCCCCACTAGTATCATTTGGCTGTCTATTTCTTCTTGCATCTCTCTTAATTTCTCCCCTAGGAATTTGTGTGCTATTGCACTTGGTGCATATATATTTAGTATAGATATTGCTACATTACCTATGGTACCCTTTAATAAAATATAGTTTCCTTCCTTATCTCTTTTGATTAGATCTATCTTGGCTTTTACTTGATCTGAGATAAGGATTGCTACCCCTGCTTTTTTTTGTTCACTTGAAGCATAATATTTTCTGCTCCAGCCGTTTACCTTTATCCTATATGTGTCACTATGTTTTAGATGTGTTTCTTGTAGACAACATATTGTGGGATTCTGGTTTTTAATCCAGTCTGATATCTGCTTCAGCTTTATGGGAGAGTTCATCCCATTCACATTCACAGTTAGAATAACTAATTCTTTATTTCCTGCCATCTTATTTACCCAAGTTATGTTTTCCCCTTTCCTTTCCCCTTTCTCCCTTCCCCCCTCCTCAGTACTTTGCTTTTGATGACTCCCTCCCCCAAACAATACTCCACCCTTTAGATCCCCTCCCCTTGTTTTTAGTCCTTTCCCCTGATTCTTCTATTTTCCATTCACTTAGTTTGTCCCTTACTTTTCCTCCTTTCCCTCCCACTTCCCTCTAGCAACAGACAAGTTTCTATGTGAAATCAGATGTCTGATATACACTTTTAGAGCCCAACCTGATGAGAGTAAGATTTACACAATGCTCATCTCCCTCCCCTCTTTCTCTAAATTATATTAGGTTTTCTTTGCCTCTTCAAGTGATTTTACCTTGTTTTTACCTCCTTTTTTTTTTAGATCTTATTTTACCACATTTTCCCTCTTTTCCCCAGTATGACAACCTTTTCCCCTCTAGTTCTCTTTTTCATATTATCAAAGTAAAATCAAATTATACCCCCATTCTTTAAGGATACCCCTAGTAGAGATATAGTTCTCGAGAGTTCTTTCCTTTTTACCTTTTTATGCTTCTCTAGAGTTCTGTGTTTGGAGGTCAAATTTTTTGTTCAGATCTGGTCTTTTCATTAGAAATAGGTGAAATTCTCCTGTATCATTAAATGACCATCTTCTTCCCTGGAAGATGATGCTCATTCTAGCTGGATAGCTTATTCTTGGCTGTAATCCAAGTTCTTTTGCCTTTCGGAATGTCTGATTCCAGGCCCTTCTATCCTTCAATGTGGACGCTGACAGATCCTGTGTAATTCTAATGACAGTTCCTCGGTATTTAAACTGTTTTTTTCTAGAAGCTTGTAATATCTTTTCCTTGGTGCGATAGTCCTGAAATTTGGCCATGATGTTCCTTGGGGTCTTAATTTTGGGGTCTCTTTCAGGAGGTGATCGGTGGATTCTTTCAATACCAACTTTGCCTTCTGATTCTAAAACATCAGGGTAATTCTCTTTCATGATTTCCTGGAAGATAGCATCAAGGTTCTTTTTTTCATCGTGATTTTCAGGGAGTCCAATAATTCTTAGATCGTCTCTCCTGGATCTGTTTTCCAAATCAGTTGTTTTTCCTAGGAGATATTTCATATTTTCTTCTATTTTTTCATTTTTTTGTTTTTGTTTGACTGATTCTTGAAGTCTTATTGAGTCATTCATTTCAATTTGTTCAATTTTAATTTTTAAGGTATTATTTCTTTCAGTTATCTTTTTTAGGTCCTTTTGTAACTGGCCAATTGAATTTTTTGGTTCATTGCATTCTTTTTCCATTTTGCCAATTTTATTTTTCAGTGAATTGTTGTCTTTTTCCAATTCACTAATTTCATTTTTCAGTGAATTGTTATCTTTTTCCAATTCATTATTTTTATTTTCTAGTGAGTTGGTGATTTTTTCCAATTCACCAATTTTGTTTTTCAGTGAATTGTTGTCTTTTACCAATTCACTATTTTTATTTTCCAGTGAGTTGGGGACTTTTTCCCATTCACCAGACTTATTTTCCAGTTTTTCACATCTCTGTTGCAGGGCGATGTTTCCTTCTTGCACTGCTCTCAGTTTATTTCCCCAATCTTCTAGCTCTCTTTTGAGATTGTTTATGCAATCTTCCAGGTAAGCCTTCTGAAAGGGAGACCAGCTTAAGTCCACCTTTCTGGCTTTATGTGGGATTGTTTTCACAATCTCAGGATCTGGGGACTGCTCTAGTTTCTCTCCGTAAAAGCTGTCTATGGTGAGAGCTCTCTTCTTCTTGCTCATTATGTTTAGCTGAGGTATCAGTCAACAGCAGGGAATTCTGCAGCCTCAGCAGCAGCAGCAGCAGCAGCAGATGGGATTTCAATTTGCCCTGGGGCAGTTTGCCAAGTTGACTTGCGGTCTGGGGCTGATCTGGCTAGATCCGCACTAGGACCACACTTTCAGCTGCTCTCAATCCACCCTTTATCAAAGGTAGACCTGCCAAAGCACCTGCCCGCTAGCAGAGCAAAGTGGCCCAAGGGTCTCCCAGGGACTTCCTGGCAGCCTAAAATCTTCCGGTCCTTCCTAGCCCCGGACTTGCACCCCAGCTGTGCACTGGCGTCTGAGCGCTGGGAGCTGCTCGATCCCCCGCCCGTCTAAAACTGACCTCAGAAGTTCTTTCAAAGTAGATATTTGATAGAAGTGCATTGTAGTCCAAGTGTTTGGTGAAGCCTTCACTCTAGAACCAGTTCAGAGGCTCAGTTTGTCTGTGTCTGAGGGAAGGTCTCAGGAGCTTACAGAGAATGCTGTCTGCAGTTCGCCATCTTCTTAAGCACAGTTTCTTGCACATAATAGTTGCCTAATAAATATATGTATTCACTTGAATATCTTCTTAAGAAGACATGCCTAACTGAACATGAATTAACTTTCCTATTTGTTGCCTGTAGTAGGAGCTTTATGAATATTTGCTGAATTATGAATACTAGTTGTCAAAAATTAAAATACTCATGGATCAATAAACTAATCAGTGCAGGTATTCCCATTAATAATGTAAATCCATGCCTAACCATGCTAATTGATTCTTGGCCATATCTTTCCCGTAAGTTCAACACAAGGAGTCCAATTAGCATGTTGGAATCCTTCCTCACTTTCTCACTATACATTGAAAGTATAGCACAAATGTAGAAGTGTAAAACCCGCAGCCCACAGGTTATATATCCTGCTAAGCCTGAACTAGATCGAAATGTAATTGATAAATATTTTACAAAATAAATTAAAATTCAATAAAATATAAGTAATATTAATTTGTACATTTCTAAGTCAATCTGTGGTCAGCAGATTTCTATTTGCTTTTAATAAGACTGCATTGGAGTACAAGTTGGCCATTGGTGTTCTCTTTTTCTTGCCACATTGCTGTGGCCGTCTTTTAAGAGCTCACCTTGTGTGAGCCCTTTGATCTCAGAGGTGAGATGAATGAGGCAGGGGAACTCATAGGGTGTGAAAAGAGCTCCAGTTTATTATGCTGTGAAGCAGCTCATGGGCATTGCATATGCATGGTATCTGCCAATGAGAGGAGAGCCGACTCAGCCACAACAGCAACCTGCTGACAGGTGAGAGGCCCTGTCAAGGCATCCCTGCTCATGAGCAACTAGCTGTGATCCTCAGGCTCAACCCATTCCCATGCCATGCACCAGTGCTCCTTGCTCAACAAGGGCGTTTCTACAATGTGGCAGAAAACTTATTGTACACCAGAGGTCAAGGTGGCCTCTGTACTCCCTCTCAGCAGGGTTCCATACCTTAGCACCACATGACCAACTTTTTTTTTACCGCTTATTTTTCTTTAATTGACTTCTTCATAATTCTTGTTTGCAGTGTGTTGCTCCTCACTCCCACTCACAGTACACCTTTTTTGGTGATATTCATTTTCAGTTCTTCAGGGAGTATATAGTGCTTTTCTGTCATAACATCACTGTGAAGAAATTATCAACAATGTGAACCCTTGACTATCTAAAAATATAAAATACCTATGTTAACAGAATAGGAAACAGAATTTAATAATCCAATATCAGAAAAAAATTGAACGAAGCACAAATGAGCTTTCAAAAAGGGGAAAATAACCCAGATGAATTTATAAGTTAATTGTGCAATATTTAAGGAAAAATTAATTCATATACTACATTAACTGAAGAACATCAGAAAGTTATAAGGGAAAGCTACCTGCATGAAAACATGATAATGAAGTCCACAGGGGTATAATAGCAGATTCTGAAATATAGTAGGAAAAGCACTAAATCACAAACAGTCTGAGCCCAGAAATGAAGGAACTCATTTACTAGAGATTGGGGTCAGTATAGCTGAGGGATCTTATATGGTGAGATGGCCCCAGGTGCTCAAAGGAAGTTCCAGGGTAAGAAGGCAATTGAGTCATGGATGGTGAATTCTATGAGAATCAAGATCAGAAAGAATATGGTTGTGTATGTCCCCAAAAGGGAAGCTTCCTAAATGAACTTAACAATGGGAGAAAGAGACTGACTTAGGGGAGAGATGTTCCAAGTAGAGAAAGCCCTATGCCCTGAGAGAAAATCTTTTTTTTTTTTTTTTTTTTTTTTTTAAATTGCAGACAGCTGGAAACAAAGTGAGTGGCTAATAGTTGTAGAATGGTTAGTGACAGTATTGCCAAAGAAAAATGATAGAAGAATGGAGGGTCATTGAAGCCTTTTAAAACACACAGAAGAGAACAGATGGAAATTCAAGTGGACAAAAGGGACAGTTTTGAAAATAGTATGTAATTTATTATATGTTTTGAAAAAGCTGTACATAATAAAGTCCTGGTTTCATATATAATCTTCCTTTTCATATGTGTGTATATGTGTATGTAGGATGCTAATTACATGCAGAATTTTTTTTTTAAAATGAGCCTTTATTTCAAAGAACAGTTTAGGATCATTACGTTTTTGTAGTTTTTCAGAATTAGTTGAGTCTTCTTTTCATTTCAACACATTAGCAGTGTTTTTTCAATACACATGTATTTGCATGTATATTTGCACAAATAAGCATGTATACACATGTGTGTATGTTATTTGTATACACATACACATATATAGTATTCAACAGGTTCTTTTTTTTTCTATCTAGCTGCATATTTTAATCTTCATTTGTTCTACTTTCCCTTGCACGATAGTTAGGCAAACTAATTCCCTGTAAACCTCATCTTTAATATCATACAATAATATAATGATTTTAAAAAACAAGGTACTGTACTTATTGATTGTTGGCTATAAAAGAGAAACATTTGATTTGGTAGAAAAAATCTTTTTAAAGATTTCTTGAAACATGTAACAAGAAAGGGAATCTCATTCTACAAATCTGATCTTTATTATCAGGTGAGGTATAAAACAGGAAAAAGATAGGCTTAGCAAATGCACTCATTACTGTCATGGAGGAAATCTAGAGTAGACTCCAGGTTGAAGATGAGATTCTCCACATAAATCTGTTTTTTTCATGAGATTACAGTGGTTCTATTAAGCCCTAGATCATTGCTGAGCCTCCTGGATGAGATCCATAACTAATCAAGAGAGCTTGACATATACGTGATTACTGCATAATATATTATGATGTCTTTCCATTCATGTTGCTATGCTTTATGAAATCCTTGTGTCCTCTGCCTTTCTGTTTCTTTTAGTATTTTCTGTGACTTGTTACTTTAAAAAACAAACTTATTAATTTTCAATGTTTATTTTTATAACATTTTGATAAGCATTTTTTCTCCCTTTCTCCTCTTACCACCTCCTCAGGACAGCAATCAGTTTGATAATGATTATACATGTACAATCATATTAAACATTTTCCCACATTAATCCTATTGTAAAAGAAAAATCAAAACAAAAGGAAAGAACCTCAAAAAAGAAAAAACAACAAAAAAGTGATAATAGTATCCTCTGATCTGCATTCAGACTTCATAGGTCTCTGGATGAGTTCAGCATTTTCCATCTTGAGTCTTTGGTAACTATCTTAGATCATTGTATTGCTTAGAAGAGCGCAACCTGTTGTAGTTGATCATTATATAATCTTGCTGTTACCGTGCACAATGTTCTCATTCTGCTCTCTTCACCAAGCATCAATTCATGTAAGTCTTTCTAGGTTTTTCTAAAGTCAGCCTATTCATCATTTCTTTTAGAACAATAGTACTCCTTTATATTCATATACAACAATTTGTTCAGCCATACCTCAATTGATGGGCATCCCCTCAGTTTCCAATTTGTTATCACAAAGAGAACTGCTATAAACATTTTTGTATATGTGTGTACTTTCCCCTCTTTAATGATCTTTTCGTGATACCTTGGTGGTGGTATTGCAGATCAAAGGGTTAGCAAATGTACTCATTACTGTCATGGAGGAAATCTAGAGTAGACTCCAGAAATTGGTTTCTATAACTCTTCAGTTCTTGATGCTTTTTATGTCATGATTCCAGCTGACTTTTATCACACTATCATTTTGATTTGCTATTTTTAATCTTTTATTTATGGAAAAGCATATAACTAAGCATTAGCTTTGCCTCAAAAAGAAAAAAATAAAGAGAAACCAGGGGAAAAGTGCTAGAAAAAATGACATTCTGGATTTTTAGTTAAAAGAACTAAGTTTGAATCTCTCCCTCCCCCTTCTCCCTCCCCTCTCCCTCCCCCCCAAGTTAAGGGGCAAAGATTTATTATGCTGCTGTCAGTGGGGCTGAATTTGAATTTTGCCTATATCCTGATATGACCTATGTGACTAAAGGGGAGTCATTTAATCTTGATGAGCCTCTCTTTTGTAAAAAGAGTAGGGGAGAATGAGATAATCCTGAGTAATCCTTTAAATCCTGAGATCCTTCTTGTAATTTGAATTTCCGTAATTTGACCATTTAAGGGACTTTTCTGTATACATTGAACAGAGTATCATGCATCAACAAGCAATTTTTAAGCTCTTTTCTGTATCAGGTACTATACTAGATGCTTTGGATAAGACAGAAGTGTAGTGATTTTAGGATTTTAGTCTTCTAGGAGTCTACTCTGGGTGATATTACAGAAGCCCTGATAAACGATTTCAGAATATATACAAAATAAGTACAGAGGCTCTAGCAAGCAAGAGCTCAAAATAGGTCTTTTTTAGGTGGAGTACCTGAACTGATCCTTGAAGGCATTGAGATGGGTAGTGTTAGACTTAAAGTTGGAGAGTTTGAATCCCACCTCAGACACTTTTAAGCTGTTTTTCTGTTTTTAATTGAACTTGGAAAAAGTTGTCCTAGATTTTGAAACTATATATATATATGTATATATGTATACATACATACATATATATATATATACATATATATATATATATATACTTTGCATTTTTATCTACATGTTGTATCACTTTGATGGAATATAAGCTTTCTGAGGGTAGATATTTAAGCTGGGTTTAAAATTCAGTAGGAGGAAGAAGGCAGGCTAGATTGCATTCAGGAAATTGTGTTGAACTTTCAGTGATTTCAAGCTCCTGCTACCAAAGATTATCTTTTTAACACTAATATTCTTCCCATAATGCTCTGTGATTAAGAATCATGACATATCACTCAAAATCTTTAGTTCATTTGATCTAATGATGAATTGAAAGATGTATAATTCATTTAAGAAGACATATTTTCAGCAATGACTTATGTGTAAGAAATGCCATAAAATTCAATTCAGTCATATTTGGCCAGAAAAAAGTAGTACAAGTTTTATTTATACTGATACATAGATAATATTAAAAAGGCTAAAGCAAGACCTCAATGTATTGGCTACCTCTTACATACATAATTTATGTAAGTATAACCCAGCTCTAGTCTATTCCTCCCAATTCTGATACACTACTGCATCCCCAGAGTGTAGCTATGCTTCTCTTAGAGTTGTAAGGATATAAATCCTGAGGGTCTGAAGGTTGGCCTTCTTGGTGTTATATCTCATAACCCTCTACTAGTACTCTTCCTCCGTGGATGATCAGTGGTTTCCATTAGTTAACCAAACTTAATTATTTTTTAGAAAGAGAGTGCTTACTATGGTTGTACACTAAGAATGATTGGCAGAAAACATTCCTACAAAAAACTGTAATACATTATCTTACCAGTACATACATGATCCAGTGGAAAATAGTTTTAAGCTTAGAAAGTGTATAACAAAGCTACTGTAATTACTCCTTTTAGTGGAGTCCTTGGCAAGGAGACCAACCAGCAGGAAATTTAGGTGGTAGGTGATGAAGGCCTCAATTAGGGTGGTGGTACTATCAGAAGAGAAAAATGTAAATACCCTCTATGTAAGAGAGGGTAGAATTGACAGGATTTTACAACAGATTGGATATAGGAGGGGTCAGGGAGTATGACAAGTAAAGGATTATTCTTAGGTTTTGAGCCTAGGTGATGGATGGTGCTGTCCTAAACAGTTATATGGAAATTAGGAAGAGGGGAATGTTTTGTTTTAGACATGTTGAGTTTAAGATCTTTAGAAGAGATATAGTTCAAGGTGTTCCCCTTAGGTATGTATAGTTTTATTCTGCTGGTCTTGTAGAACCTTAAATCTATCTTAACTTAGCATGACTAATCTATTATTAATTTCTGCTGTAGATGTTGCAACCAGATGCTGCTGTCCCTGTAATGATGTTAGATATTCAATGAAGAGTCCAGATCCCTCAATCTTCCAAAGTTTATCAGGTCCTCCTGTGGACAGGAGGAGGAGTAAAGGACATTGAGATAGAAGCTAATGTCAGGGGCCAAAGCTCAAGTGATTTCCTCTTAAGGGCTTAATTAGAACCTTCAACCATTAAGTTACTAGAAATCCAAATCCCTGATTCTGAACTGGTCTGTTATTTTACATAAAATCAACTCATAGATTGTTGTCAAGTTTCCTTAAGCATTCTGAACACACCTCCTCTTTAGTGACGCGTTTGTCCAGTGGCTTTTAAGTACTAAATTGACTAAGCAATTTTTCCATGCTTATTCTAAAGAAGGGTTCTTAAAATCTTTTTTTAATATCAGTGTAGGGCATTCTAATGAAACCCAATAACCCCTTTGCAGAACAATGTTTTTTAAATGCATAAAACATACACAATTACAAATTATACTGACATTTATTAGTTATCAGAATATCAGAATAAGTTCATGAATCTCTGGTTAAGAACTCTTTCTCTAAAGACTATAATGGAGATAATGTAGAAGTGTCCTCATCAGGTATCTTGTCATTTACTTTAAGTGGGATTGGGTAGTTTGTTAATTAACTTAATTTTCCCTATATTTATACCAGAATATGAATAAGAATTGTATAGAATGAAATGGATTGTTATTTTCATTGGTGAGAGAAGTGAGATAAAAGTTTGCCCTAAGTCCCTTCCCCCTTCTTAATTTTCCTATTACTATTTAGGGTACCACCATCCTGTCACTGAAGTTTGTTACCTAGGAGTGAGTCATCCTTGACTTTACATACTCTTGTACTCTTTGAGATTATGTATGCTTTAAAGCTCTCAAATGTTGATTTGATTTCTTTTTGCTAATGTGTAAAGATACATACTTATTTCAAAAGCTAAAATAAAATAATTTGTAATATAATAAAAGTGAAATAATATAAAATAGAGTAAAATATCAGGTACAAACTTGATTGTGGAATAGCATTTAAAGATTTAACTTTTCTAGTTAACTGAGAATAAAGATTGTGCCATCTTCCTGTTGCCACATTCTGCTTTTTTATTTCTTTTCTCTCTATTGTCCATTTCCCCATCTTCATTCTCCCTCCCCCCATCCTTTTTTAGTTCCTCTTTCCCTGTTACTTCTGTCTTTTCTTAACCTCACTATTTCCTAGAAGACCCAAGATGAGTGAGGAGGTTAAGAAAGTGACTATCCCTGAATAGAGTAATGCCCCCTAACCTTCGTTTCTTTTGGTGGGCTAGTTGACTAATCAGAATGTTCCTCATTTGAAATTTTGTGGTTTTGATTCACTTAAATGATATTTGTTCTTATATGGTTTCTAACTATACTTCTGGACTTGTTTTAGATGTCGGTTCCTTGAAGTTTTAGATTTCCAAATGCCAAGTGACTAATGAGGATCCACAAGCCATTTTTTTTTTGGTGATCACTGCAGAATCTGGATGAGCTTTAAAAGTCATGTGAAATCTTTGATAGGAAGTCAGTGAAAAAAAGACCTGTGATTATAAAAGTTAAAAATAAACTGAAATAGCTCAAACTAAGAAGGAAATGCTTTCTTTTTCAGTACATGGAACTCCCCTGGGGGCAGAGTTTCAGAGTATATCTGAAAGAGTCCTGGAACCTGGAGACCAGTACTGATAAACTCATCGTGATCTTGGATAAGTTAATGAAATACTGAGGTCCTCCTCTGTGGAATGAGGTTTTGGACTAGATGATGTTGCAAGTTTTTTCCAACTCTAAAGTGGTTTGGGAAAGAGTTCCTTTTAAAATTGCAGAAGTAACCCTGATTAATAACACTTACTGCTGTTTTCCAAAAGTGAAACTCTTAGCTGAGTTGAGATAATTGAGTTACTTAATATTAAACTATGCAAGAAATCTTCTGAACAAGTATTCCAAAAATGTTCAGTATTGTATTTTTATCATATTTGATTAATCTTTGTTTAGCACTTATTCTGATATAGCCTAATCATAAAGATGTCAAAGGCAGTTCTGATTGTACTTCTCTGTAGTGCCATTTTTAATTTTTACTGAATGCATAGTCTGATCGTGGAAAATTTTTATACTTTTTTGAAATTTCAAATATTTGATACTGTCTTAATGAATTATTTGACTATAGCATCCAATACAACAAACAAACAATGCAAAATAATCCTTGTACCAATGTATTAGGTGATAAAGGTAGAAAAAAGAATAGAGGCTGCTGAAAAAAAACATAGATTGATTGTAAAACATATTGTTGGTATTTTAAATGTGAGATGCAAAACCCTGCATTTAAAGCTCTTCACAGTTTTTATCTTACCTACTTTTACAGATTTATTCCCTTTCTCACACTGTCATCCAGTCAAATTGGCTTTTCCCATCACTATGCTTTTTCATAGGTTGTTCCTTCATCTTGTTCCCTTGTCTCTGGTGTCTTTTATGTTTCTTTCAAAATCAAAAGCCTTCTGCATAAGGCTTTTTGAGCCTGTAGCTTTTTCCCCAACAAAATTGTTTGTATTTTGCATTTATTTATCTATATATGTATGTTATTTCCTCTAATAAAATGTGGATTTTTTTGAGTTTTTAGAAACTGCCTTGGCTTTGTTTCTGAACAGATAGTACAACATATTTCTGATAGAACTGAAATTTAACTGGAAGACAGAAGAAAGCTAAAATGAATTAGAAAGGATGACTACTTGCTCTTCTAGGAAGAGCAAAGAAAAAGATTTGACAGAGTTGGCTTTGCTATATATGAAGGCAACAAGAAACATTATTTCAAGATGACATTTGGTCATTTTATATTGTATAGTTATTCTTAAGTGGTTGCAGAGAAGACCATTGTGAAAATAATTGTAGGGTATGTGCCAACATCAGCTGCTGAAGATGAAAAGATGGAGAAATTCTGTGAAGAGCTCATAATAGCTTCCAAATTAAATCAAAATGTCTCTTACCCATATATCAAGATCAATAAAAATTTCTTGGAAGGTATAGCAACATAAATAACCCCATTCAGTGATCATAAATATGAGAGATGCAAAATAGGGAAATGTATTCTTGCCAGAGGTATTTGCCACTGGAAATGAATAACATTTTTCAATTTAATGAAAGACATAGAAAATATTAATCCTTATTGTCCTTATAGTATGTTGATAATGAAGAAGTATTTGATTCTATAGAATAAAACAGCACCCTAAAAGTTTTTCAACTTCCAACAGAATATCTCACCAAAATCATTTTAAGAATCTTTGGAAGATGTAACAGCAGAATCAATCTTGTTCAGTGATTCTCTGATCACAAAGATTATGGGAAGCATAAAATAAGGCAAAAATATTTGCCAAGGAAATTCAGCATGAAGAGGGATTGCTTGTGAATGGTAAGATTCTCTGGATGTACCTGTTTTCAAATTACATGGTTTTAATTGTATCACATCCCTTGTATTCTGGAAAATGATTAATTACTGGTTTCATGGGAAAAAATCTACTGAATATATACTTTTAACATTTAATAAAATGAACATTTTTCTCCCCACTAGATCATTTTCTCACTAGATGAGGGAGTGGCAAACTGTTACAGAGGTTTAAATCCTACCCCTGGCCTGCTTTTCTATAGCCTCAACTATGAAGAGTTCTTATATTTCAAATGCAGTAAAACTGTATTTTAAATTGTAAAAAACAACTTAGCATCTTCTACAAAATCCAGCAGGTGGACTAGGTTTGACCCATGAGTTTGTCAACACCTAGTTTAGAAAATCAACAAAACAATAAATTGAGCCTTCATTTGATTGTTGATATCTGAGGTATAAATTCTCACACTGAAAATTTAATGATTGACTGGTGAGGTTTGAGTTGACTATAGCATACCCATGCATAGTTTTCAACATTCACCCTTGTAAAACCTTGTGTTCCAAATTTTCTTTTCTCCCTCTCTTCTCCCCACCCCCTCCAAGTAATCCAATATTAAACATGTGGAATTCTTCTATACACATTTCCACAGTTATCATGATGCACAAGAAAAAGCAGATCAAAAAGGAAAAAAATGAACGAAAACAAAATGCAAGCAAACAACAAGAAGAAACAGTGAAAATACTATGTTGCAATCCACACTCATCTCCACAGTCCTTTCTCTGAGTGCATATGGCTCTCTTCATCACAAGATCATTAGAACTGACCAGAATCATCTCACTGTTGAAAAGAGTCACATCCATCAGAATTGATCATTGCATAATCTTGTTACTGTGTACAATGTTTTCTTGGTTCTACTCACTTCTCTTAGCATCAGTTCATATAAGTCTCTCCAACCCTCTCTGAAATCATCCTGCTGATTGTTTCTTATAGAACAGTAATATTCCATAACATTCATAAAGCATAACTTATTCAGCCATTCTGCAATTGATGGGCATCCACTCAGTTTCCAAGAACTATATATAGTATTTAAAAGAAGTTTGACTTTTTGTTCTATATATGAAAGACCAAGTAAATTGTTTATTGTAGAGATTTTAGCATGCATTTTTATAGAGCTTGTCCAATAATACATATTTTCTCTGTTTGGACAGAAAGACCAAGTGAATCATCAGTTGTCCTACTCTTAATGTGCATTTGGATGGACACCCAATAGAACTTATCCAAACAGATCTTTTCTGACAGAGCAGATTCCTTTTCTCTTTCTGTCCAAGTTTTTAATGATCTTTTCTTTCTTATATCATCATAGTTATCCCTACTATCCTTAGCCTTTTCCTCTTCTAGAGAGTCATCCCATATAAGAAATGTTTTTTAATAGCTTTTTATTTTTCTAAATACATGCAAAGATAGTTTCAATATTCACCTTTGCAAAACTTTGTGTACCAAATTTTTCTTCCTATCTCCCCCCACCTTTTCTCCATAGACAGCAAGCAATTTCAGTAAACGTTAATCATGTGCAGATCTTGTAAGCATATTTCCATATTCGTCATGCTGTGCAAGAAAAATTAAATCAAAAGGGGGGGGGGAACAAGTGAACAGCAACAACAAAAAGCTGCAAATGCTATGCTTTGATCCACACTCAGTCTCCATAATTCTATCACAATTCTTTTGTAATTACCTTTAATCACCTCATTGTTGAAAAGAGCCAAGTCCATCACAGTTGATCATCATATAATCTTGTTGCTGTGTAGAGTGTTTTCTTAGTTCTATGCACTTCACTTAGCATTAATTCATGTAAGTTTCTCCAGGCTTTTCTGAAATCATCCTATTCCTCATTTCTTATAAAACAATGATATTCCATTACATTCATATTCCGTAACTTATTCAGCTATACCCCAACTGATGGGCATCTATTTAGTTTCCAGTTCCTCCATGCCACTACAAAAAGGGCTGTTACAAACATTTTTGCACGTGTGAGTTCTTTTCTCTTTTTTATTATTCCTTCGCGATAGGGATACTGCTGGATCCAAGAATATGCAGTTTTGTAGCCCTTTGGGTATAACTCCAAATTGCTCTCCAGAATGGTTGGATCATTTCACTACTCCACCAACAATGTATTAGTGTGCCAGTTTTACCACATTCCCTCCAACATTTATCGTTATCTTTTCCTATCATCTTAGCCAGTGTGAAAGGTGTGAGGTGATATCTCCGAGTTGTCTTAATTTGTTTTTCTTTAATCAATAGTAATTTAGAGCATTTTTTCAAATCACTAGAAATGGTTTTAATTTCTTCATCTGGAAATTGCCTGTTCATATATCCTTTCACCATTTATCAATTGGGGAATGGGTTGTATTCTTATAAATTTGAGTGAATTCTCTCTACGTTTTGGAAATGAGGCCTTTTTCAGAAACATTGGATGCAATTGGATGCAATGATTGTCTTTCTCCCCACCCCATCCCTCATCCCCCCACTCCCTTTTTCTGCTTCCTTTCTAATCTTGGCTGTATAGGTTTTGTTTGTACAAACCCTTTTTAATTTAATATAATCTAAGTTATCCATATTGTATTTCATTTAATTTAATTGTTCTTTGGTCATAAATTCCTTCCTCATCCCCAGAATTGAGAGGTAGGATTATCCCTTGTTTTTCTAATTTGCTCATAGCATCATCCTTTATGTCTAAATCTTGAACCCATTTCAGTCTTATAGGTGTTGGTCAATACCTAGTTTCTGCCATACTATTTTCTGATTTTTTTCTCAGCAATTTTTGTCAAGTAGTGACTTCTTATTTCAGAAGCCAGAGTCTCTGGGTTTATCAAACACTAGATTACTGTAGTCATTGACTATTTTGTCTTGTGAACCTAACCTATTCCACTGATCAACTACTCACTATTTCTTAGCCGGTACCAAATGGTTTTGATGACTGCTGCTTTATAATATAGTTATAGGTCTAGTATACCTTCATTTGCATTTTTCCATTAATTCCATTGAAATCTTGACCTTTCTTCCAGATGAATTTTGTTATTATTATTATTTTTTAGTTCTATAAAGTAATTTCTTGGCAGTTTGATTGGTATGGCATTGAATAAGTATTTTAATTTAGGTAGAATTGTCATTTTTATTATGTTAGCTTAACCTACTCATGAGTACTTGATATTCTTGCAATGTTAAGATATAACTTTATTTGTGTGGAAAGTGTTTTTTAATTATGTCCATATAGTTTCTGGCTTTGTCTTGGCAGGTAGAATCTTAAATATTTTATATTATCTACAGTTATCTTAAATGGAATTTCTCTATGTCTTGCTGGACTTTGTTGGTAGCGTATAGAAATGCTGATGATTTATGTTGGTTTATTTTATATTATGCAACTTTGCTAATGTTGTTAATTGTTTCTAGTAGTTTTTTAGTTGATTCTTTAAGTTTTTCTAAGTATTGAGGATTCTCTAAGTATCATGTCATCTGCAAAATTCCTTCAATTTCTTTTTTTTCTCTTATTGCTAAAGCTAACATGTCTAGTATACTATTGAATAGTAATGGTGATAGTGGGCAACATTGTTTCACCCCTATCTTATTGGGAATGCTTCTAGTTTATCCCCATTTCATATAATGCTTGCTGATGGTTTCAAAGAGATGCTACTTATCATTTTAAGGAAAACTCCATTTTCCTGTGCTCTCTAGTGGTTTTTAATAGGAATGGGTATTGTATTTTGTCAAATGCTTTTTCTACATCAATTGAGGTAATCATATGGTTTCTGTTAGGATCATTTTACAACCCCCCCAATAATGCATTAGTATCCCTCCAACATTTATCATTATTTTTTCCTATCATCTCAGCCAGTCTGATAAGTGTGAAGTGGTTCCTCAAAGTTGTTTTTATTTTCATTTCTCTTATCAGTAGTGATTAGAGCATTTTTTATATGACTAGAAATGGCTTTAATTTCTTCATCTGAAAACTGTTCATGTCCTTTTATCATTTATCAATTGGGAATGGCTTGTATTATTAATTTGAATCAGTTCTCTCATTTTAGAAATGAGGCCTTTATCAGAAACCCTGAATGTAAACATTTCTCCCCAGTTTTTTGCGTCTCTTCTAATCTTTGCTGTCTTGGTTTTGTTTGTATAAAACCTTTGTAATTTAGTAAACAAAATTTTTTTTTTAAGAGGAAAAAATTAACACCACTGATCAGTGCATTGAAGAAGTCTGAAAATATGTGCAATGTGTAACACCTGTGGACCTCCCATCTCCACAGAGGAATGAATTGAGCTTCTCTTCTCCTATCTTAATTCAAAACATGCTTGATTTTTATAATTTTTTTATATTAGCTTTTGATTTTTTGGAGGATCTAGTTCTTTTCATTTTCATTGTTATAGTTTCATTGTTATAGTTATTATGTATACAATTTTCTTGACTCTTTACTTTGCATCAATTCATGTTGATCTTTTCCATATTTTTCTGTTTTTATCACATAATTTTATAGCATAATAACACTCCGTTTTATTTATGTACCACAGTTTGTTTAGACATTCCATACTAATGGGCATATACCTTGTTTCCACTTCTTGCTGGTACAAAAAATGCTATTATAAATATTTTGTTGTAAATGAGATCTTTGTTCTTATTGATGACTCCTTTGGATTCTAAGCCCAGTAATGAAGTTTTTGGTTCAAAGGGCATATGTATGTCTTAGTTACTTTATTTGCACAATTCCAAATTGCTTTCTAAAATGGTCATTCCATTTGACAGGCTTCACACCAATGTACTAGTATGTCTGTCCTTCTATAATACCTCTAAAATTTAATACTGCAATAATTTTGGTCATCTTTGTCAATTTGCTAGATATAAGGCAAAACATTGGGGTTGTTTTGCATTTCTTTTAATGATTTATGATTTGGAGCATTCTTTCATATGGTTAGTTGTGAATATGTTACCATTTGTGTTTTGAGAACTGTTTGACCATATATTGAAAAACGGATAAATTAGATAAATGTAACCTTACCTGCACTTGCACATATATATTATACATAATACTATGTATGTGTGTAGATATATTTCAGCCATTTTCAGATGTGTCTAACTCTTTGTGACCCCATTTGGGGCTTTCTTATCAAAGATATTGGAGTAGTTTGTCATTTCCTTTTCTAGCTCATTTTACAATTGGAAAAACTGAGTCAACCAGTTAAATGATTTTCCCAGGGTCATACAAATGATAAGTATCTTGAGATTATAATTGACCTCTGAAGATGAATCTTTCTCATTCCAGACCTGGCACTCTGTCCATTATACCACTTAGTTGCATGTGTGTATGTATGTATTATATGTGTATTGGTTGTTCTTCATTTTTGAAGAAGACCAAAGTAATATCACTATGTTAGAGTCAAGTTGCAGTGTGCCTGACTGTGGCTGATCAGACTGGTATGAATTTAGAGTGCTTTACCATGTTACATTTGGAGTGGATTCTCTAAATTTGAACATTTTGTATTTCTTTTAAACTCATTCAATTCTGCTTTGCTCATAGAGCACAGTATCTTTTTTGATGAGGGCACGCAATGCTGGACACAATCTTTGCCTTTAAACATATATACACACTCATGAATGCATACAAAATATAAATATATCAACAACTCTAAGAATTTTGGGTTCTATTTAATCAAATCATACATCTGAGTCTATATGCATGAATGTACACATATATTAATTTAAAATATATATGAAAGACAGATCAATAACAAATTATATCCAAGTTAAACAACAATAATAAGAAAGAATGGGTTGGATTGCTTTTGAGAAATAGCAAAGGTTTTTTTTTTTTTATTGATTGGAAAAGTCTATCTTTTCTTTTTAATGAAAAATTTCTTCTCCATCTCCCTGGCTTCAAAAATAAATAAAATAACCTTGTTGTAGATATACATTAGTCAAGCAAAGCAGATATCTACTTTATCCATGTCTAAAAATATATGTCTCATTTGGCACCCTGAGTCCATCACCTTTCAGCCCGATAAAAGGAAAAAGAGTCTCTTTCATCATTAGGCCTCAAGAATTTATGGTTGATGATGGAGAGGATCAGTATTTCTAAGTCTTTCAGAGTTGTTTGTCTTTACAATGTTGTTGTTAATGTATAAATTGTTCTCTTGAAATCTTCTCAGGTTTCTATGAAACTTTCCTTTTCATCCTTTCTTACGTCATAGTAGTGTTCTATTTTATTAACTACCCTAATTTGTTTAGTGATTTCTCAGTTAATAGGCACCCTCTAATTTCCAGTTCTTTGCTAGTAATTTTTTAAAAAGGGTGTTCTAAAAAAAGATGTACAGATGACTCCCTTGTTCTTTGTTAGATCACTTTGGAGTGCAGATAGAAGGCAGCTAAGGAGGCAGAGAATTGGACCTGCAATCAGGAAGACTTGAGTTCAAATGTAGTCTCAGGCACTTGTTGGCAGTTACGTGATTCTGGCAACTCATTTAATCATTGACTGATTCAGTTTCTTGATCTGCAAAATTGGGATAATAACATCTATGTCTCAGAATTATTCTACGTATAAAAAATACTTTTAAAAGTGCCTTGCAAACATTTCTTAAACTGTGATTTACATGCGTGGCCATTTATGCAACCCAGCAGTGCTATTGCTGGGTCTAAGGATATAAGCAGTCTGACAACTTTTGAACATAGTTCCAATTGCTTTCCAGAGTGACTATACCAATTCACTTCTCCATCAGTATTGAATTAATTTACCTATTTTCCCATAGCCCTTCTAAAGTTTTTCATTTCCTTTTCTGTTGCCCACTTATCCAAACTGTATGAAATGCAATGCCAGAGTTATTTTAATTTGCATTTCTCTAACTATTAGTAACTTAGTCTTTTGTCATATAGCTATTAAAAATTTGGGTATCTTCCTCTGAAAATTCCTATCCTTTGATCACTTTTCAGTTGAGGAATGGTTCTTTTATAAATTTGATTCATTTTCTTTTCCGTGTCTTGAAAATAATACCTTTGTCAGAAGAACTGACTGCAAAGACTTCTTTTTTTTTTTTTTAATTTAGCTATTTCCCTTCTAATATTAGCTGAATTTAGGGTTTTTTATGACATTTAAAAAAATTTTATGTAATCAGAATTGTTCATTTTATCTTTTTGTGAATCTCTCCATCCTTTATTTGGTAATGAATCCTCCCTCCCCCCAACTTTGATCCAAGAAATTCCTTACTGTGGTCTTTTGATATATATATATTTTTAATGTTACCCTGTAAGTCTTAAGTCATGTCCATTTGGACCTTATCTATGTTATAGGTAAAATGTGAATGTGTGCCTTGTTTATCTCAGCCTGCTTTCTTTTTCTTTCAGAAGTTTTTGTCTAATAGTGGGTTCTTATCCCAGGATCTAAGGTTTGGGATTTATCAAAAAATAAGCTCATGTGCTCTTTTGCTGTTATATATCATGTACCTAATCTGTTCCACTGATCAGCTTCTGTATTTTTTAATCAGTTTCAAATCATTTAATAATTATTATTTTATGGTATAACTTTAGCTACTACAAGCTTACCTTGTTTTATTGTCCTTCATAGATACTGCTTAAAAAAAATAAATGAAGGTTTATGGCAACTTGGTGTCCAGCAAGTCTTTCCAACAGCTATTTTCCAGTAGCATGTACTCATAGTGTATCTCTGTCACATTTTGGTAATTCTCACAATATTTCATACTTCATTTTTATTGTATCTGTCATGGTGATCTGTGATCAGTGATCTTTGTTAATATTATAATTGTTTGAGGTGCTACAAATTGTACCCATATAAGACTAATAATTGGTAAATGATTGTTCTGACTGCTTCACTGACCAGCTGTGTATGATTTCTTTTCTTCTTCTCAGGCTTCCCTATTCCCTTAGACACAACAATATAGAAATTAGGTCAGTTAATAACCCTACAATGTTCAAATGAAAGAAAGAGTGGCATGTCTCTCACTTTAAATCAAAAACTAGAAATGATTAAGCTTTGAAGAAAACATGATGACAACCAAGAAAACTACTTGCCACCCTGATAGTCAGAAGCCATCAGCACTGGGGCAAGGTCCTCCCCTAGCAAAAAAACTATGACTTGATGAAGACTCAAGTGATGATTAGTGGTTTTTAGCAATATGGTATTTTAAAATTAAGGTATGCACATTATACACATTTTTTAGACGTAATACTATCACATACTTAGTAGCCTACAAGATAGTGTAAGCATAACTTTTATTATATGCTGTGAAACCAAAAAATTTGTATGACTAGGCTTTATTTTGATATTTGCTTTATTGTAGTGGTCTAGAAATGAACTGTGATATTTCTGAGGTATGGCTGTTGCTGAACCTCACTTCCTTTCCACTTTTTTGCCCCCATTTTTCCTTTGTAATTCTTGACCTCTTATTTCTCCAGATGAATTTTATTGTTTTGTAGTTATAAAGTAATGTTGGTAGTTTAATCAGTATAGCATTGAATAAATAAATTTATTTAAGTAATATCATTTTCATTATGTTAATCTTGTCGAACATAAAAGCAATTATTATTTCTCCAGTTGGTTTGGGTTGTCTTTATTTAGTTGTATTTATACAATTTCTGTATATATTTTGGTGGGTCAAGTGTCAAATATTTTATATATTCTCTGTTATATTAAAGGAATTTTTTTTCATATCTGTTACTGCTCAGTTTTTTTGATATTATTAAAAATGCTATTGATTTATATAGGTTTATTTTATATCTTGAAATTTTGTTGAAGTTACTATGGTTCACTAAGTAACCCATAGTGATAATTTTATTTCCTCCAAACCTATGCTTATTCATTTGATTTCTTTTTCTAATCTCATTATCACAGCTAGTGTTTCAAGCACTATGTCAAATAATGATGGTAATAATAAATATTCTTATTTTGTCTCATATCTTATTAGAAAGACCTCTAGTTTATTCTGATTATATATAATACTACCTCTTGGTTTTAGATATTTCTTATCATTTCTAAGAAAATTTCAGTTATTGCTGGTGTCTAGTTTTGTTTTGTTTTTTGTTTTTTCCCTTCTTTTAAGCATGGGTACTGTATCTTGCCAAAATTTTTTTCTGAATGCATTGATACAATTGTGATTTATTCAAATCCTTTGACCATTTATCAGTTGAGGAATGGTTCATATTTTTATCAATTAGAACTAGTTATGTCTCTTGTAAATAGTACCTTTATATGTTAACAAATTTTTAAATCAGTGAAAGGAACTTGGTCTACAGCATTGTCTGCTCTGCCTTCTTCCGAACCTGACATCCTAGAAGGAGCAAAGAAAGCTTGCTGCTATAGCTTACTTTTGGTTCATTGTTTTAGATAGAACCTTGTGGTTCAAGCATTCAGTACCATCTGCAGTAACTAGTAGTTGGAAAATTAAGGAAAATTTAATTGCTTCTAGCAAATTTGTAAGAAAAAGAACCTGATGTTTATATACATTATTCAGGAAGACATTTAGAATGTCTAAACTGTTTCAACACATCCTGTGTTTGAGATCGATTTGTTTTGGTTCTGTAAGATCTTTTTTCTTTTAATGTTACTGCTTTTTGCCTTTTTTCTAGATTGAGTTATACTTCTGAATATTTGCATTCCCAACCACTTGTACTTTCTTTAGTTTCTTTGTGGGGGAAATTGCTATGATTGATTCCTATTTTTCATTTGTTCCAATTATTTCTGCTTTAGATGCATAAATTCTACCTTCATTGTTCTTGAACAGTTCTCTTGAACTACTTGGGATTATTCATATTTATTTGGGAATATACAGGATTCTCTGTTATTCATTTTCTTTTGGCACTATTTATTCAGAGATATTTGGGCTAATTTTGGTGATCTGTATTTTCTGCAATTAATATTTTCCCAAGGATTCTGAGTTGTTTTTTTCTCTTCAGATTTTTGGTAATTTCAGGCTTTTTTTTCGTCATATTTTCCCTTTTACTCTTATTTTGACTCCTTTACCATTAAGGTCAGTTTCCCTGAAGGCTGGATCACAAAGCCACCTCAGCATTCTGCTAGATTCCGGAATTCATTTTTACTGGCCTCTGACTCTACCACTAAGTGACTTCTGGGAAATAAAACTGGCCTTAGCTGGATGCCATTCCTCTTTCCTTCTTGCTTAGTAAATACCTCCACACATTCTGCCCTAGTTCCCTCTTAATTCTTTGGCTAAGCACTGCTGCCTCAGCCACAGGAAACTTCTGTGTCCCCGTGCCTTTTTCTTTTGCTCCACAGCAAAGGAAAATGTGAGAGAGAGCAGAGTTGAGTTCTGTTGCAAGCCCATGGTTTGGGTTGTTTTATCCTGAGAGAATATAGGGGAAAACATACTGAGTGTATTTATTAGAAATTAGAGATTATCTGTCTTTACTGTTACTTCAGCCATGTTATTGCTATCTTACACCATTACAACAGCTTTACCTTTTGTACATAATTCTCATTTTTCAAAGGTTTAGGGGTAGCAGAAAATAACTAGTCTTGTCTTGTCTCAGCTTATGTACATTTAATAAGGCCACAGTAACATTGTTGTGCCGCTTCTCTAACCAAAGTAAAGGAGTATGGCCTCCTCTCCCCATCTACCTTCTAAACTATTGATCTCTCATGAATCATTTTCTTTTAAGTATTAAGGATTATGGGACATTTTACTCATATTAGTTCTGTAAAGCAGGACCATTTTGTAGATTTGACCATTTTACAGATGAGGAAAACGTAGTCTAGGAGAAGTTATTTATCGATTGATTGGCTGGGTTTTTTTTGGTCAGCCAGTGAGTCAGTAAGCATATATTAAGTGCCTGCTTTGTGCCAAGCCCTATGTAAGGATTAGAAATACAAAAAAACAAAACAAACAAAAAAACCCGCGATGGATAATACTCCCTCAAAGAGCTCACAATGGAATAGGAAAAACAACAAGCAAACAAATGTATACAAACATGTTATATACTGGATAAATAGGAAATAATTAAAAGAATGATGACACTAGAATTTGGAGGTATTGGGAAAGATTCCTCAGGTAAATTTTAGTTGGGACTTGAAGGAAGCCAGGGGAACCAGGAGCCAAGGATGAGGAGGGAGAGAGTTCCAAGTATGGGTAGTAGCCAGGGAAAATACCAAGAGCTCAGAATGTCTTATTTGTGCACCAGCCTGGAGGCCAGTATCACTGGATTGGAGAGTATGTGCCCAGGGAATAAGTGTAAGAAAACTGAAGATAAAGAGTTAGGCTCTATAGTGACATACTTGTAGACAGTAAGGAAGAGCCAGTAAACTGAGAGAGATTGAAGAGCGAAATTCACCTTTTGGTGAATTTGTGAGATGGAATGTGATTGCTTGTGCTGGTATGGGAGTTTACCTTGGTAAGAAATAAGGCCTTGGCAACAAGACTATATGATGATCAGTTCTGATGGACATGGCTCTCTTCAACAATGAGGTGATTCAAACCAGTTCTAATTGTTTAGTGATGAAAAGAGAGCCATCTACACCCAGAGAGAGGATTGTGGACCACAACATAGCATTTTCACTCTGTTGTTGTCTGCTTACATTTTGTTTTCTTTCTCAGTTTTTTTTCCCCTCTTGAACCGATTTTTCTTGTGCAGCAAGATAACTATAATTATGTATACATATATTGTATTTGTATATATTGTAACATATATTGTAACATATTTAACATGTATTGGACTACCTGCCATCTAGGGGAGATGATGGGGGGAAGGAGGGCCAAATTTGGAACAGAAGATTTTGCAAGGGTTAGTGCTGAAAAAATTACCTATGCATATGTTTTGTAAATAAAAAGCTTTAATAAAAAAAAAAGAAAAAAAATTAAAAAAAAAAAAGAAAGAAGACCTTGGTCAACCAGCTAAGGGTCAAATTCAGACTTATTTCTTTTTGACTTAAGTGGTTTTTCTACTGTTCCACCCAAATTGACCTTTTAAAAAATAATATGAGTCAGAAATAAAGCAGGCACAGAGTAATTGACCGTGGCCCCCAAGGATAGTCTTGTTTATGGTGTTTTGTTGTTACTGCTTAAATATTGGAATGAATTCTTCATTATACATTCCATTTATGACAGCTTCTATGACATTATGTTATATGGTGCAATGTTTAACTTGTAAAAGGGAATAATTGAGAAGATAGGACAAGATGGCTGTTTTTTGTTTTTGTTTTTCTTAATTTGAAGGGCTTTTCTATAAGGTAGCCCAGACTTATTCTTGATTCTAGAGGGCAGGACCATTGGGAGTAAGTTACAGAATGGCAAATTTTGGTTCAATAGAAGAAAAGCCTCCTTAATAAATTGAGTTGTCCAGAATAGGTTGCCTCAGTTCCTAGTCAGTGGATGTGTTTTTTGAAAATGTTGTAGAGAAGATTCAGGTTAAACTGATGATCTCTGAACCGAAGATTCATTTGTTTGGGAGTTTTAAAGGGTGGGATATATTTTATGACCCCCAAATTTAGCAAACATTTATTAAGTACCTGCGGTATCCCAGATATTGACTTGAAAAGAAGAGGTGTCCGATAGGGATTCCAGGGTAAAAGACAGTGTAAAGATGAACTGTTTAATTACAGGAGCAAGATAAGGAAGAGAGGAAAATAAGGCTAGAGTCAGAGAGGGTAGGATGATTGGAGATTATAGTGAGCATGTAGAATAGGTTTAGCAAGAAAGAAGTACTGGAACCTAAGTGAAATGGAGGAATACCTACAAAAATGTAGGTTGCCCAGATTAACAGAAGAGAAAATAAATTACTTAAATAGTCCCATTTTAGAAAAAGAAATAGAACAAGCTATTAATCAACTCCCTAAGAAAAAAATCCCTAGGACCAGATGGATTTACATGTGAATTCTACCAAACATTTAAAGAAAAATTAACTCCAATACTATGTAAACTATTTGAAAAAAATAGGGAATGAAGGACTCCTATCAAATTCTTTTATGACACAGACATGGTACTGATACCTAAACCAGATAGGATGAAGACAGAGAAAGAAAATTATAGACTAGTCTCCCTAATGAATATTGATGCCAAAATCTTAAATAAAATATTAGCAAAGAGATTACAGAAAATCATCCCCAGGATAATACACTGTGACCAAGTAGGATTTATACCAGGAATGCAGGGCTAGTATCAAGAGAGAAGTACTGAGAAAGGTAGAAAGTCAGGGGGATGGTATCAGAAAGAAATTTCAGAGTTATGGATCCTAGAGGTGGGAAAACTTAAAATCCATAGTTTGGCCACCCCTGTGTCTGACTTAGGTAGAATTAATGTATGTTGTTATTTAGTGGTTGCAGTCACATCTAACTCCTTTTGACCCCATTTGATTTTTTGGGGAGGAAAGAGAGGATAAAAATACTGGAGTAATTTGCCATTTTCTTCTCCATCTTATTTTACAGATGAGGAACTAAGGCAAACTGTGTTAAAGTGACTTGTACAGGATCACACAGCTAGTAAATATCTGAGGCCAGACTTGCCTTCATGAAGCTGAGTCTTGCAGACTTCAGCAGGCTTCATCCTTTGTTCACTGTGTCACCTAGTTGCCCAGAAATTAAAATAGAGGTTATGGTAATTGAAGATACTTGATATATAATATATGAAGATAATTGAAGAAGTTGATGAAATGGAAAGCTGAGGTGTTAGAAGGGTTATCAACATACATACTGGAATAGTATATTATAGTGTAGTATAATAAGCAAGAATGTTTCCTATTAGGCAGTTTATCATTTTTAAAACAAAATTCATTGTTTTGCTCAGGTGTCATCCTTTTCTCATTCCTTCTCAAAGGAGGCTTCTTACAGATTATTAATTTGCAGTAATTCTTACTTAAGCAATTCTTGTTATTTTAAAAGCACAGCACAATTAAAATACAGATTTGAAGATCAAGTTAAATGCAGAGTAATTACAGAAAAAGTATTGGTCTTAATCATTTTCCTTTTGTCCTCATTCCTTTCTGATCTTTTCAATGTTGGAGCTATTTTTTTTTTTTTTTTTTAAGCTTAAGGAAATAGTGTGTGGTGATAAATTCTTAATAGAGAGATGTTAAGACTGTAATTTTTTCCCGGTGGGAGAGCAATGCAGCTATACTTTTTTAATGATTATTTGCATAGTTGCAATTAATCATAATTTTCCTTTTGTTAATTGTATTTAATAAAGTAGATTTTTAATATTTTTATTTATAATAGCTCATGTTTATATAGCACTTTAAGATTTAAAAAGTATATTCTTCACAATATCCTTTAAGAGAGATAATATTTTATAGGTGAAGACCTGAGGTACGGAGAAGTTGGATGATTTGTACAATCACACAGATTGAGAGTGCTAGAGCTGGAACTGAAACTCAGTTCTTCCTATACAAAAACCAGTAGTTCTTAGATAATGTGCTCAAAAAACTAAGTGTATAGGGAGAAATTTTATAATTCTACCCAAATGTATTTATTTTGGAGAACTCTGGAATGGAGGGAGGAACTGAGAAAATACTTGAGTTTAAAAAAAAATCATGTCCAATTATATAGTACAAATTTAATCAACTTTGCCACATATTAGTGATTTAAATTCTTTAAGTTCTTTTAAAAATTATAAATGGAGGTTTCATAAGTATTTTTCCTTTTCTGTTACATCAAATTTTTTATTCTTAATTTTTTTTGGAGAGGAATGGCCTATTTTTAAATGGAAGGATTTAAAGATGATTTATTCTACTTAGTATAGCTTTCAAGAGAGTTTGCAAACCTAAAATTATCAAATAGTAGAAACTTAGAGCTCTAGTCAGTTTTTTATTTTAAAATTTAGAAAAATTTTCTTTGAAGGTGGAATGGAAAATCATATATATTACTTTGTTTTGAAATACTTTTTCAAACTTGGTTATTCTGTTACTTAATCTTCATTGTTTTAAAGTTATCCCATTTAGTACATGCTTGAATTCAGGACACTTTATTGGTTGCATCAGTAGTGTGCCAGTAGGTGTCACTATGTACATTGAGTGGAAGTTAAAGATATTATTAAATATATTTTAAAAATTAAACATTATAAAGAATTTTTTAAAAGAGAATTTCTTTTGATGAGCATGGGAAAAATTTTTGAACTTTTAAAATTCCAAAGTGTTAGTAATTATTTCAGTATTTAAAAAGTATGTGAATATATATGTATGTGCATATATATATGTATATATATATGCTTACATACATATACATATTTTTGTTTATTTAACTATTAGACTTTAAATAAATTACAGTAAGATACATGTTTCTAGAACCAGGTAGTTGAAATCTGATCTATTTGGGTTTTTTTTATATGTATATGTAATGTTTAGCTTCTTTGTTCATAGTATATATTTAAATGAAATTACCCTTCAACTTTTGAAATTTCATCTACAACACCTGTCAACACCTGTAAAATACCTCTGGGTCATGAACATACATAGGAATTTCTGACTCACAGATTGATTTTATGACCTAGTACTAGAAAAGTAGATTATGTTAATATTATACAACCAAATTTTTCCCCCTAATGCATTTTGGTTCCATGGAGTCATTGATATGAACGTTAACATTAATATGGTTTAGATTAATCGGTATCAAGACAGTATTGTTCTTTCCCATTATATACTACCTGGCATTTGCTTATATGTGGCATGGAGGAAAAAATATTTTGTTCTTTTTGAACAAACTTTGAGTTTACAAGTTTCATATGGCCGTGAGAGTCACTGGATTCTACTCTACTTTTTTGGTTGGGAAATTTATTTCTAAAAAGATTGTGCTTCAACTTTTTTTTTTTTTAAACAAAATTTCTTATCCTTAAGTAATAGGTGGTAGCATCTATTAGGCAACAGTAGAATCACCAACTTCTGATCAAACATAGTCACTGTGTAACCTATGAAATTTAAGTTATTCTCCTGCAGCCTCAATTTCCTCATTTGTAAAATGAGAAGGTTTTGACTGTGTGTCCTCTGAAGTAACTTGAAACTTTAGCTCTTTGATCCCATGCTGTTTTTCCAGATGGGTCATGTCTAAAGATATTTACAAATTTAGAAATGTTTTTTTCCTAGCTCTAAATCTATGATGCCTTATATTGTTTTCATATCTTTGTCATATTGTTGTGCATATTTTGTGGGTGTGTTTTTATATATGCAACACAACATAATGTTCCCTGGCTATATTTGCCATCTTGTCAGTTATGGGACTTAAATCATGATATGTTTTGAATTTTTTGCTGTGGTATAATTTCCTTCTCCCCTTCCCCTATAAAATCAAAATATACAAATTGAGCACTTGACTTTCATCTTCTTATGACTGTTTGGGAAAATGTTCAGTTGTGGATTTAATACATTTTAATAATTAAAGGTAGCAAGTTATATAATTGTGATGTTTGATTTTAAAAAAATAAGCCACGTACTATTAGAAACTATACTTTTTATTACTATTGTCATCACTTAAGTGCAGAAAAAAATTCTTACAGATAGTTTGAAAGTTTATATAATTTTCAATGTTTAACTTGACATTGCTGACATAAACAGTGGTGACAAATTTTATTACTCTAAGAGTAAGTTATTCTATCTTATTTTTTATTTTTATTTTTATTTATTTATTTATTTTTTTGCTTTTTGCTGAGACAGTTGGGGTTAAGTGACTTGCCCAGGGTCACACAGCTGACTTGCCCAGGGTCACACAGCAAGTTATTCTATCTTAAGACATTTTAAGGAACTGTATTACTGACTTTAGTATTATCCTCTAAAGCCAACTGTAAAACAAATTAGATTAGGTTTCTCCTGAACTTCATTCAATTAAGAGGAGTGCCATGGTAATGTATGTGGGAAAAAAACCCCTATATAATAGTCAAAAATCACAATTAAAATTCATTACTTTGAAAGTATGCAGTTAAAGGGAGATGATACACTGAAGACAAAATGATGATAATACACAAAACAAGTAAACAATACCAGTTTTCCAGGACATTATATGTATATTTTTTAATTATTAAAACTTTTTATTTGCAAAACATATGTATGGGTAATTCTTCAACATTAACCCTTACAAAGCTTTCTGTTAAAAATTTTTCCCCCCTACTCCCCACCCCTCCCCTAGATGGCAGGATATCCACTACATGTTAATTATGTTAAAATACTTGACAAATCGAATATATGTATACATATTTCCACACATCATTTTTGTGCAAGAAAAATCGTATCTACAAGAAAAAAAAATGAGAGAAAGGAAACACAATGCAAGCAAACATCAATAGAGAGCATGAAAATATTATGTTGTGGCAGCACGTTATATTTTAAACATTTACACAGTAGTATCTCTATGTAATAATAATAATAACATGCTTGATAAACACAATGGCACTAATTAATTGGATAAGAACTCATTTTTTGACAAAAATAGTTGAGAAAACAAAAAAACAAACTGAGAGATTAGGTTTAGACTGACATCTAATGACAACCTAAATTTAAAAGATCATATTGTAAATATATTAGAGGAATATAAATAGATATCTTTTTTGTCTTTCATATCTTTTTATGGATAAAGTTTCTAAATAAATATGAACAGAGGCTCACAGGAGATAAAATGGAAAATATTGATAATAAAAATGATTTTGCTCATAAAATCAATGAAGTTAGAGTAAAGGAAATAGATAACAGGGAGGAGGGGATCTTTGCATTAATTTTTCCCCCTCCAAGATAAAAAATCTAATGTCCAAGTAAAGAGAGCGAGAAATGATACAGATAAATTTTTTTAAAAAGTAGTTTCCCACAAGATAAATGGATATGAACTGGTCAATGGGTAGGAACATATAATTCTCAAAAGAAGAAATAATGTGTGAAATATATTGTGTGAAAATTATTACAAATCAATAATATTGAGAAATACACAAGTAAAACAAATAACTTTCACCACATCCATCGGACTAGTAAAGTTGAAAAAAAGGAAAAGGACTATTTGAGGACCTGAGGGAGGAGACACACACATTGATGCACCATTGGCATAGCTGTGAATTGATCTAACAATTCAGGAAAACAATTTGTGACTGTATGCCCAAAGTTTGGAATCAAAGAAAGAGGATAAGAATCCTCATGTACCAAAATATTTATAGCAGCACTTTTTGTTAGAGAAATAACTGAGAACAAAATAGATACCTAGTACTTGACTGAATAAATTGTGGTTCATGAAAGTAATGAGATAATTGTTACTTTGTAAGAAATGACTAAAAGAATAAAATCTGAAAAACACTGGATGTCTAGTAAAAATGGATGACAGTGTATTGAGCAGAACCAGGATATTGAGTTTTATGTCTTGGTCAGTGTGGGGATGTAAATATGAATAAGACACGGTGCATGCTTTCAAAGAGTTTACTTTCTGATTTGGCTCTGAGTTTCACTGTTTTTACAGTCACATATTTCGCACACATTTTGATTCTGTTTCTCTTCCACTTTCTCTAGTCATGTGGCCATCATTGTAGTTATAAGGCCCTCAGTATCTACCAAAAGGACTGTTGCAATAACCTTCTAATTAGTGTCTCTGTCACAAGTCTCTCTGGTTCATTTTCCACCAATTTGATATGACTAATAAATGTTCGTCTCTTATTCAAGAAATACTTTTTGTTCAGGGGCATATCAGTAAGTTACATGAATCTGAGCTGTAGACTTCCAGGGTTGGTAATTTGGTTGGATTAGCACTAAATTTGTAAATTAATTTTTGTAGTATTGCCATTTTTATTATATTGGCACCACTTGGCTATGAGTACTGAAGAATCTTTCAGGTATTTAGCTTGTCCTTTCTTTTGTAATTTGTACTTTGTAATTGTATTTATATAGGTATTGAATATAATTTCTTAGATTGATTCCAAGATATTTTATGTATTTTACAGGTACTAGAATAGGACTTCTAAATAACTATTGATGTATTTGTGGAACTGATTAAGCCTGGTTTCTGCCAAATTGCTTTTTTTTTTTTTAAATCAAATAGGGAAATCTTTCCTGAGTAATATATTTTATAATTTATTGAATACTATCTTAAGCATTTATGTATTTTATTATAAGCATATTATAACTAGATCTTCTAAGGTTGTTTCTGATTTCTCCCTTGTCTTTTCCATTGATCTAATTTTCTATTTTTTAAATAGTTTTAGTGATTGCTGCTTTATATAATAAAGTTTGAGTTCTGGAAGTGCCCTTTACCCTTCTTTGCTCCTGTCTTTTTTAATCATTTCTCTTGATGTTCTAGATCTTTTATTTTTCTAAATAAATTTTGTCTTAATCTTATCAATTTTCTATAAAGTAGCCTTTTGATAATTTGATTGGCATAACATTAGAATGTAAACTAACATTGATAGTATTGTCATTTTAATTATATTGGCAGAACTCAGCTATAAGTATTTAGGTGATTTTTATTATTTTAAGAAACAATTTGTAATTGAATCTTTACTAGTCGTTTGTGGGCTTTAGTAGTATCCCCAGATACTTTATGTTCCTTGAAGTTATTTGGAATGAGGTTGGCCTTTCTTGGATTTTGTTATTACTATCTAAAAGTACTGATTTTTTTTTTTTTGAGAAATACTTCTACCCAAAAAGGACTAATCAAACATACTTTTTATCTTTCATGATTTCAATAATACATTTATTTTGTAGCTCTGAAACTTGCTAAAGCTAAGAAAGAGGGAGAGAGGGAGGGAGGGAAGGAAACCATTTCTTAAGTACTTACTATGTATCAGTGACAGTGCTAAGTGCTTTACAGATTTTTTTTTTTTTTTTTTTTTTTTTGATTCTCATAGCAACTCAGGGACAAAGGAACTATAATTATTCCATTTTATGGTTGAGGAAACTGAGGCACACAGAAATTAAGTGACTTGTGTAAAGTCTGACTTGTGTAAAGTCACATAGCTAGTAAGTGTCGAGGCTGGATTTGAGATCAGGTCTTCCTTATTCCAGCCCTAGCAATCACCATGCCACCAGCTATTTTTATCAAGTAGTCTTTTACTACTTCCCTAGGATTTTCCAAGTAAACTATTATGTTATCTACAAAGAGACAGTTTTATCTCTTCTTTACCTTCTTTCTTACACCTTTATCTAGAAATGTAATCAGGGATAGTAGGCATCTTTTCTTGTTCTTTATTTGAAGTTGGTCTTCTTAGAGAGTGGAGCAGGGCACTCAAATTCTGAGAAGCATCTATGAATGATCATTTTACCTGAACTGGTAGCTATCTCTATATCAAAAAATGTTAGATAAAAGTCCTATCTCTCTGTACTGCCACTATACCTGTTTTTCAGATTTAATAGTTTCATTTTCATGATGGATTTTCATGATTTTCATGATTTTCATCCATTATGTCTGTAAATAGAGACAGTACATAGTAAGAGTGAAGGTTTGCTGTTTGATGATATGCCAACCCTGGAGCATTTGAGAGCTTTGGTTCTATAGTGAAAGAACTATATGTTGAAGGAAAAGTCTAAAAGAATAATATCTGTAGAGTTTAACACCTAGATGAGATCACAGACTAAAATGTAATACTTAAGTCGGGAAATTCTGGGTGCAGTATTCAGCTTTATTTTTAGTTGACACATGATATAAAGAAAATAGAAAGGGTCCAAATGGTGTTGAGATTGGTCTCCATAAGGCTAGACAGGGCAATGTATTGGTAGATGGTAGTCATCTAAAGAAGCTGGGAGAAAAACTAGAGTGGCTCTCTCATCATAGGCAAACTTTTAGAATAATAAAATAAGGCAGTGCTGTTGACAATCATTTCCAGGAATATAGAGAAATTATGTCAGCTTCTTCAAGTTCACAAATATCATGATGTGGAATCAGGAAATTTGAAGCAAACTAATGTCTTTTGTTTTTTAATCATCTCCCTTTTACTCAAATGTAGTAAATTGTACTAAAATGCACTAAATGTACTTTATGTACCACCAATTCCCCAACCCCATGGAAGAATGAGACAAAGAGGTCTTAGAATGAATTTTCAATCTTCTTAGTATGTTTTTATGGATTAAAGTTTATGTACTGTTTTGTTTTGTTTTGTTTTTCCCATGAATTTCCTACCCCATATCAGCTTCATTGAGCTTAAAGGATACTAGAAGTTTGGCATACTTATGAACAGTTAGGGTAGGCAGACTCTATTTTTTACAATAAAATTATTTCACCCTTGTATTCTCATCATTGTAGATTTAGGAATACATAGTAAAATATATCAAGGATTTAGAGGTGTTTCCTATAAAATAGAAATAGTATAATACTGTATAACATTATTAAACTTTTCTCAATTCTTGATCTAAAAGTTATAGACTATCCAGATTTTTTTCATTTTGTTTGGAAAAAGACAGAAAATTTCCTTGGAATAGCTAATTTATACAAGGAAACATCACACCACTCGAGTATAATAGATACATTGGCATTACAATAAGTGGGGTGTTTTTCTCTTTTTAAAGGACAAAGCAGAACAATAGAATAAATACATCAGGGAAATCCTAATCCGACTTTGCAAAACTATTTTTCCTCAGCTTTTCCCAACAGTCCAGAATATTCACTTGCAAAGTTTTAAAATTTTGGATATATCATTCAGCATTTTGGATGAACATGCTAAAAATTATGGGTGGCTAATTCATTGGTAAATACTGTCTTGCTGTTTTTTTTTTTTCTTCTTTTAGGTAAGTGAGATCATAAGCAATAGCTTAGTCAGATTTTACAGGGATTCCTTCTGAAGTTCAGTGCTTATAATTAAGACACTATGCACTTATTTTTAAAGTTCACATCAATATTGGCAGGTATTAGAATTGGATTAAATTAGCAGTATGGTAAATGATAATAAAATATTCGTTGTTTGTATTCATTTTATGTTCATTCAGTTTAATTTCATTTTTCCATATTATTCTGATCTTTCCAGGTTTTATTTTTCTATTAATGTTTGACACACAATCCTCACAACCAAAAATTGTTATTGCAAATGAAAAATCACAAAAATAAACGTGACATTTGAGATGTACAAAGAAAATGACACTAGTAACAGTGGTCTACTTTGGACCTTTTCTGTATTTGAGGTTGTAGGGTCAAGGTTATGTTTTTATCCCCTATTTGGGTAGGAAAGAGGTTGCCAGTGTAATTACCTGACCTTTCTTTTTCAGTATCAACAATAAAATCTTTTAAAATGGGACCAGAGAACCCAAGATTGCAGGCCCTGACATTGAAAGCATCCCTACTAGTTTACTAGTAGTACTTCATGAAGTTTCTTATAATAGGCTTCAAGGTAATTGCTTGATTGCCTAACATGGGAATTATAAACACTTGGAGTGGAAGTTTTTAACATGCAATGTCAGAGATAACAATTCAAAAACTTATACACAGGATGCAAAGGTAATCTGCTATTGCATTTTGATCAGTTTCCCAAGATAATATCCTGGTATGTGGAGCAAATATGGCAATATTGGCAATAATATTGCTATCGTGAAAGAGATTTTGAATATATAACTTCATAATTTATGCTGTGGCATGAGGCAAATAATTATCTGTAAGACAACTGTTAAATAATTATTTAGTTTTTTTTATTCAATGATTCATTAATAATCCAAATCAAACACAGTAATCAGTAATTTCAGTAATCAATAGCTAATTGGCAAATAGTTGGCCCTGAACATAGAAATGATCTAAATTGAAACAGAAATAAAGATTATTAATGCTCTGTTTAAAAAAGAGGAAAAAATCCAGATGTTTTGGATAAAGATAGAGTCTATAGGCAGCTCACCTTCCCAGAGATTTGAAGAAAATACCTTACCTTTGATGAGTGCCTGGGATTTAAAGACAAGCAGCTCATGGATCCTTTCATGTCCAGATGCTGAATTTCTTAACAGTGTCATGGGACAATAGATTAGAGTTAGGAGGGATATTAGAGCCATTAATTTCCATTCATTGTTTTACAGATAAGGATGTTTAAGTGCAGAGAGTTTGTGATTTGCTCAAAGTTACATAACTGGTAATATTTGAAGTGGAATTAAATCCAGGTTTTCCTGACTCTAAGCTCTGCACTCTATCCATTTCACCATGGTATATCAAATTTGTTGTGAGGAAAAATCTAAACAAGAAAAATCATACATCACACTTTAGAACACAGGGCAGTCCCATGCAGCTACACACAGATTCAGAAAGAAGATTCTCTCTGAACCTGAGGAATTGAAAAGATAGTGGAACTTGTATTTTCTAAGAAAAACAACTTTTCCTCCCCTTTGGTTAGCCTTAGATGTAATGCAGTGCAGCTTGTTTCTTTCAAGGAGAGAGCAGGAATAGCAGATATGGAGAACTTTTCTTTATCAATAGTTAGGCTTGAGATAGAGTAAGAACAGGGACTACTCAAAAGCATACATGACTTCTCAATTTGTGAGGATTAGAGGGTATTTTTGATCAAGTCACGTGTCCAGAAAGGAAAATAAAAAAATTCTAATTCTCTCTTAATAATACTACTGTGTGGTATCATTATTTAAAAAACAAAAACAAAAACAAAATAAAGCAAACTTCAAGCCCAAATATGATCTTAGACTACATTAAAAGAAGCTTAGATTCCAGGAATAGGAAGGCAATAATCCTATACTGTGCCCTCATTAGACCTCATCTGGAATTGTATGCTCATTTGAGGGCATTATGATTTAAGAGGCATATTGGTAAATTACAAGATGTCTAGAGGAGGACAACCAAGTTGATGATGGCCTTAAGTCTATATGAGGAGCATTGGTTAAAGGAATTGCAGCTTTTATCTTGGATAAGAGAATTCTCATGGGAAGGCAACTCTTCAAATGTTTGAAGAATTGTGATCTGGAGGAGGGATTAGAATTGTTGTTTTTGTTCCTACAGGGCAAAATCAGGAAAAATGATTAGAAATTACAAAGTGCAAATTTATAATTGATGTTACACAAAAACTAACAGTTGGAGTTGTCATAAATGGAATGGGTTGCCTGATGAAGTTGGATAGGAAATCTTCACTTCCTCCTCTGTCTTTATACAAGTGTAGCTAACTACTTTATTGAGTTGCACTGGGCTGTGATTCATTTTGTATACGGGTTGTACTAAATGAAAGTTGAGGTAACTGTTTTGTAATTATGTGATTCTGAGAATACAAAGAATATACAAAGACCAAAAAAACCCCTCATAAATGAGAGATTAAATTCTAAAGTGTACTGGATGGAGAATGGTGTTCAAAAGATGATGAATTAAATTAACACAGGTAAGAAAATTTTAGTGAATATTCAAGTTAAGAAATTGGGTGATTTTATATTTATGTTAGAGCAGGGATTGAATACGGGAAGTTTTAAAAGAAAGAGAACAGTAGTGGAAGGAGACCAAGATCAGATTAGTGAAAATAAAAGAAACCATATGTAGAGTCTAATAAAGTGGATTAAGGTTGGAATTAATGTAATAGAATTTAATAGAAAGTACAGGTCTTAATTTATGCTTCAAAGGTGAATGAATTAACTCCTCAATAAAACAAAAAGGAAAGGAAGAAGGAATAAGAAAACTAAAATCAGCTATTTGCTCTATAAAAGAAATACATTTAACATATAAATACATAATTTAGAGTGAAAACAAGAGACTAGAACAAAACTTACTATACTTCTGATGAATCCTAATAAACAGAAACTACAAACATGATTTCAGATAAAGCAACAATAAAATCAATGATATCAAAAAGAGAAACAAAGAGTTCTTAAAATTATTCTTAAAAACAATATGGATGAAACATCATTATTAAATATGTAGTAGATGGGATAGCATTTGTGCCATTTTTTTTTTACAAAGGAAATCAATTTCATTGAAATACCAAAATTTTTTAAAAATTTGTAATACCATATTTATTCTTTTTTAAAATAATAGCTTTTTATTTTCAAAATGCAAAGATAATTTTCATCATTCACCTTTGCAAAACCTTTTCTTTCTCCCTTCCCCCCACTCCCTTCCCTAGACAGCAAGTAATCCAAGATATGTTAAACATGATACAATTATTTTTTTAAAATTCAGTAGTATTTTATTTTTTCAAACACATGTAAAGATGGTTTTCAGCATTAATTTTTGCAAGACTTTTGTTCCATAATTTTCTTCCTTTTTCCTTGTCCTCCCCAAGACATTCTTACAAGCAGTCTGGCATAGGTCGAATATGTGTAGTTTCTTTTAAAAATATTTCCTTATTTCTCATGCTGTGCAAGAAAAATCAGACCAAAAAAAAGGGGAAAAACCATGTGAAAGAAAAAACAAACAAAAGTGAAAATACTGTGCTTGCATCCACATACAGTCTTCATAGTTCTCTCTCTGGATGTGGATGGCATTTTCCTTTTTTTTTTTCACATTTTATTAAAGCTTTTTATTAGCAAAACATATTTATGAGTAATTTTTCAACATTGACCCTTGTAAAACTTTCTTTTACAAATTTTTCTGCCCTGGCCCCTATCTCTCTCCTAGATGGCAGGAAGTCTACTACATGTTAATTATGTTAAAATACTTGACAAATCGTATATGTGTATACATATTTTTACAGTTATCTTGCTGTGCAAGAAAAATCCTATCTACAAGAAAAAAAAAGAAAATCAGAGAAAGGAAACAATGCAAGCAAACATCAATAGAGAGCATGAAAATGTTATGTTGTGGTCCTTGTTCTTATCCCTCTCTCTGAGTGTATATGGCTTTCTTCACTGACCAAATAGAACTGGTTTGAAGCATTTCATTGTTGAAGAGAGCTATGTCCATCAGAACTGATCATCATATAGTCTTGTTGATGTATAATGATGTATAATGTATAATGTATCTTCTGTATATATCCCTCTCTCTGGGTGTATATGGTTTTCTTCAGTGAACAATTGGAACTGGTTTGAGACAATTCTTTGTTGCAGAGAGCCATGTCCATCAGAATTGATCATCATGTAATACTATTGTTGCTGTGTATAATGATCTCCTGGTTCTGCTCGTTTCACTCAGCATCAGTTCATGCAAGTCTCTCCAGGCCTCTCTGAAATCGTCCTGCTGGTCATTTCTTACAGAGCAATAATATTCCATAACATTCATATATCATAATTTATTCAGCCATTCTCCAATTGATGGGCATCCCTTCAGTCTCCAGTTTCTAGCCACTACAAAAAGGGCTGCCACAAACATTCTTGCACATGTAGGTCCCTTTCCCTCCTCTAAGATCTCTTTGGGATATAGGCCCAGTAGAAACACTGCTGGGTCAAAGGGTATGATAACTTTTTGAACATAGTTCCAAATTGCTCTCCAGAATGGTTGGATCCATTCACAGTTCTGCCAACAATGTATCAGTGTCCCAGTTTTCCCACATCCCCTCCAACATTTGCCATTATCTTTTCCTGTCATCTTGGCCAATCTGATAGGTGTGTAGTGGTATCTCAGAGTTGTCTTAATTTTCATTTCTCTGATCAATAGTGATTTGGAACACCTTTTCATATGACTAGAAATAGTTTTAATTTCATCCTGTGAAAATTGTCTGTTCATATTCTTTGACCATTTATCGATTGGAGAGTGGCTTGAATTCTTATAAATATGAGATAATTCTCTATATATTTTAGAAATGAGGCCTTTATCAGAACCCTTAAATGTAAAGATGATTTCCCAATTTATTGCTTCCCTCCTAATCTTGTCTGCATTAGTTTTGTTTGCACAAAAACTTTTTAACTTAATATAGTCAAAATTATCTATCTGGTATTCAATTAAGAGTTCAAGTTCTTTGGACACAAATTCCTTCCTTCTCCACAGGTCTGAGAGGTAAACTATACTATGTTCCTCTAATTTGCTTATGATACCATTCTTTATATCCAAATCGTGAACCCATTTAGATCTTATCTTGGTATGTGTTGTTAGGTGTGGTTCAAGCCCTAATTTCTTCCACACTAGTTTCCAATTTTCCCAGCAGTTTTTGTCAAATAGTGAGCACTTATCTCAGAAGCTGGGGTCTTTGGGTTTATCAAACACTAAATTGCTATAGTTATTGCCTAGTTTGTCCTGTGATCCTATCCTATTCCAGTAATTGACCATTCTACTTAGCCAGTACCAAATGGGTTTTGATGACTGCTGCTTTATAATATAGTTTTAGATCTGGTACAGCAAGGCCACCTTCATCAGCCTTTTTTTCCCCCCCCATTAATTCCCTTGAAATTCTTGACTTTTTGTTCTGTGGATGGCATTTTCCATCCCAAGTCTATCAAATAGAATTGCCTTGAATCACCACATTGCTCATTAGAGCCATTAGAGTTGATCATCCATAATATTCAAAGTGGGCATGAAGCTTTCCTGATGAGCATCTAAATGGTGGTAGGTCTTGTCTACAGTTGCAGGATAGATGAAAGTCTTTCCCATTGTATCAGGTCTGAGCCATCTTGACAGTAATGTGCCAGAATGATAGAGTACACAATCAGGGAAGACAAAGACATGTAGAAAGTTTTAGTAAGCCATCTACTAAATTTCCATGGTAAATTAAAACTGTCACAAGTCAGTCACAAAATGACTTCAGTTGACAAGCAGAACTTTTAAAAATCAAGGGATCATACAGGAAAATACATTTTTAGTATGCTGGATAAGAGGAAGGATTGTGGTACCCTCAAGAGTAATACAGAAGGTAGGAAAGGGGTACATTTAGCAGAAAAAATTCTGGGTATGTTGATTTCATCTGGGACAAGCATTACAAACTGATGCCAGAGAAATGTTTTGAAACCATCATGTTCTGTCAAGCGATTCTCTGTATTATAATAGATTAATTGCATGTATTACTAGTGTATATTTGCTAAAGATAGGATGAAGAGAGTCAAGGATGACTCCAAATTTGCAGACTTGTGTTTTCAGTAGACATAGGAGTAGGTAATGACTTCTCTTTTGGACATGTTATATTTGAAATGATAATGCAGTATCTCAGTAGGGGATCATCAGCAGAAAGTTGATAATGTGGGACTAATGTTCTAGAAAGAGATTAGAGCTGGTTAAATAGGTTTGGGAGTCATGGCATTAAGGTGATAATTAAACCCTTAAAAACAGTTCACCAAGAGGAGCAAAAACAAAATTTAGAGACATGTGACAGATGTCTTTTGAAATCCAGATGTTCATTCTTCAGCTCTTTGCAATCTGGCTTCTGACTTCATCATTTAACTGAAGAATTGTTCTCTCCAAAATTACTAAAATGTCTTAATTTCCAAATCTTTTCTTTTCTTAATCCTTATCCTCCTCAATCCACTCGTTTTGGTACTATTTGCTGCTGTTCTTCCTGGCTACTCCGTCATCCTGTAGACATCTCATATTCAATATGTCCAAATGAGAACTCATCCCTCCCTCCCTTCCCCCCAAACTCTCCTCTCTTCCAGTTTTCCTATTTTTGTCAAAGATAAACCATTATTTTTCTAGTCTCAGATTCATAGTATCAGTATTATCCTAGCCTTCTCATTCTTACTCACTTTCTATGTGGCCAACAGTTGTAAAAATTTACTTTTTCTACTTCCATATTATCATTAACCTGTTTTCTCTTCTAACATAATCCATACCATTTGTAGAGTGCTGGATTTGTAGTCAGGCAGATTTGAGAACAAATATTGACCCAAAGGCTTTTAGCTTTGTAATCTTGCTGTTAGTTACTTAATTTGTTTTCCTTGGTTTGTTTTTCTGTAAAATGAGAGTTAGACTGTCACCTTCTGTGATCTCTTATGGCTCTAAATCTAAACCTCCTAGTTTCCTTGCTTCAAGTCTTTCCATACATTGATCCATTTTATATATAGCTGCCCAAGTGATTGTCTAAGAGCAGATCTGACCAGTTTACTCTCCTACTCAAGTCATTTTCAATGGCTGCCAATTTCTTTGGAATAAAATTAATCCTTCTGATAGCCTTTAAAACTCTTCACAAGTTGGCCTGAACTTTTCTTTCTAGCTTCATTGTTCATTACTCTTCCTCTCTCACTTTGTGATCTAGCCAAAATGTTTTCTTTCTTTTTTTAACATGAAGTATTCTACTTTTCATTTCCATGCCTTTGTCTTGGCTATCCTCCATTTCCAGGGATTTATTTTCTAGTCACTCTTAGTCCTTTTCTTTTTTCAAGGTGAACCTCAAGTACTGCTTTTTAGTTTCTTAGACAATACAGTGGGACTGAAGTCAGGAAGTCTTGACTTGAAATCCAACCTCAGAAATTAATTAACAGTATGACCCTGATCAAATCACTTAACTTCTGTATGCCTCAGTTTCTTCAACTATAAAAAAATGATTAATAATGACATTTACCTGCTAGGGTCAACACTGTATTTGGCACATAGTAAGCACTTAATAAATGCTTTTCCCCTCTCCTCCTCTGTTCTCATATTGCCTACTTTCCTAAACTACATGGTATTTAATTATTTAGTATTTATTCTCCTAATGTTTATTCTGTCTATATTTATAGTCAACAAGTATTTTTTAAGCATTTACTATATGCCAAATGCTGTGCTAATAGAAAGATTCTGGGGGTATCAAGAAAAACTATCTGTAGAATTTGTTGGCTGACCCATTAGAATGTAAGAATTATATAGTTTTTTTGAAATCTTTTAGCTGTGTGACCCTGGGCAAGTCACTTAACCCCAATTGCCTCAGCAAAAAGCAAAAAAAAAAGAAATCTTTTTTCGTTTCCTTGCCTTTTATGGTGCCTAATACATAGTAGGCATAATACATAATTAATAAATGATTGTTGATTGATCTGTTCCTCCAATTTATAGTCTAATATTCTTATTAAAAAGGATAGTCTGTTTTGAATTATTTTAATAAGCCCATGCTGACTCTTTGTGATTTGTTTCCTTTTAAAATTATTTATAAACTCTTTTAAATATTTTTCTAGGAATTCATGGACATTATTTTAGAGGATTTGGGTTAAAATCTCAATTCTGTTTCTAATTGCCTTTGTGATCTTAGGAAAACTATTTTATTTCTCTGGGCCTCTTTCCCTTCCTTGGACTAATTGCTCTCACATGTTCCTTTTACTTCTGAAGGCTCAGAACCTATATGTTAATGAACTTAAGATAATGATTATTAGAAATTTTCCTGGTGACAAAGCTCGTTGTCTTTTATAATTTTGTTGTTTTATTATTGATAGCCACTCTCTCATTCTAAGACTTAAGACATCCTTGGTCTCTTAACTATGCAATTATTACTTCTTTCTCAATGTATTTTCAAATGATCTGAGTTAATAATTTTTCTTTGTATATTTTAGTTCCAATAAAATATATATAGTACTTAATTGGAACTTAGAGCTTTAGATATGTTAAGTCAGTTAACCAAAGGAGGTCAATGGAAAAGACATACACTGGTAAGAATAAGACTAAAAGCAGAAAAAGAGTCAGGGTCTGTCCTCACTGTTACTGAAGGTGTGGGGATTTGAAGGTAGACGTATGGTAGACAGAGGATTGGGGAATATATTCCTAATTGGGCAAAGCAGAAAGACCATCCAGATATTGGAGGAGGTATAACTAGGAAGAAGTACTCTGTTCCAATTACACGGAATCGATTCTCCAATTATACATAGATTTGTAGGGAATTCAGGCAAAATGTTTGCACTTTCCATCTCTGTTAAGAAGTGTTATGTGTAGGAGCCAAGATAGCCATCCAAGATTGACTTGGAAAAGTGGCAGTTGGTGTTATGTATGATAAGGGAGTTAGAGACCCAAGAGAAGAGCAACTGGTTTACCAAGCCATCAATATGAGGAAAAGAGAAAAAAGTGGCTAGAGCAGGGGAGATGACTTTGGTTCTGTTCTATTGACTCCTGTACAACTATAAGAGCTGATGTGTTTTATTGGGAAAAACATAAACTGGGAATTGGAGTCAAGTTCTAGATGCAGCCCTGATATTATCACTTTGGACATTAATTTGACCATTTATTCAATGAAGTTTTTAAACTAGGTGATATGCTTAATCCTCACAAGTTCTGATATTATGAGGTAGGCATAGATTAATGAGGTATGATTAGCTTTCTAAAATTTGATTAGAACTGATTTAGTCTTTAGCAGTGTTTGTTGTACAAATCAAATAGATTTTTAGCTTCACTTCCTTTTTTTATTGCAAAAGTATTCTTGATCTTTGAATCCCAGCCTTCTCTTCCTACCCTTGCCCCTTTCTTTTGCCCTTTGCCTTTGCCTCTTTCACTTTTGTTATCCATTCTTTCATCTTAATAGAGAAATAAAAGGGGAGATGGGAAGAAAGAAGAGAAAGTAAAGATAAAAATAACAAAGTTAAAAGTGAATAAATGAGGGCAGGTAGGTGACACAGTATCATCAGCCCTGAAGTCAGGAGGACCTGAGTTCAAATGTTGTCTCAGGTACTTAACATTGCCTAGGTGTGTGACCCTGGACAAGTCACTTAACCCCAATTGCCTCAGGCCCTTCCCCAATAAAATAAAAGTGAATAAGTGAATTAGAGCATTTTTTGTTTCTTTGTTATTACTATTGACAAGATATAAGGTTGGTGTATATTTTAGTTTGATGTGTTACATTTCTCTCCAACTCCACTCCCATTTTTTATGGCAGATGGCATGAGTGTGTCTATTTTTACTTGTTTTGCTTAAGACAAGTACTGGTTTATAATTAATATACAGAACAACATTAATATACAGAACAATATACAGTAACATTAATATACAGAACAAATCTTTTCTTGAAGATTTTAAGTTTATATCTTTAAAACAGAAAAACATTCAGAACCACAAAAATATAGTGGTGATTTAATACCTTAATTCTCAAAGCAACTGAGTATGAATCACAAGTAAGATTATTTAGCAACATCCCCAATATTAATCATCACTCTATCACATTCTACCACTCATGTAAAAGACATTTCAAGAAATTCTCACCTCAAACTTCTTTACGCAATAGTACAAAAGTTTTAAAGCAACTAAATTTGAGGAATTGTGGATCACTAAATGGTAATTCCTTTTTTTTTTTTAAAGGTCAGCACAATTAGATTTTGGCAAGATTGAGACTTCAGTGTCTCTTGGTATATTCATCAAGACAGTTTGGCCAGTAGTTTGCAAGTGTTCATGAACAAAACAGGTTAGTAATGCATTGATACTAGCACAAATAGATTGTCCTCATCACCACATAGCCAAAATAGTCATGAAATCAGTGTGTTGCTGTAAACACTAGTGGCATGATATAATGAAGTTGTATTCCATTAAACACTTGTATACAGGGGAGCAAAATGTCATCACCTGAGTGTGGCTGCATTTCTGTGATACAACCTCATCTGTTCCATCAGCTGGTTTTGTTCTGATCAATAAGCAGTTTTCTGTGGCCTTTCACTGCTGTCATATGTCATTGAATGATGTAAATGCACATCAGAAACTAGAAACTTGACAGCTCACCCAGACTGAGAACGGAAAGAGGAGAGGGAAATCAGTGGAATAGACATAGTTGACAACTGATGTCTACT
>JAJPUD010001076.1:196840-298457 GCA_023553655.1 Myrmecobius fasciatus | reverse complement strand
ACAGCCTAGGCCAAGATTTATGATTGAATTGCAAGTTTGCCTATGAATAGGTGGGTGGGGCCTGTTCCATTTTGACAGGAGGGTTTTTGAGATTTGGGGTCTCTCTAGCCCTCTCCTCATACACAATCAAGGACATAGTTTACATCAAAGACAATATACCATTTTGGTTCAATTCAATAAATAAAACAAGTTATCTCTTGTAGGTAGTTTCCTTTAGAACAGGTATTCTTAATCTAGGGTCCATAAATTTGTTTTAAAGACATTTTTTAAAGTATATTAACAACTGCATTTTAATATAATTGGTTTCTTTAGTAATCCCCTGTATTTTATTCTTTTTTTTTTAAATGTTATTCTGAGCAGGGGTCCATAGGTTTTGCCCATTTCCTAAAGGGTTACATGATACCAAAGAGGTCAGTAAACCCCATGCCTTAGACAATAGCTAAAGAAAATAATGATAATGATTTACATTCATATGACAATATAGTTTGTACTTAGGTAATTAGTGAAAAATGTTGCTGTCACTCTTTAACCTATAGGAAATTGAGGCTCAGAGACCCAGGCAGCATAGTATAATGGAAAACACAACAGATGTTCTGGGACCTTATGGAAGTAGACCAGCTATTCAGGGTAAAGTATAAAGTAATCTCCAATGATTATTACTGTACACTTAAAAATAATTACCTTTGATTGGTAAAACAAAACAAAGCAAAACAAAATACTTCTTGATTATATCAAGAACTGAGTGTGAAAAGCTTCTGCACATCTCTTTGAATCAATCAAAGCCATTGCTGAGACTTTTGGTAACACCCTTAAAATCTGCATAAAAGAGAGGCGCTATCTAAGAACCAGATAGAGATTCTGAGGATCTGGAAATTTGAGAAAAAGCAATGAGGTCATATAAAACTGATAAAAAAGAACTGTCAGTCCAGCAATAACCAACAAAAAGAAAAAAAGATAAGGTAGAGCTAAACCCTAATGGAGAAAGGTGATATTGAGGAGAGCTATTGGCCCTATCAGCATCTTTGAATAGTAAACTTGGGTGAATATTGCCAGTATACCTACACACGCAAGGACTGGGGGAATTTCTGATCCTTTGGGGACCATTATATAGCTCCTAACCTTAAAATGAGTTAACTATTTTAACAGGGTGTTTAGGAAAAAAAAGTAATAAGCTTTTATTTGGCACATTTTAACTCCCAAAGGGAATACTTGAGTTTTTATACAGCTTAGCAGGAAGCTGGAATTTTGCAGAAAAGAGACAGGGTTGGGTCCCAGGCAGGGAAAAAAATGCATATGACTTAGGAAGAGCAAAATAAAGAGAAATTACTTGTTCAAATAATGCAAGGTAAGTTAAATAAGAAAGCTTAAGTGGAACAATAAGAGAGTTAAAAACATATTGATAGAATGTACTGATGGGTGATTTTTCCATGTTAGAAACTTTTAAAGCTCATTTTAAGGTTAGGAGCAATATAATGGCTCTAAACCTATGGATCCCTTCACTGAGGCTGCAAGGAGTTTAATTTAAACAAAAAATTAGGAGTACAAATTGGTGAAGCAAATAGAAGTGGTAGTGTTGTGACATTTTTGAGAGGTCATAATGGGCTATAAAAGTTTTAATTAGTGGTTTAAGTTTGAGGTGCAAGTACCCACAAAGCAGTTCAAAGAAACAGATGATCTTAAGATTCCAACTGTTATTGAAGAGAAAGGCAAATTGTAACATGATTAACGTCATGTATATTGATTGTATTTCTTCCATAACTGAGTGAGGAACAGGTTGTAGATGGGAAAAATTAATTTGAGAGGGGAAAGTTGGCTAAAAAGTATTTAGAATGGGATTTGGATTTTTGGCTTAAAGTGTAAGGATAACACATTTCTACTCAGTAATGTAATATATTTAATAAGAATTGGTAAAAAATGTATTTGCCAAGTGTCTTACAAATTTAATCAAAAGTACTTTAAGTTAAAAAGAGTATGGGAAGGAAACAATTGCCTGCATATTTTTCCCAGATTAAGTAACATACTTTTGTATATGTAACTACAAAAATAAAGAATGGCAACTGAGAAATCTAGAAATTTCCAGAGATAACATGAAAAAAAAGATGAAAATAAAATTCTTGGGCCTCAAATATATACATAAATATACCCACAGTTTGAGAAATTAATTTATTATTTATAGTCCTTAATTTATTATTCTTCAATTTTCAGTTGTATCTGACCCCTGTTTAAAGTTTTCTTTGTAAAGATATTGGAATGATTTGGTATTTTCTTCTTCAACTTATTTTACTGGTGAGGAAACTGAGGCAAATGGTCACCACAGTGTCAGATAGGCTAGTAAGTATCTGAGGCTGAATTTGAACTCAGGAAGATGAGTCTTTTTGACTTTAGGCCTGACACTGTGCTATCTGGGTGTCCCATATTATAAAAGGAAGCAAATTTGATGGCATAAGTATCATTGAGACTTGGTGGTATGAAAACTGTACCTAGACTTTGACTATGGATAAGTATATTTTATTCAAAATAAATAGTTAAAAATGAAAAGGCAAGGGAGGTGAAGAGAGTGAGATAGCACTGAATGTGAAGGAGGAATACTCCTGTGAGAAAATACAGGTTCCAGTGTGATGAAGCATGGCTGAGATTATTTGTGTGAATGTTAAAGGAAGGGAAAACAGGCATGATATACCAATCTGAAGTATACTCCCACCTGGACAGAAAAAAGAAATAGTTAAGTTGTTTGGAAAATTTTTCACAAGATGTGCATAGAAGCATAATATGGTAGTGATGGGGGATTTCAGTTATCCAGATTTCTATTGGAGCCTTCATTCTGTCAAGTGGGACAACTAACATGAATTTGCCTTGGTCATGATTTCGTCCTTCAAAAGAGAAAATTTTATTCTGTGTCTGATTCCCTTGACAGAGTAGAATTGTTTTCTGGGGTGGAAATGCTGGTAAAGTCCTAGAAAGAAAGGGGCACCATTGCTTAACTCATAGGGTGAGTTATTTTTGGTTATAAGCTTTTTTCTTTTCATTTTTTGTAATGTCATATTCAAAGATTTTCTTTCCTTTACAGTAGTTGTATAGGCTTGTATGATTCTGATAGTGGTTACTTATTACGTGAACTCTTCCTTTCTTGGTGCTTGTAATATTTTTTCTTGTGGTTTTGTAATTCTGTTTTAACTATGGTATTTCTTATTTTTTTTCAACTTCAAGTTTCTTCCTAATTTCTTTTTGCGCTCATTTCTAATAGCTGTGGACAGATTTCTTGAAGTATGGTATCAGTTTTATTTTCAGTGTATCTGATGATTCTTAAATTATCTCTCTTTAAGTTGTTTTTAACTGCATTGTTTTTGATAGTAGGTATCTTATATTTTCTGCTATTTTTTTAACTATCTTTTGATTTTGTCCTAATATATCATATCATATATATTTTTTTCAATTGGGGTTAAGTGACTTGCCCAAGGTCACACAGCTAGGACGTATTAAATGTTTAAAGCCATATTTGAACTCAGTTCTTTCTGACTTCAGGGCTGGTGCTGTAACCATTGCACCACCTGGCTGCCCCATAATGTATCATATCTTAGGGAATCATTGTTTATATTTCAGGAAGTCTATAACTTATGTAAGGTTTCCTACCTTCTGTTCTTAATCTTTATTCTCTTTCTAGTTTTTTTCCCCCTTAAAAGCAAATTTAAATTATAATTTCACTTTTTATTTCTTGCCTTAATTCTTCCAGGTACTCTTGCAGCCATTTTTTATTGAAGGTCTATTTATACAAAAGGAGTTACTCTCCTCTGCTTTTGCCTGGTAGGTTTCTCTATAATTCATAGTAGTTCTTGATGGTGTTTGGTAATTTTTTTTTTTTTTGGTACACTTTTACTTCATCTCAGTTTCTTAATTGGGTCTTTTTGCTTGGATTAGACTCCATTTCTTCCTGTACTTTTAAATGGGGTGGATTTGTTTGGTCCTATTTGCTCTTTGGTCTGGTTGCCTTTTCCATTGTTCTGGATTGAATGACTAGGATTAGGACTCACTCTCAGCCAGAATCCCTGGCTTCTGTGTCTTCTTCCTAATAGTTCACAAAGATTTTAGTTTCAATTTTTCTTTGTGACCTTCTCCTTTTATAGTCTTGAACTCTGAGTTGACCTGAAAGGCATCAGTTGAATGTTATGAATTACACTGGACACTCTCACTTTTTTGGCTACTTGTTTGCTGTGCTGGTTTTGATTTTTGCTTTGACTCTGATAAGAACACTTGTTTCAGACTTCTTGTAGGGTCCCCTGATTGCTGAATTTTTTGGGTGATGCACTGGTCATGTATTCTGCTATGACTCTACTTGCAGTTTGGGCTATCATTGTCTCTTTCTCAGGCTCTGATGCAGACCTTCCAAGCACTATGGCTTCAAATTCTATCTTCAGGACTCTTGATACTCCAACTGCCTGGCTGCTGTGTTTGCCCCTTGTCTTATACTCTTGTTCTACAGTAGGCTATTTGTGTGCCATAGTGATCCTGCCTTGTGCTGCAGTTGGTATAGGTCCTTGGGGCACTAGCTTCAGATCTCTTGGAGCACTCCATGTAAGAGTATATTGTTATTCCCTCTTTGAGCCAAATCCAAAGAGATAAATGTTCAAACAATGATCATCTTACCCCCTTCTTTCTCTCAACTGTAAATATGTCTTTTGTGCCTCTTCATGTGCTATAATTTGCACCATATTACGTCCTCTTTCCTCTTCTCCCAGTACAATTCCTTTTCCACCACTAATTTCTTTTTTATGTTGTCACATTATAGTCATTTTACACCTACATTTTCTAACTATTCCCCTTCTAATTGCTCTGACAATGATATAGTTCTCAACAGTTACACATATCATCTTCCCATGTAGAGATGTAAAAAAAAAAAAAATTTTTTTTTTTTTGTTTCTGTTTATTTTTTTTTTTTTTTTGTGCTTCTCTTGAATCTTGTATTTGGAGATCAGATTTTGTGTTCAGCTCTGGTCTTTTCATCAGAAATGATTGAAAGTCCCCTATTTCATTGAATATTCATCTTTCCCCCTTAAAGATAATGTTTAATCTTGCTAAGTAGTTGATTCTTGGTTGTAGTCCAATCTCTTTTGCCTTCTGAAATATATTCTAGGCCCTCTAGTCCTTTAATGTGAAAACTTCTAGATCTTGAATAATCCTGATTGAGGCTCTTCGATATTTGAATTTTTTCTTTTTAGCTGCTTGCAGTATTTTCTCCTTGATCTGACAATTCTGAAATTTAGCTACTATATCCTTGGAGTTTTTATTTTGGGATCTCTTTTAGGAGGTGTGGATTCTTTCAATGACTATTTTATCCTGTGGTTCTAGGGCAGTTTTCCTCGATGATTTCTTGGAAGTTGTCCAGACTTTTTTTTTTTTCTTTCCAGTGTAGCTTTCAGGTAGTCCAATAATTCTTCTTTTTTTTTTATTTTTTTATTTTTTTGCTTTTTGCTGAGGCAAATGGGGTTAAGTGACTTGCCCAGGGTCACACAGCTAGGGAATGTTAAGTGTCTGAGACCAAATTTGAACCCAGGTCCTCCTGACTTCAGGGCTGGTGCTCTATCCACTGCGCCACCTAGCTGCCCCCTGTCCAATAATTCTTAAGATTGTCTCTCCTGGATCTGTTTTTTTCAGGGCAATTGTTTTCCCAATGAGGTATTTACATTTTACATTTTCTTCTACTTTTTCATTTTTTGGATTTTGTTTGATTCTTGATGATTTACTGAGTCATTCACTTCCAGTTGTCCAATTCTAATTTTTAGTGAATTATTTTCTTCTTATATCTCCTTTTCCCTTTGGCCAATAGTATTTTTTTTTTTTTTGCTAAGGCAATTGGGGTTAAGTGACTTGCCCAGAGTCACACAGCTAGGGAATGTTAAGTGTCTGAGACCCGATTTGAACTCAGGTACTCCTGACTTCAGGGCTGGTGCTCTCTCCACTGAGCCACCTAGCTGCCCCGGCCAATAGTATTTTTAAAGGAGTTGTTTTGTTCTCTGGATTTTTTCTCCCCTTTTACCAGTTCTGTTTTTTAAGGAGTTGTTTTCTTTTTCATTTAGGCAAATTTATTTTTTGAGAAGTTGTTTTCTTCAGGATTTTTTTTCCATTTTGCCAAATTTATTTTTTAAGGAGTTATTTTCTTCAATTAAGCTGTTGACTTTTTCCCAAAGCCTTCATAACTCTCCTGAACAGCTATCATTTGTTTTTCCTATTTTTCTTATATCTCTCTTTTAAGATTTTTTTTTTAACTCTTCACAAAAAACTTTTTTTTTCCCAAGCTTTTCCCCTCCTCCCTCTCACCCCCCACCCCTAGATGACAGGTAAGCTAATAATACATGCTAAATATGATAAATTATATGACAAATCCAATATATCTATACATATCTATACGGTTATCTTACTGCACAAGAAACATCAGATCTAGAAAGAGAAGAAGAAAAAACAACCTAAGAAGGAAAACAAAATACATGGAAATACTCACAGAAAGCATTAAAATGCTGTGTTGTTCCCACAGGCTTCTCTGTGGATGTATATGACTATCTTCATCGCTGAACAATAGGAACTGGTTTGAATCACATCATTGTTGAAGAGAACCATGTCCATCACAATTGATCATCGTATAGTCTTGTTGCTGTGTATAATGTTCTCCTGGTTCTGCTGATTTCACTCAGCATCAGTTCATGCAAGTCTCTCCAGGCCTCTCTGAAATCATCCTGCTGGTCGTTTCTTATTTTTTAACTCTTCTAAGAGAGTCTTTTGAGTTGGATATCAGTTCATATCCTGCTTTGAGGCTTCACCTGAAGGTATTTTGCCTTTGCTGTCCTTTCCTGGGTCTATATTCTGATCTGTCTCCAGAGTAGCTTCTCTTTTTTTGCTTTTTGGTTCATTTTTAAAGGTTGAGGTCTGCTCCTAAGGCCCAGGGGAAATTGTCTCACACATCTTCTGCAGGGCAACAGGGGCTTCTCACTCACTGTGCTGGGGGGCTGGTGGTGCTGCAGGGTTCCCCCCTGTGCTGGATGCACCCGGTCAAATCCTGCCTGTTATGCTGGGGTTTGGGGGCACAGTTTGCTTTCTGTAGTTGTGTTGGAGTTCTCACATCTGGTCTGCTAATTCACCGGCCTTTTGAGCCAGGACAAAGTAGACAACAATGCTCTATTTTGGCTAAGAGTCTCCTGCTAGATTTTCCCCTGCTGGACCTCCCACTGGGCTTCCCACTGCATCTACACTGGGCTGTGTTCCTTCTTGCCCAATTAAGACATACTTTTCCTAAAGTCCTTCCAAGATATCTTAAGATGGAAAAATGATTACACTTCAAATAGTTGTGGGTTCTAGCATTCCAAAATCCATTCAGAGGCTTGATCTAGTGTTGATTTTGAGGGAAACTGGGGAGAGTTCAGACAATGCCCTGTCTACTCTCTGCCATCTTGGCTCCATCTCCCCATGTAAGAGTATATTGCTTGACCCTCTTTGCCTTGCATTGGTCTCTTGGTGATGGATCTGTATCTTGAGATTCAGCTAGCTTTAGGTTTCCAGATTGCTGTGCTGGCATTCTTCATCTCTACTCAGCATGCCTACAGACTTCTTGCAGTCTTATTGTGTTGCTCTGGGCTGGATGGAGGAACTTTTTGCTATTTCTCTTTGGTTTTCTTTGTCATTTTTTCTTCCGGTGTATTTTAAAAACATAACTGGAGTGTTTGAGGTGGACCTAGAGTTCTCTAGGACTCTTCATGTCACAATATTAACTGGAAAATGGGATTGACTTTTTCAAAGAAATCTTCATAAATCTGAAGGCAGAAAAATAAGATCTTAGCACTGTCCTCACAGAATGTGATCCTTGCTTCTGTTCAGTTCTTTAAGGGCCAGTGGTTTTTCATCATTTAAAAGACCCAAAGAAAAAAAGATTTTCTTCAAGACTTTTTATTTCTCAAGATTGAAATATTATCCTGAAAGGAAAGTGGAGAAGAGCACAGTGGAAGAGGGAGAGAAGAAGAGAGAAAGGGAGAGAAGAAAAGAGAAAATAAAATAAAAAAAGAGAAAGATCTGAGGAGAAGAGAGAGAGTTTCAAAGAGAGACAGAAACAGAGATAAGAAGGAATTAAAAAGCAGAATACCGCTTGTAATACTGTTTGTAACACTACACTTTTGGTACCAAGCTACTCTGTTTTGTTATAGGGATTTAGAAATGTTCACAAAGGAGTTAGATGGCCTCTGGAACTATAAGCAATAGACTTTTTTTTTTAATGGGCTAAGTTTATTTTAGCAGGGATGTATCCAAAGGTGGAAACATGGAGGGTAAGTCAGGGACAAAGAAGAAAACATGATCAGAAGATTCTACACATCTCTGAACAGTGGCATGAGAAAATTCAGCAACGATCTCATGGCACTGATGCTTTCAGCTTCGTCTCTTAGTTACCCCTAAACATTCCTTTAGTTATTCCTAAACAGTATGGAAACTTCATTTTCTCAACTAGGGAAGTATAATAAATAGCCTTCCAATATTGGCTTTAAATGTAGGTTTGTACCACATGGTAGGTCAGACTGGGGCTGCACATTTTCTAGATAAAGAATGGAAAACTCAAAAAATAAGAGTTCAGAAAAGAGAAGGGAATATCTCAGCGAGTTTGATGCAGAAGAAGTCTATTTCAGGAAAGTCTAGACCACAAAACAAGGTTTATATGATTAAAACTCTACTTGTCTTAGCGCCATTTTGAAAACAAAAAGATGATTTATGAGTTTGACTCAGCAAAGTAAAAAGTAATCCAGAGAAAAGAAGAATTAACGTAATATAAATTTTCTCAGAATAGGGCAAAACCAAGAGAGAGTCATTCATATATAATAGTATAGAAGAACAGATTAAGAGCTAGAAGGGATGTTAGAGACCTCCTAGTCAAACTCCTCCTTCATTTTGCAGATGAGACTCAGAGATAATGACTTGCCAAAAGTCTTCTGACAATGTTTGAGCTTGGTCTGACTCTAAATCAGGTGCCCTTTCCACTCAGCAACATTGCTATTGTGCTGCAGAAGGAAATTTGAAGCAACTCATTATATCCTATACAATCATAATTATTACCTTGCTAATATAATATTTCATGTTGCTCAGGATTAAATTAGGATCCTGGAATCAGTACCAAGTTCTCCCAGCCAATTCATAGACTGAGGCTCACCTGTACTGCATTCTGAACATTAGCTTTTTTGACTGATAGTGATTCCTGAAATTTTGGTACAAACAACTATACAAAATTAGTTAAAGTTTGATATTTACTTGAAAGTTATTACATCTTTGTATCTTATAACTTATGAATTTAGGAATACTTAGCAAAATCAAACATCATAAGGCATTAAGGTGTTTTCTATAAGGAATATGAGGAATATATTATGGTGGTGGTGGTGGGGAAGACATAGCTATAATAACATCAAACCATATTTTTGAGATCTGGCTCTAAAAGTTACAGAAACATTTTCATGTCCTTTCATTGTTATGTTGAAATAAGACTCCTATAGCGCCTATATAAACATTAGAGATCTTTTTCAAACAGTTGATTTTATGCAGCATAATTAAATATTATTCAACTGGTTAATAAGTTCATGGTATAACTAGTGAGAAACTTTCCTGTTAAAGAAGAAAAGCAGAACAAAAGGGAAATGGATTAGGCAATCATTGTGCTATCTTCACAGTACTGTTTCCCAGCCTTTTCCAGAAATCCAGTGCATCCACCTAGAACTAAACTGGTTTAGAATATTCAGATGTTGCTCAGCACCCAAACTTCATCCTACTAGCATTTCCCTAGTGCATGAAAGGTTGCTGATATGTTAGCATCAATACTTTTCTGGCTCTACAAATTGTCAGTCTAGTAGGCATTTCAAACTTTATACCTTGTAGATACCTCAAATTTCACAAAGCCAAAACCAAACTTTTCTTTCTGTCCAAACCTATCCCTCTTCTGACTTTCCTCACTTCCATTGGGGAAACCATCATCCTTCTAGTTATTACATAATCTTAATATCATTTACAACTCCTTACTCTTACCAACTCTACAATTAGTTATTTCTAACTCTACAACATTTCTATTATATGCCTTCTCTTCTCCTCTCACATATCCTAGTTCAGGGCCTTATCATCTTTTGCCTGGATGTTGGTCTCCTAATTGTTCTCTCTGCCCTAAATTTCCCCCCTTTCTAATTTAGCCTCAGATACTACTTGCTTGTAACCTTGGGCTTTTCAGTTTCATGTAATCAACCTTGTATTCTTTTGGCATCCTCTAGGACTAGCTAGGATAATCTGCATATAAAAATTAGGCATTAGAGTAAGATTTTGTTGGTCTACTTCCACTCTACTTTCTATTTTACTGTGTATCCAGTAAAATATTCAGTATGACCAAGTTGATTTAAATTAGGGGTAAAAAGATGGTTTGACATTAGTAAACCAATTAGCTTAATTATAAAACTACTCTTAAGACTTTCGGAACACTTAGAACACATAAGAAAAACAATAACAACAATCTATCATCAGATTTAGAAAAATCCTTTGATAAAATTGATCACTTGTTTTTGCTTTAAAAAAAAACTATAGAAATGTAGGAATCAGATCTCTGTAATGAGAAGATAATTTTTATTTATGATGGAGAAACTCTGGAAGTTTTTCTAATAAGTTGAAAGTAATCAAGCATGCCCAGTGTTTTAATTATTACTTGACATGGTATTAGAAATATGACCTATAGCGATAGAAGAAAAGTAAGAAATTAAGGGAATAAATAGTAGCAAAAAAGAGGCAAAATTGCCCCATTATTAGGTAATATATTGATTTATGTGAGAGTTTTTCACCAAAGTGCCAATATATAAAATCAGGCCTCGAATGATCAATATTTTTATATATTACGAATAACATAGAAAGAAAGGCAATATGGCATAAGTGGTTAGAGAGCTGATCTTATATACAGCAAGACCTAACTCAGTTCCTGCATCTGATATGATGTGACTCTGGGCACATTCCCTGACCTTTTGTACTCTTAGGTTTAAACTCTAATTCAGAGAGAATGTACTGGCCTTTCATTGGGATTGGGAGTTTCCTTGCGTGGGAGTTTTATACATCAGTAAAACCATTACTTTAGTCCCCTAGTCCTATTAACAAAAAATTAGGAGGAAAAGAAAAAAAATAATTCTATTGAAAATAGATGTAAAATCCATAAATGTTTGGCAGTTATCCTATCAAGATACAGAAAATTAGAATAATTCAGCTGCATATGAGTATTTGCAGAAATAGAATACATTAACAATTTGAGAACTATTCACTATTCATGCATATACTGTATCAATATATTACAAGAGATTATTGATATCTAAATTAAGCTGTAAGTTTAAGTAATATGCCATTCAAAAAAGTGAAAATTTCTTCTGCTAATAAAGATTAATTTCTGATCTTTTATGGTTACCTGAAACTCAGAGAGGTTAAGTTGTACATGGTAACATAGTTGATTATAGAGATGAGATTTTATCCCAGGTCCTCCCAACTACCCATTCAGCCACATTGCCTCTGCTACAGAGGGAAAAAAAGTACATTGGTGGAACAGACCTTACAAACAAGACCTAGAAGCAAATCAAGACATTAACCTATTATTAGATTGATTCAGGAAAATAAATTGCCATGGGAGGGACTTGTTATTTGAGTGGAAGTGTTAAGAAATCTGGATAACAGTTTGGCAGAAAATGATTTATAAACTGGATTACATTCTAAAAGGATAAATCATCTTAATAGGGAAAGTTACATCATAACAATTCAGAGAGAATAAAAAGTTTTATCTTTCAAAATTATGCTTTGAAAAATTTATAATGAGATAAGAGATAAAGCTTGATAACATAAAATTATTATTTTTATTTTTTTATTAAAAGCTTTTTATTTACAAAACATATGAGCGATTTTTCTACATTGACCTTTGCAAAATTTTTTTTTTCCAAGCTTTTCCCCTCCTTTCCCCCATCCCCTACCCCTAGAGACAGGTAATCTAATACATGCTAAATATGTTAAATTATATGACAAATCCAATATATCTATACATATCTATACAGTTATCTTATTGCACAAGAAACATCAGATCTAGAAAGAGAGGGAAAAAAAACAACCTAAGAAGGAAAACAAAATGCAGGGAAATATTCACAGAAAGCGTTAAAATGCTGTGTTGTGGTTCACACTCAGTTCCCTCAGGCCTCTCTCTGGATGTATATGACTATCTTCATCACTGAACAATAGGAACTGGTTTGAATCACATCATTGTTGAAGAGAACCACGTCCATCAGAATTGATCATCATATAGTCTTGTTGCAGTGTATAATGTTCTCCTGGTTCTGCTCATTTCACTCAGCATCAGTTCATGCAAGTCTCTCCAGGCCTCTCTGAAATCATCCTGCTGGTCCTTTCTTACAGAGCAATAATATTCCATAACATTCATGTACCATAATTTATTCAGCCATTCTCCAATTGATGGGCATCCATTCAGTTTCCAGTTTCTAGCCACTACAAAAAGGTCTGCCACAAACATTTTTGCACATGTGGGTCCCTTTCCTTCCTTTAAGATCTCTTTGGGATATAAGCCCAATAAAAACACTGCTGGGTCAAAGGGTATGCACAGATAACATAAAATTAAAAAGATTTTGCAGGGAGAAAATAATGCATATAGAATAAAATATGTTATTGATTTGAAATTATAGCCCATAGATTTGAAACTGGAAGGGATGTTAGAAGATATCAAGTCCAAATCCCTTCATTTTATAGATAAGGAAACTGTGGACCAGAGAAATTAAGTTACTTAAGTGCTCTGCATCTCAGAGGGCATAAATACCTAAGACTACTTTCAAATGTGAATTAAACATCTGATAAAAATCTGATATCTGGTCTCCATAGGGAGCTAATATAAATTTATAAACAATTGAGTCAGAGTGACAGAATTTCATAGGTGGAAAGAATTTCACCGAGTGGTTTAATTCATGCTTAAAATAGTTTGGACCGTTATTAGAATAAAATGAGACCTAGCTCATTCGATAGTTTAAAAAAAAAAAAGTTCACATAGTCACAACAAATAAAAAAAAAAAAAGTACCACCAAGGTCCAGCTCTGGTAGATACAACCTTTGTCTCCCTATGGAATATATCTAATCAGCTGAGAAAAATATTTTAGGATATCTGCCAAGTTCAAAGGGCCCTCACTATACATTGGCAGGCATTTTTATGTCATTAGTTCACTGGAAGCCATATTTTCTTAGTCAGAGACCACCAGGAATCACAGATAGACAACTTGAACATTGAGTCCCTTGGTCCAGTTAAGTCTTATAGATAGCCTTGCAAATAAATAAATAAAAGTTTAACCAATGTGCCAGGGGATTGGGTAGAAAGAGAAGGAAAGGGAAAATCCTAAAATATTGTTCCTATCATATGGCCTAAGCCTGTAGAATTTAATGAATTTAATTCTCCAACATTATACCTCCTGAGACAGCTTTTAATTAGTTTTAATTAGTCAGAAAGTTGGTTGTTTTTTTGTTTTTTTTTTCCTCCTCTGACATCAAGCCTAAGTTTACTCCTTTGCAATTTCAACCAATTCTATCTGCTTTCCTGGCCATAGTAGAGTAAGTCCAATACCTTTTCCATCTGACCACTTCAGGTAATTCAATTCAGTTATCTTGTTCCCTGTAAGCCTCTCTGGCTCTGGTTAACCATTCCCAGTTTCTTCAATTGATATGTCAGTGAGTTGACACAATTTTGCTTGATTTGGAAACATGAAAATCAGTTAAAATCCTGGCCCATACATTGAGTTCTGTGACTCTGGGCAAGTCACTTATACTTTCTCAGCCTCAGTTTCTTCATCTGTAAAATGGAGATAATGATACCTACCTCACAGTGTTGTTGTGACGATCAAATACTTTGCAAAAATTAAAACATTATAATTACTAGCTTCTGTTCTTCTTCTCTTCCTCTTCCTCCATTCATGATGCTGATGTCTTATTTTCCTACTTTTCTGATCTTTGCAATCTTCTTTGTTGAATCTTTATCCTTGTCATGTCCACTTTACCATGGTGACCTACAGTCTTTCTTGCATCCTCTTCTTCCTCTACAGTGTCCTGCTTGGTGATCTCATCAGCTTACCATGGATTCAACTCTCCTATGTATACAAATATCTTTTTCTTATAGTTTTATATTACTGGCTGTCTATTCAGCTTTTAGAACTAGATGCTCAATAGGCATTTCAGACTTAACATTTCCAAAAGAACTCATCTTTCTCTACAAATCCTCTTCTCTTCTTACTATTTCTACTGTCAAGGAAATCAGCCATCATTTTAGTCATCCTAGGGACCTTAACTCTTTCCCCATATATCTAATCCATTGTCAAATCTTGTCATTTTAAAGTTCACAATATCTTTCATATATATTTATTCTCTATTCCTCTGTCTACCAGAAACTTGTACTCCATCATTTTCTGAGAATTAAAGCTTTTATATGTTCTTTCTAGAATATCCTCACCATCTTCCAAGAATCTGTTTCTACTCCCAGGTTTCTTCTTCTAACATCTTATTATGTGTTGTCTTCTTCCATTACAATATAAGCTTCTTTTGTGCAAAAAATGTTTGGCTTGCCTATATTAATATCATCACTGCTTAGCATAATGCCTGGCACATATTAATCACTTAATAAATATTGAATACATCCATCTGCTGCTCTGTCTGTCTGTCTATCTGTCTATTCATCCATCTATCCATATCTATTTATCTATTCATACAGTTCCCTTTTTACTTCATACCTTCTTGATTGCCCCTTGCCCAGAGATTAAGCTTCTATTGGTTTTCCTGTTTCAAATCTTTCCCCTCTCTGATCCTCTCTGATCTGGTTGCCTAAGTGATTTTCTTAAAGTATCCCAGAGTGGGAAATATACGTTTTGTAAAAGAAAAGATATTAACAAATTTTTTTATTTTAAATAATATATTTAAATTATCAATTAAAACAAATTTTTCTTTTCCATCTATGATTTGAATTTCCTTGTAAAGATTTCTGAAAATATTGCAGACAATATCAATTGCAGAGAAGTCAAATATACACTTTCTCCATTTTTCTGCACAGATTTCTTTTTATTACAAAGATATGGCTCTTAATGAATTTCCTTAAAAAAAAAAGTCAACATATTTCTATATCATTAAAACAGTTTTTTAAATTTTCACTTTTTTTTAGTGCTGAGCAGAAAATTCATACTAAAGAAGATTCAAATGACATAAATTTAAGTCAAATTTGTACTGTCCTGTCTTAAGACTCTTTACATGAAATCTCTCATAGTTTCTCTCCTTCCATAAAATGCAGATGCCACTGCCCATCAGGCCTGTGTTTGCCTCTTTGCACAAACAGTCCAAAACAGTTTTCTTGATCTGTTTCAACTTGAAATGTTGTCAATATATGGATTGTCTTGCTTTCTAATTCAGTGAAAAATCTAGTTTTCCATTAGTCTCTGCCTTTCTAATTTTCAATATAGTTTTACTAAATGTAATTATTAAAGGCAGATTCAAGAAAGCAATTACTAAGCTACTGGTTTGTATCTCTGAAGTCTTAATAAAGAGCAAAAAGTTGCAATGCCACTAAAAGTACACCAAAAAAAATTTCTGTAAGGAGGACACAAATGCGTGACTTTATATAAAGGTAAACATATTTATGTAAATACACCATATCATCCTTTCAACTACAAGTGTCAGACGCTATTCTACATTCATTTCATAATTATTTACTATGTGCTTATTACGTGCAAATTCTTATTTTCATTACTGTGTGGTAACAAAAGTTATATAAAACATAATTCCTTTTCACATGTCACTTAAATCCCCAAAGGGAAAAAAAGAGATATAATACAAGACAATATATGTCATAAATGCCAATTAAGAGCAGTGCAATATAGCCAGCTTTAGAATCAGAAAGACATGGTTTCAAATTTTGCCAGTGACACCTTTAATACTGGGCAAATAATTTAACTGCTTAGTGTCCTGTGAAATTTTCTGAGACTATAATTTACGGAAGAGTTGCTTGTTACCTCACCATTCTGCATTGGTGGAGTGAAGTTTCTCTCCAGGAGTGTCGCTTTGACTAAAAGTGGGAAAAAAGGGCCATGTAAATGGAATGAAGTGATGTATCCCAACTATAATGTAAAATCAATACCAGAAAACTTTCCTAGGTTTAAAAAATTCCAGAAGTCTTATAGACTAAATTATAATAATTTAGTTGTAAGATTGCAGGCAAGAATCACAAACATTTGTTCTATTAACCAAGCTTCTCACATATTATAACTTTCTTGAATGCATCCACTATTTTCAAAGCCTCAGTATTATAGGACTTAAGAGTTAGAAGGGACTCTAGTGGCCATTTAGTTCAACCCATAATTGAAAAAAAAATCTCCATTACAGTACTGTGAACAAATCATCATTTAGCATTGCTTGTAAATTTCTAGAAAAGGAGAAGGTACCATATCATGAGCTATCTAATTCATTCATGGGGAGCTCTAATTATTAGAAATTCTCCATATAGACTATTGTCTTGAAGAAAGAAATCCAGAGTCAACAGCAGAGTCTGGAAAAGACTTGAAGGGATTAACAAGGCTGGAGTAATAATTCTTAAAACAGAGATTCCAGGAGGAATTGACCAGTCAGAAGAGGCATCTCAGGTTGGAGGTATCTTCCTGGGTGGGAAGACAGCTGAGGAACTGTGAAAAAGTCATCTTCTAGAGTTAGGAGGCTTCTGGGGAATGGTGGATAAAGAAGTCTTTAGAGTCAGGAATGGAGTCAAAAGAGGAATGAAGCAGTAAGTCAATTTGCCTGGCTTGAATTTCACATACTAATAATTCTGGTGGCTTCACCTTAATCTTCAGATGACAATGACTTAGTCTGAACACTCCATATACTTATAGGCGGTGGAAAACAATGATAGCCACATGATCAAACTTTAAGATGGTGGGAGAAGGGACCTAGAAATTCTACTCATGGTCTTTTATAATTTACACAAGGAAGAAACTCAGTTAGACTCTTCAAACCCAGTGTTGAGAAGACTAAGAATATTCCACTTTGAGGGCCCATGAAGGAGAAAACATGCCCTTTATAAAATATGAAAGAAGATTAAAAAGAGCAACTCTGATTAAACAAAAACCACCTGCTTAGATATCTGACTGCCAAGGCCAAAGAAAATATGTAAAGAATTTATTTTTTTTATGTGTATACATATTTATACAGTTATTTTGCTGTACAAGAAAAATTAGATCTATAAGAAAAAAGTCTGAGAAGAAAAACATAATGCAAGCAAACATCAATAGAAAGCATGAAAATGCTATGTTGTGGTCCCCCCTCAGGTCCCATAGGCCTCTTCCTGGGTGCATATGGCTTTCTTCATCACTGAACAACTGGAGCTGGTTTGAATCATCTTATTGTTGAAGAGAGTCATGTCCATAAGAATTGATTATCATATAGTCTTGTTGCCGTATATAATGATCTCCTGGTTCTGTTCATTTCACTTAGCATCAGTTCATGCAAGTCTCTCCAGGCCTCTCTGAAATCATCCTGCGGGTCGTTTCTTACAGAACAATAATATTCCATGACATTCATATACCATAGTTTATTCAGCCATTCTCCAGTTGATGGGCATCCATTCAGTTTCCAGTTTCTAGCCACTACAAAAAGGGTTGCCACAAACATTTTTGCACATGTGGGTCCCTTTCCTTCCTTTAAGCTCTCTTTGGGATATAGGCCCAATAGAAACACTGCAGGGTCAAAGGGTATGCACAGTTTGATAATTTTTTTTTTTTTTTTTTTTTTTTTTGCTTTTTGCTGAGGCAATTGGGGTTAAGTGACTTGCCCAGGGTCACACAGCTAGGAAGTGTCTGAGACCAGATTTGAACTCAGGTCCTCCTGACTTCAGGGCTGGTGCTCTAACCACTACGCCACCTAGCTGCCCCAGTTTGATAATTTTTTGAGCATAGTGCCAAATTGCTCTCCAGAATGGTTGGATCTGTTCACAGTTCCACTGACAATGTATCAGTGACTCAGTTTTCCCACATCCCCTCCAACATTCATCATTATCTTTTCCTGTCATCTTAGCCAATCTGACAGGTGTGTAGTGGTATCTCAGAATTGTCTTAATTTGCATTTCTCTGATTAATAGTGATTTGGAGCACTTGGGAAGACTTTATTTTGCTAAAGGGTTTGTTTGTTATTTTAAAGTAGATTTTTGAACCAAAAAAAAAAACTGTATACTTAGGTGTATGAAGATTCAGGTTAACAATAGGAAGGAGAAAGATGAAGAGAAATAAAAAGGACTGGGGGAAGATTTCTGTCTTCATTAATTAGAAAATTTATTATGTTATGAAAATGGGTTGCTAGGAGAGAGCTTCATTTTTTGACATATTTGAAATGACTACAAATACAGAAGCATCAATGCCCTTACCTATTTTAGTCAAGGAAAAACATATCAAATGACACTAGTGTGTTTATAGAATTTATAATGATACTAGTGCCATTTGATAGGAAAATAAGATGGATTCAAAAATTTTTTATATGAAAATTATTCTCATTATACTAATGAGTATTTTCTCTTCTGAAGATTATGTAAGAAGTTGGGAAATGATAAAGCAAATTAAAAGTATTAGATTTAAGAGATATGAATAATAATCAGAATTTCAGAACGATTAAAAGTGTAATACTGGGGGATGGAGGAGGAAGAATAAATAAAATGTGAAAGGGGGTAAGGCCAAACATTGAAACCCTAGAGAGTCTGCCTGGAAAGATGAAAAAGGCTCAAAAACAAGAAGGTAGAGAGACAAAAGGCTTGGTGTAAGCAAATCTCAAGAAAATAAATCAGCTGTGTGATATTCATCAAGACAGAAGGTAAAATGAATTCCAAATTCCAAAAAAGGAGTAAAGGAATCTACAGTAAACAAGTTTTAGATCATAAAGCAGGGGTTCTTAACTTTTTAGATATGTCATAAACACCTTTGGAAGCCTATGATCTTTCCTCAGAATAATGTTTTTAAACATAAAATAAATAGTATAATTATATATATATTTTTTCATATATAGAATATAAAGGATTACAGTTATAATTATGTTGAAGTACAGTTACCAAACAACTTTTAAGCACAAAATTCATAGATTTTAAGTTAGGAACTTTTTTATAAAGGGAAGTTTTTTTTATTATTATTAAAACTTTTTATCTGCAAAACATATGTATGGGTAATTCTTCAACATTAACCCTTACAAAGCTTTCTTTTACAGATTTTTCTCCTCTACTCCCTATCCCTCCCCTAGATGGCAGGAAATCCACTACATGTTAATTATGTTAAAATACTTGACAAATTGAATATATGTATACATTTTAGGGAAGTATTTTTTTAAAAAGCTACAATGAAAAGAGAACAAGACAACAAATGCTATAGATTCCTTAGGGATTGTGGAATGTCATCAGTAAATGCCAAAAATGGCTCAAAAGATTATTTAAGGATCATAGTTTACCAAAAAAGATATAAGATGTGAAAGTTGAAATATTATCTAGCAGAAAATACAAATACAAAAACACATTGTGCTTTTGGAAACAGATACTAAAGTACTGATTGATAGAATTAATATATTGCCCATGGATGAAGAAATTTCAAACTCGAAATTCTGAGACCAGAGTAACTGTCCAGATATAAAAAATTCTTGATAGGCTAGAACATCAGGCTGAATGTTAAGGTTAAATTGAATATGGATCATTGTAAGACTTTGGATCTCTATTTTTAAAAAAATCAAATTCAGGTATAAGGTAGTAGAATTAAGTCATTCATTGGTCTGAAAAAGATTTAGGAGATTTTAGTGGACTTTGGTCTGAGAATATAAGATGACAGCTAAAGCTTATCCCATTTTAGGTTGCATTGGAATGTTACTGTGGCCCTTTAAAAATAAGCAAATGAAGCTCATCGAAGTTAAAGGTCTTGTCCAAACTTATGCAGTTAATATGTATGAGAACCAAGATTGGAATCAACTGAATGGACTCTAAAAAGCTAGTATTCTTACCACAATGTGATTGTTTTTTCCCCCTCAGTGGTAATTTTATTGTGGCAAAAATATTAGGTATAATGTGTGTTTTATACACTTCAGCAAATACCAGAGTTTCAGAGCAAATATCAGAGTTTGTTTTTTTTAACATAAGCTCTTAGCAGTAATTTTTACATTTTTTATTTTTCCTCTGTACAAATTAAATGTCTTACTACCATAATAATGCTACTGAGAGAGAAAACAACAAAATCTGTTAAATGGTCTATACTTTTACAAATTGACACGTTTTCTCAAATTCATTATTCTTCTGCTAAAGCCCAAGTATAAATTAAGTGATTATGATGTATCATGTAGCTGGGCTACTTTTTTTGTTTGGGGCTAAAGAAATCAATATAAAAATTTCTTAAAATAGCCTTCATCCCCCTCTTTAGTGTAACTATTTAAATCAAAGGTTTGAAAATGTTGGTTTTACATATAGACTTACAGTAATTTTCGTGGAAGTATTTTCTATTTAATCCTCAATCATCAATCAATAAACATTAAGTGCCAGAGGCACTGTGCTAAAAGCTAGAGTTACCAAAAAAAAAAAAAAAAAAAAAAAAAAAAAGTTTAAGGTCACTAGGGAGTTTACTTTGTAATGGGGGAAACAACATGCAAACAATTATAAACAAGCAAGTTATATACAGGATAAATAGGAAATAACTGAGGCAAGGTACTAGGATGGATTGGGGAATGCCTCCTCCAATAGGATTTTAATTCGGACATAAGGAAGCCAGGGAATTTATTAGGCAGAGCAGTTGAGGGGGAGCATTGAAGGCATAGGGAAAATATTCAAAGCTGAAAGACAGTAGATTGAAGAGTATGTGTCTGGGAGTACTGGAAAGATGGGCAGAAGCTAGGTCATGAAGGTGCTTGAATGTCAATCAGAGCATTTTGTATTTGATCCTAAAGGCAATAAGAAACTACTGGAGTTTGAGTAGAGGTGGGAATAGAGTTGGGTTTACATAATTGGACCTTCACTTTAGGAAAATCACTTCAGTGGCTGATCAGAGGATGGTTTGAAATGGAAAGAAACCTAAAGCAGGCAGACACTCCTCCCCTTCCTCCCCAAAAGGCTATTAGCATGAAGCAATGAGGGCTGCAGAGTGGTAGCCATGTCAGAGCATAAAAGGGGGTGTTACTGAAGAGATGTTGCAAAGGTGAAACCCACAGGCCTTGGCAATAGATTAGATATGGGGTGAGAGATAGTGAGGAGTCAAGGATGATTCCAGAGTTGTGAACCTTAAGTGATTGGGAGAATGGTGTGTTACCCTTTGCAGTAATGAGAGAGGGGTTGGCAGAGAGATGAGATAAGGAGTTTTGTTTTGGACTCATTGAGTTTAAAATGTCTACTAGCCATCCAGTTTGAGATGTCTGACCAGGCATTTAGAGATGTGAGATTGGAGATGATATATATATATATATATATATTTGGATTTAACCACAGATGGTAAATGGTTTATTAATAAAACTTGCTTATAAACTTTCCTAGGTAAATTCAGCGTTCAAACAGTTTTGGCCTTGGTATATTTGGACACATTTAAAGTAGCATATTAAGTAAAATTCAAAGCAAAAAGATACCTGTAGTCATTAGTCTTTGGTTTTTCTGTTCTGCCAGATCTCTGAATATCTGAAAGACCTCTTTCTGATCTAGGGATTCTTCAGGAGCTGCCATTCTCTCAAATTTCAACATTTTTATAGCTACCTTGGTAATGAATCTCTTAGATTAGTTGGTTCTCAGAGGACAAAGTCAATAATTAGGTCCGTATTTGAGACTGTCCTGCTTGATAGTACTTGTTAGAGTTTTTGTTCCATTTGAACAACTTTTGAGAACAAGAAACCTTGTTTATTGTGTGTTAGGGCAAGTCAATAGTGCTGGCCCTGGAGTCAGGAAGGTTGAAGTCTGAGTTCAAATCTGGCCTCAAATATTTACTATCTGAATAATCCTGGGCAAGTCACCTAAGTCACCTAACCCAGTTTGCCTCCTTTTTCTCATCTGTAAAATGAGCTGGAAAAGGAAATAGCAAATTACTCCAGTATCTATACCAAGAAAACTTGGAGTCACTAAGAGTCAGACATGATTGAACAACAAAATGTGCTAGGGGAAAAAAGTCTTTACCTATTCTATTGTACACAATTTTATTTACACAGATAATAAGAACATATTAACATATAATATTATGTGACAAGGGTCAGGTTTTTTCACCTTAAGGAGGGTGGATACTTATGTCACTTGTGCTCCTTGGTACTTTTAGGTAACCCTTATCAGTCAGTCATTTGTTGGTCGGGGTCAGAGTCCATACCACCTACTTTGAGCATAGGGACCCATAGAGATTCCCCAATGGAAAGATATTGAAGTGTTGCTGCACTGAGGGTCTTCTGGTACTAGCTTATTATGACTCAGCTTCTGGTATCCCATTCCTACACTTGTGAAATTCACTCTAGGGCTATTTTGGAAGTTGAACTGGACAGGGCAGCTATACTGTTCAATTAAACCCACTGGTCAGAGGTAGGGGACTTAAAACTACTTCCCTTTCTGCTATACCTGGGTCCAGGTACCTCATACATCTTAGCATAAGATTTAAGGATTTCTAGTGCCAACTCTTGCTTTCATGTTTCCTCCTTCCCTTTTGGGAGGCTGAATAATACTTTAGAAGAGTATTGAATGTGGAGTTAAAGGATCTAGGTTCAGATGTTATGAACCTTAGTTCCCTTCACTTTAAAATGAAGAGGGTGTTGGATGAGATGACTTAGAAGAATCTTCTCCATTTCTAAATCTATGATTTAGTTGCCAAATCATGCCATGTATGTCCAAAATATCTTTCTCAAAAAACTTCTCTCTACTGGCACAGCTACCACCTTAGTTCAGTCTATCTTCTTTCACCTATATTAGTAAATAACCTCTTGCTTGTTCTCCCTTTCCTCAAATTTCTGCATATTCCAATCCATTCCACACTCTGCTCCTAAAATGATTTTCCTTAAATGCACATCTCATCTTGTTACTTTCTTCACAATAAATTTCAATGGCTTTTCTTTCCTTTTAAAAAATATTTTACTTTTTCCTCAGTTATATGTAAAGTAATTTTTCTCATTTGTTAAGTTTTGAGTTCCAAATTTTATTCCCCCCTCTCTCTTTTCTTCTTTCCTTCGAAAGTAATAAGTGATCTGTTATACTATGTTATACATGTGTAATCATGTATCAGTCATTTTATGTATGTGGGAAATGGTAACAAAACAAAAAGAAAGAAAGTGAAAAATAATATGCCTTGATCTGCATTTAGACTCCCATCATTTCTTTCTCTGAAGATGAGTATTTTTTATCATGATTCTTTTGGAATTGTCTTTCTAAGAATATCTAAGTTTTTTTTTTAATTAAAGCTTTTTAATTAAAGAAGTGATTTTTCCTACATTGACCTTTGCAAAATTTTTTTGTTCCAAATTTTTCCCCTTTTTCTCCCCACCCCCACTCTTAGATGACAGGTAGTCTAATACATGTTAAATAATATGACAAATCCAATATATGTATACATATATATACAGTTATCTTACTGCACAAGAAAAATCAGATCTAGAAAGAGAAAAAAAAACCTAAGAAGGAAAACAAAATGCAAGCAAATATTCACAGAAAGCATTAAAATGCTGTGTTGTAGTCCACATTCAGTTCCCACAGGCCTCTCTCTAGATGTATGTGACTATCTTCATTGCTAAACAATAGGAACTGGTTTGAATCACATCATTGTTGAAGAAGAATATCTAAGTAATTAACAGTACAATATTGATATTGTGTAATGTTCTCTTGGTTCTACTCATTTTACTCTGCATTAGTTCATATATGTTTTTCCAGGTTTTTCTGTAATCATCCTGGTCATCATTTATTAATGCACAATAATATTTCATTATAATCATATACACAACTTGTTCAGCTATTCCCCAATTGATGGACATTCCAATTATTAGTGACCACAAAAGAGCTACTGTTTTTTGTACAAATAGATTCCCCTCTCCCCCTTAAAAAAAAACACAAAACTCAGAGATATGCAATTAATAGTGATATTGCTAGATCAAAAGGTTTGATATATTTGATAGTTTTTTGGGCATAGTCCCAGATTGCCCTTCATAATAACTGGATCAGTTTACAACACCACCAACTAGTTTGCTAGTGTTCCTGTTTTCTCACATACCCTCCAACATTTATCTTTAATGGTTTTTCTATTACCTCCAATATTAAATATAAGCTCCTCTGTTTGACTTTTAAAATCCTTGACATGATCTCAACCTTTCTTTCCAGTCTCGTACATTACCCCACTTCTAAACTGGTCTTCTCTCTTTCCTTCACACACTATGTTTCTTTTTAATGTCTTTGACATGGCTGTCTTCCATTTCTGGAATACACTCCTTCCTCATTTCCTCTAATGGAATCCACCTACTACATATATTAAGGTTTTTCTGACTCCCCCCTCACCTTTCTTTTGCCAACTGCTAGTACCCTTCCTTCCAAAATACTTTATATTTAACTGTTATTATTTTTATTTATTCTCTTCGTATGTTTTTTTCTATATATATGATTAAATATGTAGTCATCTTTCTCTTTAAAATGTAAATTCCTTGAACTGTGGGGACTGAATGTGGATCACAGCCTAGTATTTTCACTTCTTTTGCTATTGTTTACTTGCTTTCTTTTCTCTTTCTCATTTTTTCCCTTTTTGACATGATTTTTCTTGTGCAGCATGATAATGTGAAAATATGTATAGTAGAACTGCACATGTTTAACATATATTGGATTACTTACTGTCTAAAAGGGAGTGGGAGGAAAGGAAGGAGAAAAATTTGGAACAAAAGGTTTTTCAAGGATAAATGTTAAAAATTATGTTGCATATATTTTGAAAATAAAAAGCTGTTTTTTTAAAATGTAAACTCCTTGATAAGTGGTGTTTCTTTTTCTTTTCTCTCCTCTCCTCTCCTCTCCTCTTTTTTTTTTTTTTTTTTATTTCAAAGCCTAACACAATACCTGGCACATTTCATAATGTTTGTTTACTGATTGATGATCTTGTGATTCTATGACAGTGAATTCTACGACAATTATTCAGCAAATAATTATTCATATTTTGTATATTTAAATTTTGTTTTTTGTTATTATTAAAATGGAATAAATTATTAATTTATTTGCATAAAACACAAGTTAAGAAAATTATTTCATACATTATTACAGAGTACAAAGATATAAAACAATGTATTATTTTTTTTAAAGGGGGCATAGTTTGAAGACCATTTCTGTTAGCATTGGGAAGCTGCTGTAGGTTTTTGAGCAAAGGAATGACTTAGTAAGATCTATATATCTGGAAGATTATTTTCACAGCTGTGTAGAAGATAGAAATGATCGCAAATGACCATTTAGGAAACTAGCAATCCCTTCAAGAGATGTTAACATACTGGACTAGGCTAATTGTGTGGCTAGCTGTAGAGCAAATAAAAAGACTTCGAGGTCTTATGAAGGTAAAATCTACAGACCTGGACATTTGATTGCCTAGGGAGGATAAGAAAAGAGTAAAAAATGACTTTGAGTTTGTGAGTTTGGTTTGAGTTTGATAAGATGGCAATACCTTCAGGAGAAACATGAAAATTTGAAGTATAAAATGAGACCACTTTTAAACTTCTTGAATTTGAAATACAAGACATATCTAAGAGCCATTTGATAATGCGTGACTAGAGTTCAAGAGAACCTTGGGGACTGATTACATAGATTTGGAAATAATTTCGATAGAGATTGTACTTGAGCCTATGGGAACTTGAATCTATGAAATCTTCAAAAGAGTGAGAGAATATAGATAAAGAAAAGAACAGAATCCTTGGAAAATCTTGTGGTAAGGGACCAATAGATAAATGATTTTTAGGAGTTCATTACGCATCACTGGGGTCTGTATTGCTGAAGTAGGAAAACATTATTTAAATAAAATCCTTAGCCTTAAAATTCTCTAGTAGGATTTTATGCTACTAAGGGGAAAATTCTGTTCTTTGACGAAGGATGAAAGGGTCTTTTCCTATGAGTACCTAATACTACCTAGGTCAGAAAAGAGAAGCTATCTACAACAGGCTTTCTTTTCTTTTTTTTTTTTATCTTTTTTTTTATTAAAGCTTTTTATTTGTATAACATATATATGGGTAGTTCCCCAACATTAATCTTTACAAAGCTTTCCATTACAAATTTTACCCCCAGTCCCCTCCCCTCCCCTAGATGGCAGGAAGTCCACTACATGTTAATAATGTTGAAATGCTTGAGAAGTTATGCCAGAAAAATCCTATCTGCCAGAAAAAAAAAAGAATCAGAGAAAGGCAACACAATGCAAGCAAATGTCAGTAGAGATCATGAAAATGTTACGTTGTGGTCCATATTTCATTTCCCTCTCTCTGAGTGTATATGGTTTTCTTCAGTGAACAATTGGAACTGGTTTGAGACAATTCTTTGTTGTAGAGAGCCATGTCCATCAGAATTGATTATCATGTAATACTGTTGTTGCTGTGTATGATGATCTCCTGGTTCTGCTCGTTTCACTCAGCATCAGTTCATGCAAGTCCCTCCAGGCCTCTCTGAAATCGTCCTGCTGGTCGTTTCTTACAGAGCAATAATATTCCATAACATTCATATACCATAATTTATTCAGCCACTCTCCAATTGATGGGCATCCCTTCAGTTTCCAGTTTCTAGCCACTATAAAAAGGGCTGCCACAAACATTCTTGCACAGGTGGGTCCCTTTCCCTCCTCTAAGATCTCTTTGGGATAGAGGCCCAGTAGAAACACTGCTGGGTCAAAGGGTATGCACAGTTTGACAACTTTTTGAGCATAGCTCCAAATTGCTCTCCAGAATGGTTGGATCCGTTCACAGTTCCACCAACAATGTATTAATGTCCCAGTTTTCCCACATCCCCTCCAACATTCATCGTTATCTTTTCCTGTCATTTTAGCCAATCTGACAGGTGTGTAGTGGTACCTCAGAGTTGTCTTAATTTGCATTTCTCTGAACAATAGTGATTTGGAGCAACTTTTCATATGATTAGAGATGGTTTTAATTTCATCATCTGAAAATTGTTCATATCCCTTGACCACTTATCTATTGAAGAGTGGCTTGAATTCTTATATATATGAGACAATTCTCTATATATTTTAGAAATGAGGCCTTTATCAGAACCATTAAATGTAAAGATGATTTCCCAATTTGATGCTTCCCTCCTAATCTTGTCTGCATTTGTTTTGTTTGTACAGAAACTTTTTAACTTAATATAATCAAAATTATCCATCTGGTGTTCAATTAGGAGTTCCAGGTCTTCTTTGGACATAAATTTATTCCGTCTCCACAGGTCTGAGAGATAAACTATATTACGTTCCTCTAACTTGCTTACAAAGTCCCTCTTTATATCTAGATCATGAACCCATGTAGATCTTATCTTGGTATGTGGTGTTAAGTATGGGTCAAGCCCTAATTTCTTCCACACTAGTTTCCAATTTTCCCAGCAGTTTTTGCCGAATAATGAGTATTTATCCCAAAAGCTGGGGTCTTTGGGTTTATCAAACACTAAATTGTTAAAGTTATTGCCTAGATTATCCTGATAACCTATCTTATGCCACTGTTCGACTGCTCTATTTCTTAGCCAGTACCAAATGGTCTTGATGACCGCTGCTTTATAATATAGTTTTAGATCTGGTACCGTAAGGCCACCTTCATCTGCCTTTTTTTCCCTTAATCTCCTTGAGATCCTTGACCTTTTGTTCTTCCAAATGAACTTTGGTACTATTTTTTCTAGATCTGTAAAATAATTTCTTGGGAGTTTGATTGGTATGGCACTAAATAAGTAGATTAGTTTGGGTAGTATTGTCATTTTTATTATGTTTGCTCTGCCTACCCATGAGCACTTAATATTTTTCCAATTGATTAGGTCTGATTTTATTTGTGTGGAAAGTGTTTTGTAATTTAGTTCGTATAGTTTCTGACTTTTCCTTGGCAGATAGATTCCCAAATATTTTATCCTATCATCTGCTATTTGGAATGGAATTTCTTTTTGCATCTCTTGCTGCTGAACTTTGTTGGTAATATATAAAAATGCTGATGATTTATGTGGATTAATTTTGAATCCTGCCACTTTGCTAAAGTTGTGAATTGTTTCTAGTAGTTTTTTAGTTGAGTCTCTAGGGTTCTCTAAGTATACCATCATGTCATCTGCAAAGAGTGATAATTTGGTTTCTTCATTACCTACTCTGATTCCTTTTATCTCTTTTTCTTCTCTTATTGCTAAAGCTAACATTTCTAATACAATATTGAATAGTAATGGTGACAGTGGGCAGCCTTGTTTCACTCCTGATCTTATTGGGAATGGTTTGAGTTTGTCTCCATTACATATGATGCTTGCTGATGGTTTTAAATAGATGCTACTGATCATTTTAAGGAAAAGCCCATTTATTCCTATACTCTCTAGTATTTTTAATAGGAAAGGGTGTTGGATTTTATCAAAGGCTTTTTCTGCATCTATTGAGATAATCATATGGTTTTTGTTAGTTTGGTTATTAATATAATTAATTATGCTTTAAGGTAGGGGAAAAAAAACTGGCGGCTGAAACGGCTGGCTGAAGATTTTGCCCTGAGGCGCTTCGGCGAATTAATTTAAGGTGCTGGGCTGGTGGGGGCTAGGACTAAGTCCGAATTACTCCTTAAACAAGGCAAGTTTGCCAGAACACCTGTCCCCAATCAGGGCAGAGTGTCCCGAGTGCCTCAGATAAACTCCAGGTGTTTGGAATTTGGAGTTTGGAGTTTTTTGCCAGTCTGAGCTGAGCTGAGCTGAGTCCCACCCTCACTTCCGGCCTCCACCAGAGTTCTCTGACACCGGAGTCCTCTGTTTATCTCTCTGTCTGAGCTAGACAAACCTGATGTGAAGTTTTTCAGAGATATCTGAAAGCAGTATCCAAATATTTCCTGATTCGTTGACTTGAAGATCAGTTCAGAGGCTTATTTTATTGTTGATTTGAGAGAAGTTCAGAGGAGGACGCAGAGAGTCACCTTTTCACTCCGCCATCTTGGCTCCGCCTCTACAACAGGCTTTCTACAACAAATAGGTACTATTTCCTAAATACTTACAAATGCCATTTCTGTTTTGGAGTTGCAGTTGGACAATGTATGGTTTTTTTCTCCCTGTATTATAGAATACTAGTAAGAGTACAGAAGATTCTCATCTTTCAAGTACACTTAGAAAAGGAATCATATTCACTGTGGTTAACAGATATAATTCTGAGTAACCTCAGCTAATCATTTGCATGGACAGATGATAAGAAATCAATAAGAAAAATATTGATTTCCTAGATCTTGTAGGTTTTGGAGTGAGCATTTTTTGTGAATATAAGAAAGTATAACTCATACTTTAATTGAGCACGAAAGGAGAAACACGTGTCAATGCTCTTACATTTAAAATTGTTGAGAGCTCAGTTGGTATAATAAGACAGCTCAATAATTTAAAAGCAGAATGCTATTTTAACCACTTATTTAATATGCATTTATTAAGTCTCTGGAAATGTGCTTAATCTGAGTTTTAAAGGAAATCAGGGAGTCTAAGAGGTAGAAGTGAGTAGGAAGAGCATATGAGTAATGAAGGATAGCTAGTACCTTAGATGAGGGATTAGGATAGTTATTGTTGTACTATAGATTTGAAAAACGCAAATAATATATAAGGGGACTGGAAGGTTGGGATTAAGTATGCTAAACAGGTTTATATTTAATCCTAGAGATCCACTGAAATTTATTGAGCACAGAAGTGAAATGATCACAACTGATTTTTTTTTCTTTGCTTCAATAACTTGTATCATACTTGTTTGTCCTTCATTCTCAAAGAGAACCATGACATCAGGGAGTGATATCATGACATGCAAGTGAGTTGGATTTAAGGGAGGGAAGGCTGTGCAAAGTCTCCATCCTCACTTTCTCCTCTAATAGTAGGCACTTAATAAACACTTGTTGAACTAGAAATTTACTTGTTTCACTTGAGAGGGGAGGTGCTTTTTTCACAGACACAAATTATAATCCTTGTGGTTTAGTAGATAGTCTTCTTAAATTGCTTTACCCAAAACTTTCATGGCTTTTTAATTAATCAGTTAATCAGTCAGTCTCTCTGAACTTAGCTAGTGTAGTCCTTGCATTTTAGTCCTTGCAGTTGTCCTGTAGTCACTGGGCCTGTACTCCTAGCATCTTTCAATGTAGGACAGTCAGAAATGTGTTCTACCATCATTGACTGAAGCCATTATTTCAAAATAAAGTTCTAGAGTAGAATTTCAATAAATCAGCAAACATTTATTAAGGTCTTACTACATGCTGCACACCATGCTAAGCACTAGGGATACAAAATGAGGCAGTGATAAATTCCTGCCCTCAAGGAGCTTATAATCTTATGGGAAAGACAATATAAACAAGTACATACAAAGCAAACTACATACAGGTTAAACAAATTAAAAGACTAGAATTGAAGAATTAGGCTTCCAGCAGGAGATATGACTTTAATTGGGTTTTAAGTGGAAGATTACTATATTTACATAATCATTTCCACATTAATTATGTTGTGAAGGAACACAGACTAAAATAAACAAAAAAACAAGAGAAATAAAAAAAAAAGTATGCTTATATCTGCATTCAGATTCCATTGAGTCTTTCTCTGGAGGTAGATAGCATTTTCCATCATGAGTCCTTTGGAATTGTCTTGGAGAATTGTATTGCTGATAATATCTAAGTCATTGACAACTGGTCATCATATACTATTGTGGTTACTATGTATAGTGTTCTCATTCTGCTCACTTCACTTTGCATAAATTCATGTAAATCTCTCCAGGTTTTTTTGAATTCATCTTGCTTGTCATTTTTTATAGCATAATAATATTCTATTATAATCATATACCAGGTCTTGTTCAGCCATTTCCCCAATTGATGGGCAACCCCTCAATTTCTAATTGCCATTAAAATAAGAGCCACTATAAATGTTTTTGTCTAGAGGTCTTTTTTTTTTTTCTTCTTCTCCTCCCCCCATAGTAGTGCTATTGCTAGATCAAAGGGTATGTACAGTTTTATGCCCCTTTAGACATAATTCCAAGTGAAAACATTATTGCTAATATTTTATTTAAAATCTTTCACCAGAAATATTAGAATCTAGTTTTCTTTCTCTGCTGTCTCCTAGTTTTAAGTTTCAAGACCTCATTTTTATCATGCAAGGTATTTGGTTAGATTTCTCCTTTCCTGTTTTTGCAAAAAATTTATTCAATATTATAATTTATTCTTTTAATGTATGATAGAATTCACTTTTGGATTCACCTGTCCTTTTATTTTTTTTGGGGGGGTGTGATTCATTATGGATTGAATTGATTTTTCTTTGATTAGATTATTTGAATCCTTTTTTCTTCCTCCTCCAGTTCTGTTAATTGAGTTTTATGTTTTTGGGATTTTGCTCCATTTCACTTAAATGTCAGTTTTGTTAACTTTAAGAGGGCAAAATAATTTTCTTTCTTTTAAAATTAGGCTAGCTAATGTTTTGTTGATTATGTTTTTTCTTTAAAAGAAAACTTTGTTTTATTTATTTAGTGCTTTTTCATTTTAATTAATTTTTTCCTTTATCTTCCAAATTTCATGGATTTATGTTAAGTTGGAGAGGCTAGTTATTGGGTTTTTGTTTTTACATTTTACTTGCAAATTTTGTTGACCTGTTCCTTTTTTTTTCTTTTAGTACTTGATTAAATGTTTAGAGAGATAGATTTTCCTCTCAGTAGCAGCAGCATCCTCCTTCTCTTACTTCTTCCTCTCTACTTCCCTCCCATGAGGATTAACTCAAGGGAAGATAGTTTCCTGGTCACCTAGGTACAAATACAATTAGGACATTAAGCAGATGGGGACTAGGTATACAACCAAAACTATGATCAGATGAATCAGTGCTTTAGTAGATGAACACTTTTTGTCCCAGTTCACTGGAAGGAAACCTCTTTAAAAACAAACAAACAAAAAACACAAACAGAAACCTGTTAGCTGGATTAGCTTATTTCATCCATTTTCAGACCTAAACTATCAAGAGCTGACTGAAACCCAGCCAATTAAAGGCTGAATTCTTTTCTCTCTCTCTCTCTCTCTTTTTAATTTAAGGTTTTTATTTGCAAAATATATGCATGGGTAATTTTTCAACATTGACCCTTGCAAAACTTTCTGTTACAAGTTTTTCCCTCCTTCCCCTGACTCCCTCCCTTACATGGCAGGAAGTCTAATACATGTTAATTATGTTAAAATACATGACTAATCGATTATATGTATACATATTTATACAGTTATCTTGCTGTACAAGAAAAATTGGATCTACAAGGAAAAAAAAAACAAAACATGAGAAGGAAAACAAAATGCAAGCAAACATCAATAGAAAGCAGAAAATGCTATGTTGTGATCCTCACTCAGATCCCACAGGCCTCTCCCTAGGTGTATATGGCTTTTTTCATCACTGAACAATTGGAACTGGTTTGAAACATCTCATAGTTAAAGAGAACCATGTTCATCAGAATTGATCATCATATAGTCTTGTTGTAGCTATGTATAGTGTCTCCTGGTTCTGCTCATTTCACTTAGCATCAGTTCATGCAAGTCTCTCCAGGCCTCTCTGAAATCATCCTGCTGGTTGTTTCTTACAGAACAATAATATTCCATGACATTCATATACTATAGTTTATTCAGCCATTCTCCAATTGATGGGCATCCATTCAGATTCCAGTTTCTAGCTACTACAAAAAGGGTTGCCACAAACATTTTTGCACATGTGGATCCTAAAGGCTGAATTCTTAACAAGTCTGTATCTTGTCTCATTATTATAATTTTCTTTAATGAAATTTTCTATAGTTTCTATGATTTGTTCTTTAACCTACATATTCTTTTGGATTAAATTATTTACCTCTAATTATTAATTTTTTCTTCAAAGTCCTTTATTAGACATAATTTTTATTATGTTATGATCAGTCTAGGTGGTTTTTTTTAACATCTCTACTTTTCTGCATTTGTTTTTGAGATTTTTATCTTTCAGTACATGATGAATTTTTGTAAAGGTTACATGCAGTTCTAAAATATAGCTATAATTCATTTGTATTTCAATTGAGTAATAATAGAGATCTATCATATCTAACTTTTATAAAATTCTATTCAGAACTTTAGCTTCTTTCTTGTTTATATTTTTCCTAGATTTGTCCAGGTCTGAAAAGGGTACATTGAGATCTGAAATATAATAATTGTACTATCAATTTTATTTTTTACTTTTTCCTTTTAGGTATTTAGATGCTGTGCTGTTTGGTGCTACCTATATTCATTAAATATTGATGTTAAGTCATTGTCTGTGGTTCCTTTAAGCATGATATAGTTTCCCTGTTTAAACTCTTCTGTTCAAAACAAAAAACTCCCACCTTGTTTAAGATCATGATTGCTAACATGCTTCTTTGGGTTGACTAAAGCATAATAAATTTTACTCCAATTCCTTATTTAACTTTTTGGTTCTTTCTTTTTTTAAGTGTCTTCATTGCCCTCTCCCCTCAAAAATATCTTTGAATTCTGTTTCTTGATCTATTCTTAGAGCTCTTCTGTTTTATGGGTGAGTTGATCCCATTTTACTCATAGTTATGATTCAGCATACATTATTTTCCTTGATCCAGATTCTTCTTTGTCCTTATCCTATTTTTTCCAAAGAACAGTGTAGTGAGAAAGGAGTATATTTAAGTCTCATGATCCATATCTTAAGCTAAGTGCTTTGGTTTTACTCTTCCTTTTTTCTTCCTCTAGCTCAGTCTCCAAACATATGTTCTTATCCTTTCATTCCTTTTATTTCATAATTTCTGATTTATTCTTCTAAATATGAATTATTTTCCTTAAAATTAATACCCTGAATTTATTCACCCTCTTAATATCTCTTTGCTCCTGTCTAATTCTTTGGTGAATTTAATTATTTCTACCTCTACATGCAATATCTCTGATGTGTACCTCTCTCTCCTTATAAGGTTACTATTTTAGTTTTGTCCTTTATTACTATTACTACTTCTTTTTCTTCTTATTTTTTGCTGAGGCAATTGAGGTTCAATGACTTGCCCAGGGTCACACAGCTAGGAAATGTTAAGTGTCTAAGGCCAGATTTGAACTTGGGTCCTCCTGACTTTAGGGCTGGTGCTCTATCCATTGTGACAACTAGCTGCCCCATCCTTATTACTTCTTTCTTGCACTATTGAAATAGCCTCCTAATTGTTGTACATGTCTCAAATTTCTACTCTTTACAATCTTTCATATAAATGTCAAAATGATATCCATAAGATTCCAGGCTCAGAAACCTCCATTGGTTCCATGTTGCCTTTAATTTCAAATACAAATTCCTTTTTTGACTTTTAAAGTCTTTCAGAATCAGCTCTATTTGCTGCCACTTTTATGTCACTCCATTTTCCATTTCTGTGTCATTATGAAATCCTTTAAGATTCTTAAGATAACTCAGTTCAAGTGTCATCCATCTACTATCCTTTATTCTCTTACCTCTAAATTATTTTATATTTGCTTTCTACTTATTTTGAATTTAATTTGCCATTTGTTTTCTTCTGTTTACATGTTTCTTTCTCAATTCTCATCTTTAACTTTTTCATACATTGATAGCCAACTCTCTTATTAAAGCATCTAGATACTTCCATCATTAGGTTTTCATAACATGGCTTTATCTTGTGTGTCTTCTATATTTCTGCCTAGTTCTCAGCCTCTTTTGCTCTGTCATCATTCATGTAATACCTTAAGTAAAGCTCTGTCCTGACCCCTTTTCTCTATTTATACTTTCTATTATTTCTTTGCAATTACTTACAGAGCTATATATATCCAATTTAAGTCTCTTCTGAGGTTCAGTCCCATATTAACAATTGCCTTTTTAGACATTCCATACTGAATCTTCTGGAGACAATGTAAAAAAAAATTTTTTTTCTCTCTCAACCTTTCTTTATATTGAATTTTTTATTTCTGTGAAGCACTACTATTCTTCTAGACTCCCAAGTTTATAGTCTTGGAATCAGCCCAACCCTTTGTTCAATCTCTCCAAAAATATCAATTTTATTTTCTGATCTTGTTGTTTCTATCTTCATAAAAACTCTTTTATCAAGTCAGTGTGCACAGTAATTGAAGTGATAATTTTGGTAATGATGCCACAAATTACTAGATAACCACAAATTAATTTTCTAAACTAAGTCTTTCAGAGAGAAAGATCTTTGGGGGGGGGGGGGACTCTAACAAAACAGGTACTATATTTGTTTTTTTCCGCCAGTGTAGTTGATGTTTACAAAGAGCAACCAAGACACTTCATGATGGAATACTTAGTTGGTAACAGTGAAGATATTTCATGATAAATCTTACAAAAATGTTTCATCCCTTGCCTTTAATAAAAGTTACTTTTACAAGCAATATAGAGGTCGGAGCTTTACTGAGTCTTCAGTCTTTTCCTCCTATATTTCCCCTTCCCCCCTCAGTGGTTTCCTAACAAATCTGCCAATTAAGGTGGTAGTTAGAGTGGTGAATGTACTGGTAACTAGACACAGACCAAAATGTGTTTATTTCATGTCCACTTTTTTATATTGTTGATAATCTATCTTGATTTAAATATGGATTCTAATAGTTTGGAAGGAAAACAAAACTAAAATTTTATATTGTGCTAACTATAATCTGCTAATTAATTTAATTATATTCCTCACTGCCTTTTCTCATTTGGTTTCTGGAACAGTTTTTGCAAAAGGCATTATTTTTTGTGTATTAATGAAAGTATTCTTACTCGAAGTGGCCATATATGGAAAGAAAACTTGATTTGTACATGTAAATTCTTTTTGAAGAAGCTTAAATTGAAGATTTGAAAGTTTAAATTGGTAAAAAATAATTACAAAATCATCTCAAAAGCTTTTCTAAAAGCTTAAGGTACAGTACAGCTACAGCTGAATTTGAAAACAATTTGCTGCTTCTGATGTGGAGATTTTGTTAGTGATGACTGACATTTCTTACTTGAAAGTAAAACAAAATAAGTACAAAGATTTAAAAATTTAAAAAATTAACACAGAAACCTAACATTGATCCTGTACTCCTTATTCAAATGGAGCATAATATTATATGATAAATTGAAACAATAGCAAAACTATCATTTAAATGTATTTTGAAAAAGAATGTCTTTAATCACATAACTTTTATACAAATTGAAATCTTTTTTCAATTTAAAAATCATAAGTAATAACCTTAATTTAGTGCCTCAGAAACTTACTTAGCAAAAGAGAACAGTCATATTTAGAATAATAAAATATCTTTCCTTTTAGCTTTAGTGAGTTTCTTGAAAAAATGTATTTTCATGAACATTTCACAATATTTCGCATCCTCTGTCCTTGGTCCTGACCCAGTGACCTAAGAATCTAGAATATGTCATGTTAGTGGTTACTAATTAGTGCATCCAAAGAGCCTTTTCATTTGACCTTTCAACCTTTTAGAGGTAGAAGCACAAGCTGTCATTCTTATCATGCAGGGAAAATGAACCTTACTTACAATTTTTTTTTTCTGTGTTCAAAACAAGAGAATAAGTCCAGCTGAGACTAATATGCAGGTTAGGAAGAAATTAGCCCCAAATCTACTATTGTTTCTGTTATTATTTTGCAGATGACTTAGAACTTTGTCACTGAAATACACATTAGAACTCACTTCTGTGTGAGATTGTTTGCCAAACAACATCTTATTTGTATTTCACTGATATCTATTTAAAACATTAATGTTAAAGAAATATTAACAGATGATAAAATCTGAACTTCTTTCAGAACATGCAAAATGTCCTTGCTTTTATATGTGTTGGGTAAAAATACTTAGTAATAAAAGATTTAGTTATAGTGCTCATTAATCAATGTTATTACCTCAATGTCTCTTGAGTGGTCTCTAGGTTTTGAGGGATTAGCTATTGTAATTTAAAAGATGATCCCAAATTTAAGAGATGGGATAATTGAATGTATTGAATTAGTGAAAGTAATATCTTTTTTCCCTTAGGTCTTTAAGATAGAAGTGCTGATGAGTGGACGGAAGCATTTTGTAGAAAAAAGATACAGTGAATTTCATGCTCTGCATAAGAAGGTAACTATTCTTTTTATTGGCTTAATCCCTGCAACTTAAGGATTTTCTTTCATATTATTTATATTTCATAGAACAATATAATTTCTTTCATCCTAAAATATTATTCATCCTTTGAAGTATTCATCTTGCTTTTAAAATAATTTGGGTTTTCTTTTTATTTAGTATTATTAGCGTATTATTTTGAAACATAAGTACTCCTAAACACTGGTTGAAATATCTCACTCGTGATAAATACTTGGTGTTCTTTGAAAAGAAAAAAAAATTATCTTTTCATAAAAAATGTTTTTAAACATTGATTTTTCATTTTTTATGTTTTTCCAACTAATTTTTATTTCATATTTGTACAAAAAGATTATTCATGTTTACATATGTAGTGTGTTTTCTGAAACAAAAGGAAAATCAGCCTTCTTGCTGCCTGTAAAAACACTATCTTAAGATTTTCATCCATTTCAGTTATATGCTATTTTTTCTTTTAGACTTGTATGTTTATATTTTTGAAGGAAATTTGGATTATAATTCAGTGGAAGTACAAAAAAGTTGACAAATTTTGAGAGTTAGAAGGGATCCCAGATAACCATCTAGTCCAACCTATGCATGAAAAGAAAACTATACTACACTATAGCCACCAAGTAGTCATTCGGTCTCTACTTGAATTATAAGGAGGGGACTTTAGATACTCCATTTTTCTTTTGAACAGATCTGATTTTTAGTAAGTTTTTCCCAACACTAAGTTTAAACTGGTCTCTTTGAAATTTTTACCCATTACTTCTGGCTTTGCCCTATAGGAGAAATTAAACAAGTCTATTTTCTTCTCTGCATGTTACTTGCTCTTCAAATTCTTGAACATGCTTATCATGTTCCTCTTGAGTCTTCTCTTTATCTTAAATGTACTGTTTTTTTTTTTTTTTTTTAGCATTTTCATATGACATGTACTCAAGGCCCTTCTATCTTGGTTTTCTATTCTCTAGAGAAATGAGAAAGGGAATAAATAAGCATTTGTTGTGTTACTCTGAAGCACTTTACAAATATTATCTTAAATACATGCTTGTAGAACCTAAAATTGAACATAGATCATAGCTGATGAGGAAAGAATGTAATAGCTCTATCCCCTTCTTATTCCTAAAAGCTATATCTCTCATGATAAAGCTCAATATTTTATTAGCTTTTTTTTGGTTGCCAGATTACATTGCTAACTCTTACTAAGAGTTATGGTATATAAAAAGCTCCATATCTTTTGTAGAGTACGTGTTGTTTAGTCATGTCTCTTCCATCTTGTACTTCTGAAATTTATTTATTTATTTTTTGTATCCAAGTGTAAGACTTTGGACTTCATCTTACTAGATTAGTCCTAATACTTTAGTCCAGGGGTTCTTAATCTTTAATGTTATGGGCCCCTTTGACAGTTAGGTGAAAGAAACCTCTGGAACCCTTCTTGGAATAATGTTTTTAAATGGGTTACAAAGGAAACCAGTTGTATTAAAAAGTAATTGTCAAAATGTTTTTAAAAAATTAATCATGAATTCCAAATTGAATCCCAGGTCTAGCTTAGTAAGATCCTTTTGGATGTTGACTAGTATGTGGGGGAAGGGGATGGGGAGAAGAGAGAGAGAGAGTGTGTGTGTGTGTGTGTGTGTGTGTGTGTGTGTGTGTGTGTGTGTGTTGAAAATTAAGTATTCTTTTCATTTTTTTTGAAAGATAACAATACATAAATTATGCAGCAATTTCTACCATATAGTAGAGATTTTCAATATTGCCTGGGTAATAACTTGAGTATTTTTTGAAGACCATCTCAGCTAATTATGAAGGGACACATCACCAATAAATAGGCAGACTATCTAGCAATGAATTTCTTTGGGGTATGGAAATCAAAGAAGCAAGGAAAAATACAAAATAACTTCCAAGTTTTTGTAGCCATCTTTTGCTTTTGCAGTGATACTGGAAGATGTGTTAGTACTATCAGTCACAATTTTTAGACTATCAGTGAATTTCATTTTGATAACTGTTACTCTAAATGTCAGGTTCATTGAACAATGAATATACATAGCTAAGAAAGCTAAATTTTATCCAGCCTGTTTTATTATAAACTAAACTAGGAAGTAAGGAAATTGCAACTATGTGGGGGTAGGATGACTCACAGGAAATTCTTGGAGAAGCAAAGGAAATATTTGGTATAGGCATTTTATTTTAAGTCCAAAGTCAGCAAAAAAATTTACATCATGGAATATTTGTTCATTATGTATTTGGTACTAAAGTTAAATATTTTTAAAAAGATACCATGAGGATAATACCAACTTATTGCTGAGACTGAAGTTGCAAGAAATTCCTCGGTAAACATTGATAATTCCCTTCAAATCAAATTAACATATAATTTGATCCTTAATGACGTTAAAGCAAAGATGGAAATAGGTTAACTTTGGAAGAGTGTGGTGATTAGAATACTAGAATTATATCCAGGAAGATGTGGCTTAAAATTCTACCTCATATACATACCAGTTATGTGATCTCAGCTTCCTCTTAGCCATAAACCTCTGATCCAGTATTTCAGGATCCCGTGATAGCAATGGGACAGCATAGTTAAGTAAGAAGGATTGATAGAGTATGAAGATTTGTAGACTAGAAAGAAACTTCATGCCTCTATGTTATTGTTAAGATTTAACATCATGAATACTACAAATTTGTACTACATAATCTTACCTAGACTTTCAGTGTGGCAAGGCATTCCTTTCATACTTCCTTAATTAATCCACAATCTGGCTCACACTGGTAGCTTTTCCAAAACTTTACATTCTTTTTTAAGCCTCCAATGCTTGCCCTGACACCCTCTCCTCCCCTCAGTTTCATCACTTTAAAAAAATTAGCCTATTCCCTGACAGCTCCTTTTTCTCTCCATCTAATCTCAAATCATTCAGATATTTTCTAACATTATTTCCTGCTTCTCTGCTACTCCATGAAGAGATGGATCATTTTCTTGCTAAGGCCAAGCCCTTGGACATACAGAAATGATTCCTATTCCATTCCATCTTCAGTAGCTTGTTCCCTTTATTATTCCTACAGTCTGACCAATTTTGAATCTCTTGCCATTTATGGATTACTTTCTTACTACCTACAGACAGATTTATGTCTGTCACCTTTATTCCTTCTTTTTCTTTTTTTTTTTTTGCTAAAAAGTAAGTTTATTTAGGAGAAGAAAATATGAAATAAAAGAGGCATCAGGAGTGGTAAATATGAAATAGAGATGGGAGAACAATAGGGTTCTCATTACCAAAGACTAAAGTTTGGAAGAATCCACTAAAGGAATATGTTGTGAGGTCTAGTTATCATATTGACTTGCAGGGTAAATCCATAGAGGAGTTTAGTAGATTAACTAGTAAAGGGAATGCACTATGAGGAGGGAGAGAAGGGGGCAGAGAGAGAGAGAGAGAGAGAGAGAGAGAGAGAACACGAACTTTATAGTGGGCTTATTCCTCAAAGAACTTTGTTTTAAGGGCAAAAGGGGAGGGCTTCCCTCCCCTTTTACCCTTAAAACAAATTCATTTTATTTCTCCATCATGGCTACTTATTCTTTATTTTTTTTTTCCTGTGGCTATTCTTGAGACAATATGGGCTTCATTTCCTTTTTTCTCGTTCTTTTCTTAAGTCTTTATAGTCTGGCTTATAACCTCATCATTCAACCAGAACTTTTTTCTCCAAAGTTACTAAGGATTTCTTAATTGTCAATTGTAAAAAGCCTTTCTCATTTCTCTTCCTTCTTGTCTACTCTACAGTCTTCGATACTTAATCTCCCCCCTTCTCCTTGATACTTTCTTCTAAGTTCTTCTATACTATTCTCATAGTTCTCCTATCTATGTGACCACTTCTTGAACACATTTTCTTCACTGAGCTCACAGCCAGTAATTGTGATTTTCCCCTAAGGTTCTCTCCTAGGTCTCTTCTTTCTCCATATTATTTTATTTGATGATCTCATCAGCTTCCATGGATTTAACTAACATGTCTTTGCAGGTGATTCTTAGATATATTTATCCAGTTCTGATCTGCTTCCTGACCTCCAGTTTCACATTTCTAATTACCTATAGGATGCCTTAAATTTGATATCTTAAAGACCTGAGGTTTCAAATATTACTCAGGGGCTGCTATTAGCCTGCAAAACTCCTAAGCTCAGCCTGAAATGTAATTGGGAAATGTTTACAAAAGAAAAATCCTGTACAATATAGGGGGTATTAATTTTTGGTTTTCTTGTTCAATATGCAGCTTCTGTTTATTTGGCACCACAGTTATAAATCCATCCAAATCTGAATTATATCCAAAACTGAACTGATTATCTTTCCCCCAAAATCTTTCCCTCTGTTTTCTCTGTTGCTGTTTGAGGGTACCAAGCATCTTCCCAGTCACCCAGACTTGAAACCTAGGTACCATCTTTACCTCCTTATCTTATCCAGTCAAAGGCCAAGTCTGCTAATTCAACCTTTTGTATATTCTTCCTTCTCTCTTCTTATATTGCCACCACCTTGGAATAGGCTCTCATCATTATATATCTGGATTGTTGAAATAGCTTTCTCATTGGTCTCCTTGCCTCAAGTTTCTCTCTACTTCCTAATGCACAAACCAGTTTCTGTGGCCATCCCTATTACTACTAGTATCAAACAAAATCCTATTTGCTTTTAAAACTCTTTATAACTGGGCCCCTACCTACCTTCTCAATATTCTTAAACCTTACTCTCAGTCACCTACCCTATTAGTCTCTTTTCTGTTTTTCACGTAAGAAACTCCATCTTTCAACTGGATGTTTTCATCAGATGTCTATTTTCACAGCTTTCCCCATATCTAGAACTCTCCTCTTCTTTATTTTCATGCCTTGGCCTCCTTCAAATCTCAGCTAAAATCCCACCTTCTGAAAGAAGTCTTTCTTCTTAATGTGTTACCTCTGAGATGATTGTCTCCAGTTCCACATATCTTGTATGTGCATAGTTGTTTTCATGTTGTCTTCTAAATCAGAATGTGAACTCCTTGAGAGTTGAGACTGTTATTGTCCTTTCTTTGTATCTCCAGTGCTTAAGAAATGCTTATTGACTTGACTTTTTTTATAGAAAATTTCAGACGTCATTTTCTTGTCTGACATAAAAATATTGCTTGAATTCTACCTCATAAGGTAATAAATATGAGTCATTGACCATTAGGAGGCACTTAATTTGAGGCATTGTGCAATAAGAAGACAGGGAAGAAGATTCAGGACAATGGAGAAGTGAGAGAATTAGCTACAGTTGCGTTGATCACAAATGAAGCCATAAGAAACTGGGGGCAGAAGACAACTGCAAGAGAAGTTTGTAAAAAGATTCTTCTGTTTTGCTGAAAAAGTCCTCATTAGTAGAGAAGAGTTAATTTACTCATTGGTTGGCAGAAAAGGTTGATTAGCTTAAGAGTTCTCTAGGTATAGTTCTACAGCTGATTGGCGGGAAACTAAATCTTGTGTCTCCTAAACAAAACTAAGTTTCTGATTGTCAACAGCATGAGAAAAGGTAAAACTTTCAGAGATGCTTGGTTGCTCTCTATTAGCCTTTATAATTTGAGAGGGAGAAACAGAAGTGAAAAGAAAGCCTTTGCATCTATTTTTCTTTGAGCTTGTGCTTATTGTAGAGAGGCTTTATTTTGGTAAAAATCGATTGACTAAAATAGAATCCTGTTTAGTAAAGCGTTGGCTGGGCTTTTCTGCATTGACCAGAGTGCCAACCTGAGAATCTCTTTTTAAGCTAACGAGAATTGCTTGCCACCAAACGAATGTACTTTTTGCTTTTTTTTTTTTTTTTAAATGTGAATACTTTCTTATTGCCCTTTAAGAGTAAGTGTGATATTGGTATGAGTGACCTAGGCCTGAGAGAGAAGAGAGATTCTGGGGCCGCAGAGTGCTACATCGCTTGTATGGATGGTTTGATGCTGGTGCTGTTCCAGACTACATATTAAAGTTTTGCCTTCGAGACATGATTATTAAAAATCAAAAGCTTATTTACCTCTGCTTCTAACTGCTGAACACATAGGGAAGTTCTCTGAAATTAAATTAAGAAAGGAAGGAAGAAAGAAAGATAAGAACTTTGTCTAATAATTTTTTGTATCTTTCATTATCTTTCAATCAGGCCATCAAAATGTTTTTATTAAATGCATAATATGTATGAGACACCAGATATACAAGTACAAGGAATGAAACAATTCCTATTTGTAATGCTGAGCAAATAATGGCTGCTCATTGAATATTTGTCAATTGAAATTATTTGCAGAGAATTTCATTGATATTTGTAAATTTCTGGTTAAATTGTTATGTAGTTTTCCTGATACTGTATAATTTTTAATGATGCCAGAAACAGGAAGAAAATATATTTATTTTCATTTTAATTTTCCTTAAAAGCTCTCTCCCCCAAGTGCTCCATTTTACCTGAATCTATAAGCCCTGCAATGAACCAGAAAATCGGCTATGTAGAATTATACTGCCTCGTTCCATATGCATACAGATAGGAAAGAATATGCTAGGAAAACTCAAATCTTCAGATGTGGTATAGTTAGATGCAAACTATTTTAGTAGTCTCCTATAATGTACAATATTGTTTATGGTTGTTTTCCAGATAGAGTTTTTTTTCATAGAAGTTTTAATTGCTGATTTGGGCTATTTAATACTAACTGCAGCCATTTTTCTATGAATACTCAGCACATGATCAATAATAATATAATGAATTTCTTGCATTTCACATAGTGAAAAATGAATTATGAAAGAACTCAGTAAATACCCTTCTGAGTTAAACCATTTAGCCAAGTATTTTGACTGTGACAGTGACACAGGGAAATTTGGTTTTCCTCCATCATACCATCATTAGCATTAAACTCCAGATATCCTAAATTTTCTTTATCCTTTATTTCCTGTTTTTGGATTTATCAACTATGTTTACATAAATTTTTCTTAAAACTGTTTATATTGTCATTCTGTGTTCAAAAAAGCAAGTATTTTTAATCAAATTTTAGAAAAATGATTAAGTATAGCCAAATTATTCTTTATGTTAACGTTTGTAGCAAAAAAGATATTTCATAAAACATGTAATATTGTGTAAAAAATGATGCAGAATGATCCCCATGAGAAAATGGGATTGTGGTTAAATAAGTATCATGTATATCTTTTGTTATTCAAATAGATGGTAAAAGTTGTAGTACAGGATCACTGTCTAACCTAGATGTTACTCGTCATTGGAGTAGCAATGGAGTATTTATTTTGTAAGCAGGTGAGCCCTATTGGAAACTTATGTTGTTTTAACTTTGTCTTTCATCTAAAACAATTCGTTTCTCACCTACAAATGCTGTCATCTCAGTAGTTATTTGATGATAGCTTTTTTAGTACTCTTGACACATAAATAGAGGAAAAATGCTTTTCATGCTAAAACTTTGGGATAATGTAGAGAGCCTTGGTTTCTCATTTTTAAACATTATCAGAGTTGTAATTTAATGCTTTCAAAAGAAATTTCATTATGAAATTGAAAATTCCTTTTGAATTGTAATAACTCTTTTCATAATGATTTGACTTTGTTGTATTTGCTTTTGCTTCAGAAACAACTTAGTCAATTCAGAGACAAAATGTAAATTCTCAATCCTCTATGGGCAAGTACGTCAAAGTTGATTTTGAGTTTGTCTTTGCATTTCTCTCCACATTTTCTGAGAGGTAGTATTAAGCTAAAAAAATGACATAAAGCACCAAAATCTATCCCATTTGTATTTTGTTAGAAAGTGTTTTGAAAAGCAAGTTTATAATATATATATTGTGGATGAATCATATTTTAATGAGAATATAATGTTAGTTTTCTTAATCATTTTTGCATGCTATTGTGAAGCAAATAATTATGTAATGATATGTTAAGTACATTTTTCATATTTTTAGTTAGAATATTAAGATAATTTTTTTGCTTGTTTTTTTATGCAAGATGATCTAACTCAGTTTTTGATAGTTGAAATAGTTTGTTCTTTCCCCTTAGGTCATTTCTTCTCAAACTACATTTACTCATAAAGCCCTGAAAACTTTAGCTTGAAAGCCAACTTCCATTTTTTTTTTCCTTTTAAAAAATACTTCTTGTGAACTTAATCATTGCTAAATACGTTTTATTATATAAAGAAAAATAAGAAAGGATTGTGTAAGAAACTAAGTTGGTTATATATAGATTTTATTTTTAATTTTTAATAGTATTTATTTTTCAAATACATGTATAGATAGTTTTCAACATTCATTTTTTTAAAACTTGGTGTTCCAAATTTTTCTTCCTCCCTCCTCCTCAAGACAGTAGGCAATCTGGTATAAGTTAAATATGTGCATTTTAAAAATATATTTCCATACAGATATGAAATATAATATATAAATATGTTAAACTTAACAATTTAATCCAAATTTCTTTATAGTGTCTCATTATATACTTTTTTTTCTTCTGTGTACTTAAAAATGATTTATTGAACTTAAAATGATATATTGATGCCCTTTTTTTCTATTATTATCCACTAAATCACCATTCCCCCAACACCCAAATGGAAACCTTCCCCTGAAGTAAATATGTAGTTTGTTATTGTTGTTGTTGATGAGGCAGTTGGGGTCAAGTGGCTTGAGAGTCACATAGCTAGTAGGTAACAAGTGTCTGAGGTCACTCTTGAACTCAGGTCCTTCTGACTCCAGGGCTGTATCTAGTGCACTACCTACCTGACCTGTTCATAACATATTAGTCTTTATGTCTGTCTGATTAATTTTTTTGTCCTATCTCATTTTTCTGCATCTTTTCAACATTGTTTTAAAATTTTTTAATCATTTTCTATAAATTTTAAGCAATATTTCTATGTTTTTATAGCTCAAGAAGTGTATAAAAACTCCAGAAATTCCTTCCAAACATGTTAGAAACTGGGTCCCAAAAGTCTTGGAGCAGCGACGACAAGGTTTAGAAGCCTATTTACAGGTAAGGTGTTATTTCAACTCTTATAAATATTGAGAAGCAGGAATTTAAGCTCTGAATTATTTACTGTATTCATCAGTTCTTAAAGTAAAAGTGTTGTGCACACAAAAAAAGTAAATAAAAATAATTTGACTTGGTATTGTCCTGTACTACTTAGAGATGGAAATGGAAACATGAAAAACCTAGCCTTTATATTCCAGAAATGATAATTTTAGAGATCTGAGATGATGTTATTTGAATTTTGTTTTTAGTTCAGAGAAGGATAAAATGATAATTAGATAATCATAAATGGAAATAAAGACTGTTCAATTTTTATTCATTTTAATTTTAAATCCTCTTTTCAATGAACAATTTCCTATTAGGATTCTAATCCTCATATAAAGAAGGAAAAATGTAAATATATATGTGTATTGTTTTAAAGTATGTAAATAATTACCCATTTTCAGTTATTGGCAGGCTGTTATAATCAGAGTGCAGAATATTAGAAGAGAATGAGTGACATAGTCTTTTTGTCAGCTTGGCCCACCAAAACTAGAGTGATTACTCACTCTGATGGAGTGCATGGTGAAATATCTATGCCTTACCAAAGAAAATTATCATAGGAACATAGATTTAGAGCTAGTCCATTCGCTTCATTTTATAGATTAAGATCACAAAGACAGTAAGTAGCACAGTCAGGATTTAAATCCATATCTTCCATCTCCAGATCCAAAAGTTTTGAACTTTGAATATGTTTGGGGGGTGAAGATCCTATCTTTTTGTATGGAGAACAAATAGAGGGAAAACCATGTAAATACCAGCAAGAAATTCAAAGGGAATTACTCACAAAAAGATATCTCTTCTCTTCTGTATTTCAGATTGATTCCTATGAACTCCATTCTTTTCTGATTTAGGGGATTTTTGCTTCATTTCAGGTTCTCAAACTCTCACTGTACTCCCTCCTATAAATTGACTTCAGGGTGGCTGAGTATCATTGTAGTGAACAGAAAGGTTTGTGATTTCCCAAAGGGATATTCATCACTTTGCCACTTCATCTCTTGAGGCTGAATATATCAGCTTTACCTACGCAGGCAAATTTTTCTTCTAATATATTCCGATATTTTTAATATGGAATTTACCACAAAGTTTTAGCTAACAATGAGAAGTTAATAGAGAAGAAATGAATTGTCCGGCATGGAGAGGGAAACAGTTTGTATACTTATGAAGATTTTAACAGAGAACTGTTTGCTCTAAACACTTCCCCTTATATAAGAGAGAAGTTGGGGCAGCTGTTTCTTTCTTTAATCTAGATTTAGGAGAGAGGAAATGTTATCCCTAAGTGCAGCTAACATTATCTCACCAGCTTTGGTCTGATCAGTACTGGACTCTTTGGTCACAATTTATCTAAGTCCATATCACTTGCAGGGTTGACTAAATCAACAGCCTCAATAGCATCATTGGTAATACCTTTAGAATCTTTGTAGAAGATGGCATAAGAGCACAAATCCAGAACTCTAGCTGTGGAATGTCCACATGGTATTGAAATGGATAACAAATCTCTACCTTTCTACCAAGCTTCTCCCCTTTCCAGTGTTGTTTTTTCCAGCAAAATATCCTGCTTCATTCCCACTGTTACATAAGGCAAGTACTGCTGCTTGATTCTGAGGGTGTGTCTTTTTATCACCCTCATAATTCTGATAAGTGGTTACATCAGCATTTCCAAAATATTGTCCTTAATTCCAGAAGGTTTGACAAAAAGGAAGAGGAAATAATTGTAAATAGTAGAGTAGGTCATTTCTTAAAGAAAAGAAACTATACTTTCTTTTAGAGCTAAGAACCAGCAATAGTTCTTATATAAGAATTTGCTTAAAAATACTTAAATATATGACATAAGAGATGTCAGGGAAATACAAGCATGTATTTTATAGTTTTCTAATAGCATATGAAATCATAGAACATTAGAGGTAACATGCATGTTAGTAATAGTCTAGTCCAGCCTTGTCAGTTAAATGTCAGTTCCTCAACAATAGATTATTTCATTTTTTATATTTGCATACTCAATGCCTAGCATATGCCTGGCACATAGAAAATGCTTAGTAAATGCTTTTTGACTGATTGAATTACAGAGGAGAAAACTGAGACCCAGAGACATTAAATGAATTGCCCAAGGTTGGTTAATATATGTGTCTCTTAGTGTTAGGATATAGTTTTTGGTACCATGATGAAATTGCCACATGTACTTTCTGAAAAATGAGAAAAGGCAATGTGATAATAATGCCTCACTACAGGATTCAAAATGCAAGTTAATTTAAAAATAATAATCCAATTTCTCATGTGTTGTTTTCTGGGTGGCTATAGTAAGCAGGATTAAGGATATCAGAATCTTTGATAAATGGAAACAAAGAAGACTTAGAGTCTCAGAAGAAATATGCTCTGTGTTCATGTTTATAAACTAAAACTACTTGCAAGTGTAATAGGTTCTGTTGGGTTTAGTAGAACTGAATGTAAGAAGGGTCTGTATATCACCTCTCATCATTTAGAATCAAGAACATAAAATAAAGGGCCTATTAGAATTGAGAAAAAAAGAGATTTTTAGTTTCTGGGTTCAGTAAATTGGAACAAAAAGAGAACTGAACTGTGACAGAGAAGGGAGACAAAAGAGAATCATTGACTTGCACATACACTCTGAGAAGAGTGCCCAGGATGAGAAAGGTCCCAAGGAAAGATCAGCTCTTTCCCTAACTTCTCTTCCCCTTGAGGGCAAGAACTATATTTTGCTTCATTTGTATTCCCATTGTTTAGCACAAGTGCTTGCATAGTAGTAGGTGCTTAAATACTTCTTGATTGATTGATTGTCTATCCATGAGCACTGTGAGGTCATATAATTTGCTGCTTTATTGCCAAATATTTCCAGTAAACTGGATTTACTTTAACCACAGAGAAACTAAGGATTAATTAGAGAGAAACTCAGAACTTTTTATCTAAAATTATTGGCCAGTGAACCTTACATGTCATTATTTTGGCCCTTAAACTTAAAATGAATTAATTGTTATAACAGACAATTACATGGTTAGGAAAGGTACCAAAGTACAGCCACTGTATTATCTCAGATTCCACAAGAACTCAGAACAGAGTATTGTAGAGCAGAGGGTTTAAACATGTGACCTACAGTTGGGAGACATTTTACAAAGTAAATGAAAACATAATAGAACAATTATGATGTTAATATATGTTTTTAAAAGTCATTTTGTAACTCCTCAAGTATTGTTTTGTATTCTTTGTTTCTGTTTGAGTTTGGTGCTAGTTTTCTAGAGCCATCCTGAAGACACATAGGCAAGTTTCCATCACTGTTAATATTCTACTTCCATTCAACTTGAAGGCAGTTTCCTTTTCTCCTTTGGGATATTACTTCTAAGAATTGGAAACCCAGAGGAAATATTGAGTGTCAAAATTATAGTCATCCAGTTTTGTAAACCTCTGAGTTAGCCTAAATGAACATGATTTTTAAAAACTGTGCAAATCTAAATCTAAAATATGTAATAGGGCAAAAATGCCTCAAACAAATTCAGTTAGTTAACAGTAGATTCTTGTAAACATCATAGGATTTGGAGCTAGAAAAAATTGATCATGTAGTTGAATACCTCCTTTTACAGTTGAGGAAACTGAGGCCAAGAGAGGAAATTTATTTACCCAAGGTCATATAGATAGAAGAACTGACCTTTAAACACTTTTCCTCTCAATTCAGACATATATATTTTAAGTGTTTACCCTTGAACTTCTCTGAACTTTCTCAACTCCTGGTCATATTTTTAGCATGTCTGAACATTGAAAAGACTTAGGAATAATCTTTATTTTGAATTTTCACAGTTGTAATGAATCATTGTTGATATATAGTAAGTTATTTAATGTTATCTCAGAAGAGACTTAGTTTTTTGCTTGAATTAACATGGCATTTTGAGTTTCCTGAAGTAGGACTATTTTACAATTTCAGATAAGGCATTATGAATGGAGATCAAATGTATTGGTTTGTTTTGATTCCAGTAAAAAGCTTATGATAAATGTTATGTTTGCTCTAAATTAGATTTGAGGTATTTGTTTAGTTTATGTATTTTGTATTAGGAAAAAATAAAGTAGACTAATTTTTTCTTTAAAGGTATTGAAAGAGCTTCTTGCCCAGAGAATTGAGGCTAGGGCTATTGAAATAGCTTCCTAGTGGCTTAAGCATAAAAAAGCCAGTGAATGAGGAATCAGGAGTTCTTCCATTAGGCTTCTGGTTAGTGGATTGTATGTGGTTAACAAAGAGATAGGAAATCTACAGTTCTATTGAGTCAATGCTATGTCTTTGCTCAGTATTTCTTCTGTGCTATGTCTATGAAAATATCTTTTTGATGTTAGGTGGTCTACAGAAATAATGTATCAAATTGACTTGAATGAGGCCCAGACTAGAATACTGGTGATGCTTAACAGTATAGGATTGAAGCAGAAGAAGGGTAATGCAGAATAAGATGAATCCCAACATGGCCTTTGTGCATCTGGTGATACTTGGCACATACCATGAGAAAACTTTCCACTGCTTGTGGGCATTCAGCAACTAGAGACCAATATGAATATATTCTGTGTTCATAAGGACCATTGCTCAATTTTTAAATTTGGGACTTGTAATCTCCAGACTCAGCAGTGGTTGTAGGTTTGGGCCTGACTTAAAAACTGGAATTTTTTTATTATCCAAGAACTCTAGTTAGAACTTTAAAAAGTGACAATGGAGAAGCCTTAGACCACATGGACTAGTTGGGGACTCCTAGAGCATATTGGGAGAGAGATTTGAAAAGAAGGTGTTTATTTTCTCAAGCAGTCCAGAAATCTTCCCGGAATTAGGCTTATTAATTTTAAAAGTTTAAAAAAGACAGCTTCCACTTTTTCTCCTGTGAACAGTAACTTCCCTCATAGGGCGGGCCCTAGTCCCAGTGGTAGCCCCTGAGACAATACAGGATCTGGTATATGAGATTCTCAGGCTCTGGTTTAGGGGACATCTCTTGAACATACTATAGAAGCGTATCACTTGGCCAACACTCAGGCACCAGCAATGGCAGTGCCTGCACTTGTAGCCTAAAAGAGGAGAACAGTGCTTGGCCCTGACAGAATAGGCAATGTATGACTTCACACCGCCAGAAGTGATGGATAACTGATTGCTTGGAAACCTAGGTCTCAGTGACATGGCCTATATAGCAACAAGCAGAATCAATGATTTGGGCTCCAGAGAAATGGGCACTGGACTGTATATTAGCAAATATTGTATATCAGTGTAAAACTTTGTTTACTGTAATCTGAATGTGATTGGGTCTTTGGGATATCTTTCCGATTCACCATTGCTACCCTGGTGAATGCAAAAGCAGAGGGGGTCTTTTTAACAATTTCTTATATAAGTAAAGTCATCTTTATTTCAAGGTATCACTTATAGGTACTTCATCTCTGGGCTTGACTCATTGTACTGGCCTGAGTGTGGCCCAGAATAAATATCATTATAGAGATACATAATTAACTCATTTACCCTTTCCAATATTTTCCTCCATTCTTACCCTCTATTTTTCTGTCTTAAAGTACTCATGTATCTATACTTAGCTATGCATGATCCCTCTAGCTAAGAAGACTTTAAAAAAAAATTTGCCTATAATTTGATAAAGGGATTGACTGAATGGTAGATACTTTAGGGAAAGTTCAGACTATCTCTCTTACCCTTTAGGCTAAGAGTTTTGAAATCCTGAGTTCTCAAATTTCTTAATTTGCTTTTTATAGTAAAAAGAGATTTATAAATACTTAGGTAAAAAGGGAGGATTATAAAGGCTGGATAGCATGAATATACTGTAGAAAATCTGTAGTTTTGGTATTATGGATGTTGTAAGTATATAGAGACAAAAACTGTTCTTTGTCCTCATTAAAGACTGCACAGTGTGTTAAATAATATTAATGGCTAGAATTGTCAGTACTTAACAGTACTTTCCTTGAACAAGTGATTTTATTGATCGATACAGACTCAGTGTAACAGGGGCAGACTATTTTACTGATTTTATCGAAATGTTAACTAAGTTTGTTAGTGTATCACATATCTTTAAATAGATCTAGATGATGATGTAGATTAAGAAAAGCAGACTGCCATCCATCTTTTTTTGATCTGGTAATAACTTAAATCCATCATTGCTTGAAGCTGTTTTTAGATTCTTTTGTGCACACATGTTTCTAGGATGCCTGATCAGAAGTCCTATAACATTGTTTCATTTGGAATAGATTTTTCAATCCGGAAAACCCAAACCACTCCTCAGGAATTTGACACATAGATCTTTCATTGTGATTGGTAAGGATAACAATAGTAAAATCCTTGAGGACATTCATTGTTCCTTTTGTGTTGATATCCCCAAGACCTTGCATAGTTCATTGCACATAGTAGGTTGCTGATAAATATTTGTTAAATGGAACTGAATTGGCAATGGAGTTTTGAAGATTGTTTTAAAAGTCATTATTTTAAATTCTTTTTATTGGTTTGTGACTCTTCATTTTGTTCAATTTCTGTATATAACATTTCTTAATCTTGAAAAGAGACTATTCCAAATCTTTATTACTTTTTCCATTTCATGGATGTCAGGGAATCATTTGAAATATTCATCTGTTTATCACTCTTGCCTTGTGTCTGGCCCACTTCTTTTTCTGATCATGGTGTCCCATTTGTAATTTCTTACTCAAAGATCATTGGAAAGATACTGTAGCCTAATTATAGTCACTATTTGTCTTTCCATTAATGTTTGGGTCCTCTGCAACTTTAATCCCAAGAGATTGTGGTATTCCCTAGAGAGTCATACAGCATGGTAACTCCTAGAAATTTAAATATAGAGAAATATACTGCTGCAAGTTTATTTATCCATATGATTTGCTTTTATCTAATTTTCTTTAAAGGTGACATTCTTTTTTTTTTTTTATTAAAGCTTTTTATTTGTATAACATATGTATGGGTAGTTCCCTGGCATTGATCTTTACAAAGCTTTCCATTACAAATTTTATCCCCAGTTCCCTCCCCTCCCCTAGATGGCAGGAAGTCCACTACATGTTAATAATGTAATAATAGTTGACAAGTTGTGCAAGAAAAATCCTATCTACAAGAAAAAAAAAAAGAAAATCAGAGAAAGGAAACACAATGCAAGCAAACATCAATAGAGATCATGAAAATGTTACGTTGTGGTCCATATTTCATATCCCTCTCTCTGGGTGTATATGGTTTTCTTCAGTGAACAATTGGAACTGGTTTGAGGCAATTCTTTGTTGCAGAGAGCCATGTCCAAAAAGGTGATATTCTTTTAAGAAATAAGTTAAGCTGCTAGACACTCTTTAAATTCACTGAGTTGAGATACGTAGCTTCAGTTCTTAGCACATTGACTTGCACAGAATAAGAGCTTAATAAATGCTTGAATAAACTTTCCAAAGCAGGACATAAAAAGCATGAATACAGACTAGAACTACCTAGCCCCAAAAAACAAAATACTCTACAAACCATGAGCTTTAAAAAAAAAAAAAAAGCAGTTTGGCTAACTACTGGGGACTGAGTTTCTGTTTTGGTCATAAGGCCATTTTCTTTATTGTTGTTCTTTATGCATGCACAGAGAAATCCTTTGACAGGGATTTTGTTGAGAGAATAGGTCAGATTTTCTGGAAAAGGAGAGTGGCTTTTAGTAATGTGACTTTCTAAGACTTAGGAACAAAGTAGAGAGAGATTTCCATTTTTCCCAACTGTAGCAGTGTGAACTCATACTCTTGTTAGATATACATACACACATATATGTATTTGTGTATTTTGGACTAGGTCAGTGATTTCATCAGGATATGGAGCTCATATGACTATTTTCATTCTATGGGAGCATTTGTATCTGTATCTATATCTATATCTATATCTATCAATGTATAGGAAGTAGAGAAGACACACACATACAGACGTTGTAAATAGAATACAATGGATTGGAATTCACTTAGATTAGATTCTCTCTATTAGGTTTTCTAGTTGGGTGGGTCCTATCCCAAGGATTTGGGCAGTCTTATCTACCAGGACAATCCTTCCAACACTGCCTAACTGACTTTTACAGGGATTTATTTCTGAATGAGGAAATAGAAAGGGAAAAATCTTTGTCTCAATAATTGGTTATTAGTGAGAGAAATAATAATTTCCCTCCCTTTTATAGATTTTGATAAGACATTAGAAATTATCTATCTTAACTACTCATAATTTTTCATATAAGCAGATTGAAGCTGAGAGATTTTAAGTGAATTGCCTGGGATCACACAACTGCTAGGTGTCAGAACCAAGAAACATGAAACTGATCTCTGAAGAGTAAACTTAGAAGTAAGAAAATATAACAGCTTATTTTTTTTTAATTCAAAAGATCATTAGGGGATATGAAATATATAGTTCAGCTGGGCAAAGTTTATCCAGCATACCAAACAAATTATAAGTATGGCAGACAATTAACTTGTGAGTTAGAAATTTGGTTTGTCACTGCTAATGAAAATTCCAGGCAGTCATTATGAGTTTTTTTTTTTTTTTAAATGAAGCAGCATTTTAAATCTTAAAGTAATAATGCCAGCTAATAGCAACAGCAAGAGGATTAAGAGTTGAAATAGAAATGATATCTATGACCTGTAGTTAGACATGGTGCTTAAGGAAACCTAAGCCTGGAGTTCTGTTTCTATGTAGCCAATGTAGTAGAGAATTGCAGTTTCATTTATCTTAACTGCCGGATTAGCCTTAGCTTGTCATGTCACAGGTCTATATTGTTGGCTACCAAAAAACTATGAAAGGGTATAGATGAATTAGCACAGACTCATCATAACTTCTGCAATTCTCCAAATTCATTCTAATGATTTTTTACATAAATTATTGTTTTCTTTTGTTTCAGTATTAAAAATTAGTTTAAAAGGTAGATCTTGTTCCATAAAGCTGATTTATTAACATATATAGCTGATTTAGCGTCATTCAGAAGTGGCAATACTAGATTTTAATTAGTCTTAATTCTGAAAATTTCCATTCAGATAATTTTTGGTGGATCAAAAGCTGTAACATGACAGTGTTGAATTGTATTTGAAAAGGTTGATAATCATTTGATTTTTTAAAATTAAATTTCTTGGTATAGACTACTTAGCTTAATAACTTTCTCTATTGATTTTGTCTGTATTTCTATCGTATTAAGATTATTTTCTGAAATATTTAATTCAGTTCTCCAAAGATAGGAGCTGGCTTGCTAAAATGGCAAGTTTTTCTTCTTTATCTAATACACTCTTTTTGATCTACAAGTGAAATAAAAAGTGTGCAAAGTAAGCAAGACAGGAATGAGAACTAGAACCTTAATTTCATTAAACACTTTGTAACTGGTAAAGATTAATGTATGTATCTCTTGTTAATTCTTTCCAATTACTTAGTTCATATAAATTCCCAAGCCTCGTTAATTATGCTGAAGTCAAGTGGTAATTTTTAACAGTATTTCCACAACAAGGGAATTTTACTGTTGTAACCTTGCCCTCTCATAGAAACTCTCAACAGATTAGGCCCTCTGACTGGAGTCCATTCATTTTCTGCACAAGCCTAATTGCTGCCGACTAGCTGCCACAGGTACCTTGGATATTGTACGTTTAAGGAATACAGGTACTTCTGAGAACAAATAAGGAAAGATTAATTGTTTGTTTGTTTCATCCCAAGAGAAATGTGGGTGCTTAATCAAGAAAAATAATTTCTTCTGTTGATTTGGCTTATTTGGAGAAAGGATAATTGTGTAAAGGGAGGTGCAAAATGATGCATTTTATAAGAAATATTGCTGTTTACCTACACAAGAGGCAAGAGTACAGTGAAATAAATGTAAGACATTGAAGAAATTGATGAGGATAGCTCACATTTCTCATAGTAAGTAATCTGGCTGTTGGGCTTTTATTTGTACCAATAGTTCTGGGTAGTATTGTCATTTGTTTTGTCTGCTTCTTCAGAAATCTAATCAAGGAGACAATAGTGTAAAAAAAAAAACACCACCACTTTTCCAAATTGTTCTTAATTGCTAGAGTACAGAGTGAGCTAAATGCTGTGATGTTTCCAATTAAAGAACCTGTTTCAAGCAAGTACCATTAAATCTATCTTTCCCAATCTGATAAATAAGCTATCAAAGACTCGAATAGATTAATTGAAAGCAATTAGTTTCAGGCTTATAATAGTGAAAGTAAACCAACATTGTTAATGTTAATTTTGCATGAAACACAGTTGTGACCATTTTTGATTTAACTAAGCCACTCTAGTTAAAAAGATTAGAATTTTCTTGCTTAATTGTTAATTTTTAAATAATTTCTAACACTAATAATATTTTATTTTCAAAATCATGTCATATCTAAAACACATTAGACAAAAAATATTTGTTTATAAATTTGAAAGCTGGTAATGAATTCAAAATGGAAGATTGTAGTATATTTGCTTTAGATAATGAAATTGATTCAAAAGAAAATAACATTTTCATCTCTTCTAAGAGTAAAAGACATGGAAATAGATTTGAAAAAGGCTTGACTTCATATTGCTTCAGATCTGGGCTGCTCTTAGATTTATAGTTTGCCTTTTCTTTCTTTTTTACTTTAATACAACTGATACTTCTCCCCAAACATTTAAGCAACCATTTCCCAAAACAGCTAATCAAGATTACCAATTAAAAATTATTATTACTGAATCACCTTCTGTATTACTGTTGACCAGAAAAATATGGCTCTTTCATTTGTAATCTTTTGGTACCAACATTGTTATGATTGACCTGAGATTATTGTTTGTTTATTGTTGGGTTATCTATATATTACACCGGTAAGTGTATATATTGTTCCTTTGGCTCTCTCCACCCTCTCCCCATCCTCCAACTCTAAATATGACATGTCAACACATTTTTCTGAATTTTTCAGTCATTATTCCATAATACTCAATAATATTCCATTATATTCACATACCACAACTTGTTTATCCATTCCCCAATCATTGGGCAAATATTTTGTTTTTAACTTTTTATTATTACAAATAATGCTCTCATGACTGTATCTTATATATGTCTTTTTTTTCCATACTTAATCTACTTAACCCAGGAGTGGGACCTTTGGAACAAAAGTTGTAAACAGTTTAGTCAGATTTTTTGGCATAATTCCAGATTTTGGAATTATGCAAGATCACACAACTAGGAAGTGTTAAGTGTCTGGGACAGATTTGAACTCAGGTCCTCCTGACTTCAAGGCTGGTGCTCTATCTACTGCACCACCTAGCTGCCCCTCTAGATAATTTTTTAAACAATTAGTGTATGTTTCGCCCTACATTCTTTCAAACATTAAATTTTCCTTTCTTTTACCAACTTTGACAATTGTGTAATTTCTACTTTTATGGTTATTAGTAAATTTGAACAGCACATGAAATTATTGCTAACAAATAAATCATTTCTTTTCCAGATAACTACTTCTGCTTTCAGCTGTATCTTAATTAGTTGTAATAACTCTTAATCTTATTATTTTTGTCATTTGTCTACAGATTTTTGGATGTTAGACTTTATAGAGTTGTTTTGAGCACTTTTTCCCCCAATCTTAATCTTTTCTTCTAACTATAGCTGTATTGATTTTGTGTAAGATGTTTCAAATTTTGTAAAATCAAGATTATTTTATCTTTTATATTTGTAATTATCTTATCTAGTTGTAAATTCATGCTTTAACTATAATTGTGAAAAATGTAGCCTCCCATTCCTCATAATTCTTTTATATGTAAATCATTTATCTGTCTGAATTTTATTACTGTGAATAGCATAAAATTTTAATCTGAATCTTTTTCTCACCAAACTACTTTCCAGTTTCCCCTGCAATTCTTATAAAAGAGTCTCTTCCTGAAGAGTTTGTGTTTGGGAGTTTATTACATATGTATACTCATTGTTTGTTTCTATATATTGCTTATCTAATCTAATCTATTAATTTACTTTTCTAATTTTAATGAAATGCCAGATAGTTTTAATAACTACTTATTTTTAATAATTTGAGTTCTTATATCCCAAACCTCTTAAAGACTTACTTCCTTTGGTATCTTCTACCTTAATTCCTCCATGTGAATTTTGCTGCTATTTTGTCTAATACTATAAAATATCACTTTTGCAATTTCATTGATATGCTGATAAATCTGAGTTACCTTGCACAGTATGGTCAATTTTCTCCTTTTATTTATATTAAATTTCTATAAGGCTTTTTTGCCTTTTAAAAAGTTAACTTCTAAATATTGAATGCATTTTGTGATTATTTAAAATGAGATTTTTTCTTTAAATGTATAATTTATTTTTTCAGTAATTTTCTGAAATGTTGGAAGTTTTGTGGATTTATTTTGAAATCAATTATTTTCCTGAAAATTATTTGTCTCAGTTTTTTGTTTATTTTTTGAAGTGTCTAAGTAAACTATCTTGTTCACAAATAGAGAGAATTTTTCTAGTATCTAGTATAAAATATAATGGAAATCATGAGCATCTTTTCTCCTAACTTATCCTGCTGGGATACCAAATTTCTTATGGCCAGGATCTCATTTATAGGAAAAGCCATTAATCTCAAGTCCATTCTTCCTTTTTTCCATAACACCAGAAAGAAAACTTCGATCCACAGAATTCTTGAGGATGATATCCCCAATCCAAAGGTGTTATCTTTCCATCCTGTGGACAGGATGCTCCCACCTTTTAATCTTCTGATTCTAGTGATGCTGAATTCCCAGCTGCCTAAATAAAAATTATCCCCCTCCTCTACTACAGCTTCCTCTACTCTCATCTCCATCTACCTCAGCTCTACTGCTCTCATTCCCATTTTAGCCATCTGCCTGTTTTCCATTGCGCTTTCTGGTATTCCCCATTTTATTTTAAATAAATTTTCCTTTACCTTAGCATCTGCCTCTCATTCTTCTTCCATCTTTAGACACTCATAGAAATGTTCTTCCTCAAGGAAATACCACCTCCTCCACAATGCTTTCTAATATTGATTGTACCTCTGGCAGTGCTTTAGTTATCCAACTCTGCTGCCCCAAAAGCCTAGTGTTGGAAGGAGAATTTACATGTTCTTTGCTCCCCAATGACATTAACAAACCACCCCTCTGTCAATTTCATCTTCAACTTTTTCTTTGAGGTTCAGATATATCATCCAATCTAGATCCTGTTGAAATTATCTAAAGACTCATAAGACTTTTTTTTTTTCCCCTCAAGGAATTTAGTACCTGGTTTACAATCTTTCTACCCTAACCCCTTCTGTCAGCCTAGGGGGGTTAACATTATAGCAACAAAGACATTTTTTTACCCCTCTCAATTGACTCTTTCTCAGGATCCAGTTATTCCAAATCTTTTTTTTTAACTCATGTTTTTCAGATGCACCTCTTAATTTCTATCTCTTATCAGAGAACCTCCCCTCATACATTTTTTCTTTCTTTTTTTTATTTGCAAAACATATGTATGGGTAATTCTTCAACATTAACCCTTACAAAGCTTTCTGTTACACATTTTTCCTCCCTACTCCCTACCCCTCCCCTAGATGGCAGGATATCCACTACATGTTAATTATGTTAAAATACTTGACAAATCGAATATATGTATATATATATTTCCATACTTACATTGTTGTGCAAGAAAAATCACATCTACAAGAAAGAAAACCTCCCCTCATACATTACTGAGAAAAGAGAAGTCCTTCTTCATGAACCCTGTTTCATAACTCTTCCACATCATCCCCCATTCTTTTATCCTTCATTCCAGTTTCTAATAAAGTATGTTTATCTAATTTCCAGGTTCAACCTACTTTGTAACATTGATTCAATTGCCTCCTGTCTTTTCTAGTAGAGTCAACCTACTGAAACACTAGGTTGAAGGAAAGTATCTCTCATATTTTATTTCTCTTAAACTTGTTTTATTTCTTCTGTATATAAACATGTATTGCTCATCTTTGAAAATTTTTCATTTGTTTCTACCACCCCTTCAGGATATTATCTTGTATTTCTCTTCCCTTTCATAGCCAAACTCCTAGGAAAGTCTCTACTTTTTCTACTCTAACTTACTTCTCAACACCTTGCAATCTGGCATCTGACCAACTGCAAATCTTTGTCCAGTGTTAGTCGTGATCTTTAAGTTGCCCAATGGCTTTCTCAGTCTTCATTCTTCTTGATTTTTCTGTAGTAATTATTTTTTCCTATATGTTTACTCCTCTTTGGGTTTTTGTGGCAGTGCTCTCTTGATTCTCTAGTCTTACTGGTCTTTCTCAGTCTTCTTTGCTGGATCATTATCCATCTCGACCCTTAACTGTTCATTTACTGTCAAGGTTCTGTCTTGAATCCTCTTCTTTTCTCTTTCTATACTCTTTTGGTGATCTCATAAGTTCCCCTGGGTACAGTAATCTTTCTGCAGATAACTGTATCTTTTTCTTTATGCAGATGTTCTTTCTCCTGCCAACATAATAAGCTTTTAGCATTTCTAACTGAATATCTTACAGGCGTCTAAAAATCAGTATTTCTAAAAATATCACCACATCTTTCTCTCTAAGCCAGCTCTTTATCCTGTCTTTCCTGTCAAGGGCACCACTGGCATTCTAGGCACCCAGAGTCATAACTTTAGGGTTATTCTTGACTCAACATTTTTTAGGTCCCCTCTATCAATTTCCAAATCTTTTCCATTCTACCTTCACAGTGTCTCTTGTATCTGCCCCCTTTTCTCTCCCCATTCTCTTAGTTAACAACCAAGTTAGACTTTCATGACTTCTTGTTTGGACTACTGTAATAGATTTTTTAAAAAAATTCTCTTCAAGCCTTCCTTTTCCTCTCATGTTTTATACTCATATTTCACACACACACACACACGCACGCACACACGCTATTCACTGAAAGCTCTCTTCTCCTTCCTTTTTTTTACATCACTAAGATATCTTCTTTCACTATCTCCTTCATTTCTGTCTCTGATAAAGAGGTAGCCCTTCAACCTCTTCTGCATTGGCTTGTAATAGATTTTTAAAAATATGCATTTTTTCAGCAGAACAGTCAACATATTATTTATGTATGCACTCTTGATCTTATCCATCCTTGTCTTCTCTAGCATATTATTCCCACTTTCATTTCCATTTTTTTCTCTTATTCTCAGTATTTTTCCTGTCTACTGGCTCTTTCCATGGTTCTTTTTAAGCATACCCATATCTCTTCCATCCTTTGAAAAAATGCAAAAAACCCAAACAAACCCAAAGTCCTTGTATTTATCATTCTGGTGGTACAACAGATAGGGCTTGGAGTCAGGATGCCCTGAGTTCAAATCTAGTCTCTGAACCTATTAACTGTTACCCTGGGCAAATCATTTAACCTCTGTCTGCCTCAGTTTCCTCAACTGTAAAAGGGGGATAATAATAGTACATACCTCACAGGATTTTTGTAATTATCAAAGTGAAATAATATTTGTAAAATATTTAGCATAGTGCTTTGCAAATAGTTGGTACTTAATAAATGCTTATTTCTGTTTCTTCTCCTTTTCCCTTATTTTGTTAAATTATCTTTAAAAAATCAAAACTTTTTTTTCCCTTGCTTTGCTTGAAATAGTACCTAAAACTTGCCTTTTAAAAAAAATTAGCACACTAATTTTTCATGAAACAATCCTATCTTACTCCCTTTATATTAAGACACTCTTCTTTCCTCCTCTACTGATCTAGTTTCCTTACTCATTCTCTCTCTCTCTTTTTAAATCTCTTCTCTTTTATTCAAGATAAGGATCAAATACCCCCTTCTGCCAGAATATATTTGTGATCTTTCTACTTCCTAATATTCACTTTCAAACTAACATATCAACTGACTTTGCATTAAACTATCAATTTTCTATTTCTGTTATATACTTACATATTTACTTGTTTCTTTGTCAATAGAATTTAACCTCTAATACAGATATTCCTGATAAAAACAACAGAGCCTAAAAATCAGTCATTTTCTTAGCCATTTCCAAGGCATCTCAAGAGTACAATTCTACTTCTTCTTCTTCTTCTTTTTTTTTTTTTTTTAAATTAAAGCTGTTTAAATGCAAAACATATGTATGGGTAATTCTTCAACAATGACCCTTACAAAGCTTTCTGTTACAAATTCCCCCCCCCAGTTCCCACCCCTTCCCTAGATGGCAGGAAGTCCACTACAAGTTAATTATGTTAAAATACTTGACAAATCGAAAATATGTATGCATATTTCCATACTTATCTTGCTGTGCAAGAAAAATCGTGTCTACAAGAAAAAAAAATCTGACAAAGGAAATCCAATGCAAACAAATATCGATAGAGAGCATGAAAATGTTCTGTTGTGGTCCACATTTCATATCCCTCTCTCTGGGTGTATATGGCCTTCTTCACTGACCAATTGGAACTGGTTTGAAGCATTTCATTGTTGAAGAGAACTATGTCCATCAGAATTAATCATCATATAGTCTTGTTGTTGCCATGTATAATGATCTCCTGGTTCTGCTCATTTCGCTCAGCATCAGTCCATGCAAGTCTCTCCAGGTCTCTCTGAAATTGTCCTCCTGGTCGTTTCTTATAGAACAATAATATTTCATAACATTCATATACCATAATTTATTCAGTCATTCTTCAATTGATGGGCATCCATTCACCTTCCAGTTTCTAACTTCTACAAAAAGGGCTGCCACATTCTTGCACATGTGGGTCCCTATCCTTCCTTTAAGATCTCTTTGGGATATAAGCCCAGTAGAAATACTTCTACGTCAAAGGATATTAACAGTTTGATAACTTTTTGGGCATAGTTCCAAATTGCTCTCCAGAATGGTTGGATCTGTTCACAGTTCCACCAACAATGTATCTGTGTCCCAGTTTTCTCACATCCTCTCCAACATCCATCATTATCTTTTCCTGTCATTTTAGCCAATCTGACAGGTGTGTAGTGGTATCTCAGAGTTGTCTTAATTTGCATCTCTCTGATCAATAGTGATTTGGAGCAACTTTTCATATGACTAGAGATGGTTTTAATTTCATCATCTGAAAATTGCCTGTTCATATCCTTTGACCATTTATCAATTGGAGAGTAGCTTGAATTCCTATAAATATGAGATAATGCTCTATATATTTTAGAAATGAGGCCTTTATCAGAACCCTTAAATGTAAAGATGATTTCCCAATTTATTGCTTCCCTCCTAATCTTGTCTGCATTAGTTTTGTTTATACAAAAACTTTTTAACTTAATATAGTCAAAATTTTCTATCTGGTGTTCAGTTAAGAGTTCCAGTTCTTCTTTCGACATAAATTTATTCCATCTCCACAGGTCTATCCTATGTTTATCCTATGTTCCTCTAATTTGCTTATAATATCACTCTTTATATCTAAATCATGAACCCATTTAGATCTTATGTTGGTATGTGGTGTTAGGTGTGGGTCAAGCCCTAGTTTTTTTTCCATACTAGTTTCCAGTTTTCTTTTCAGCAGTTTTTGTTGAATAGTGAGTACTTATCCCAAAAGCTTGGGTCTTTGGGATTATTGAACAAAAAATTGCCTAGTTTATCTTGTGATCCTATCCTATGCCACTGATAGACCACTCTGTTCCTTAACCAGTACCAAATGGTTTTTATGACCACGGGTTTATAATATAGTTTTAGATCTGGTACAGTAAAGCCACCTTCATCATTCAATTCCCTTGAAATTATTGACCTTTTGTTCTTCCAGATGAACTTTGCTACTATTTTTTTCTAGATCGGTAAAATAATTTCTTGAGAGTTTGGTATGGCACTACATAAGTAAATTAGTTTGGGTAGTATTGTCATTTCTATTATATTCACTTGGTCTACCCATGAGCACTTAATGTTTTTCCAATTGACTAGGTTTGACTTTATTTGTATGGAAAGTATTTTATACTTTAGTTCGTATACTTCCTGACTTTTCATTGGTAGATAGATTCCCAAATATTTTATACTATCAACAGTTATTTTGAATGGAATTTCTTTTTGTACCTCTTGCTGCTGAACTTTGTTGGTAATATATAAAAATGCTGCTGATTTATGTGGATTTATTTTGTATCCTGCAACTTTGCTGAAGTTGTGAATTTTTTTTAGTAATTTTTTAGTTGAGTTTCTAGGGTTCTCTAAGTATATCATCTTATCATCTGCAAAGAGTGATAATTTGGTTTTCTCATTACCTACTCTAATTCCTTTAATCTCTTTTTCTTCTCTTACTGCCAAAGCTAACATTTGTAATACAATATTAAATAGTAATGGTGACAGTGGGCAGCCTTGTTTCATTCCTGATCTTATTGGGAATGGATCTAGTTTGTCCCCATTACATATGATGCTTGCTGATAGTTTTAAAGAGATGCTACTGATCATTTTAAGGAAAAGTCCACTTATTCCTATACTCTGTAGTGTTTTTAATAGGAATGGGTGTTGGGTTTTTTCTGCATTTATTGAGATCATTATATGATTTTTGTTAGTTTGATTATTAATATAATTAATTATGCTAATAATTTTCCTAATATTGAACCAGCCCTGCATTCCTGGTATAAATCGTATTTGGTCATAATGTATTATCCTGGGAATGACTTTCTGTAATCTCATTGTTAATATCTTATTTAACAAGCTATGTTATTCCTCCATTTCATTTAGACTATAAAATTTATTGGCATAAAGTTGGGCAGAGTAACTCCTAATTATTACTCTAATTTCCTCTTCATTGAAGGAAAGTTCTCCCTTATCATTTTTGAGACTAACAATTTGGTTTTCCTCTTTCCTTTTTCTAATTAAATTAACTAGAGGCTTATCTTTTTTTTCATAAAACCAACTCTTAGTTTTATTTATTAATTCAATTGTTTTCTTATATTCAATTTTATTAATCTCCCCTTTTATTTTCAGAATTTCCAATTTCGTATTTAATTGAGGGTTTTTAATTTGTTCTTTTTCTAGTTTGTCTATGATTTGCTCCTTCACCCATTCATTCTTTAGGATTAGATTATTTAATTTCCAATTAACTTTTGGTCTGTTTTCTCCTGGCCTTATATTGCATGTGATTTTTATTGCATCATGATCTGAAAAAGATGCATTTACTATTTCTGCATTTGATTTGGTGGTTTTTATGCTGTAACGTATGGTCAATTTTTGTATAAGTTACATGAACTGCAAAGAAAAAAGTAAACTCCCTTCTGTCTCTATTCAATTTTCTCCAAATATCTATCACACCTAACTTTTCTAACAATTTGTTTATTTCCCTAATTTCTTTCTTATTTATTTTGTGGTTTGATTTATCTAATTCTTATAGAGCAAGGTTGATATCCCCCACTAGTATAGTTTGGCTGTCTATTTCTTCTTGCATCTCTTTTAATTTCTCCTCTAGGAATTTGGATGCTATACCACTTGCTGCATATATATTTAATATTGACATTGCTACATTATCTATGGTACCCTTTAGTAAAATATAGTTTCCTTCCTTATCTCTTTTAATTAGCTCTATCTTTGGTTTTAGTTGATCTGAGATAAGGATTACTACCCCTGCTTTTTTTTGTTCACCTGAAGCATAATAGATTCTGCTCCAGCCTTTTACCTTTATCCTATATGTGTCTCTATGCATTAGATGTATTTCTTGTAAACAGCATATTGTTTGATTCTGTTTTTTAATCCAGTTTGCTATCCACTTCTGCTTTATGGGAAAGTTCATCCCATTCACATTCACAGTTAAAAATAACTAATTCTGTATTTCTTACCATCTTAATTACCCAAGTTATGTTTTTCTCTTTCCTTTCCTCTTTCTCCCTTCCCTCCAAACCATTATTTTGCTTTTGATGATCACCTCCCCCAAACAGTCCTCCCCCCTTTAAAGCCCCTCCCCCTCTTTTACTCCTTTCCCCTGATTCTTCTATTTTCCCTTCTATTAGTCTATCCCTTTCTTTTCCTCCTTTCCCTCCCCCTTCCCTATAAGGAAGGACAAATTTCTCTGTGAAACCAAATGTGTCTGATACTCTTTTAGAGCCCAATCTTATGAGAGTAAGATTTACACAATGCTCATCTCCTTCCCTTTTTTCCCTCAATTATATTAGGTTTTCTTATTTTTACCTCCTTTTTTTTAAACCTTTTTTTTTAAACTTTATTTTACCCCCTTTTCCCTCTTTTTCCCAGTATGATAGGCTTTCCACCTCTAGTTTCTTTTTCATATTATCAAAGTAATATCAAATTATACCCTCATTCTTTAAGTATACCCATACTAGAAATATAGTGCTCAAGAGTTCATTCCTTTTTTACCTTTTTATGCTTCTCTTGAGTTATGTGTTTGAAGGCCAATTTTTTTGTTCAGCTCTGATCTTTTCATTAGAAATAGGTGAAATTCACCTATATCATTAAATATCTATCTTCTTCTCTGGAAAATATTGCTCATTCTAGCTGGATAGCTTATTCTTGGCTGTAATCCAAGTTCCTTTGCCTTTTGGAATATCTGGTTCCATGCCCTTTGATCCTTCAGTGTGGAGGCTGAGAGATCTTGTGTGATTCTAATTATAGAAGCTCAGTATTTGAATTGTTTCTTTCTAGCTGCTAGCAATATCTTTTCCTTGGTGCGATAGTCCTGAAATTTAGCCACAATATTCCTTGGGAATTTAATTTTAGGGTCTCTTTCAGGAGGTGATTGTTGAATTCTTTTGATGGTGATTTTGCCTTCTGATTCTAAAACATCAGGGCAGTTTTCTTTCAAGATTTCCTGGAAGATAGTATTTAAATTCTTTTTTTCATCATGGCTTTGAGGAAGTCCAGTCATCCTTAGATTGTCTCTCCTAGATCTATTTTCCAAGTCAGTTGTTTTTCCTAGGGGATATTTCATATTTTCTTCTATTTTTTCATTTTTTCATGTTTGTTTGACTGATTCTTGTAGTCTTATTGAGTCATTCACTTGCATTTGTTCAATTCTAATTTATAATGTATTATTTTCTTTGGTTACCTTTTTTTAGCTCCTTTTGTAACTGGCCAATTTGTTCCTTGCTTACTTTTTCCATTTCACCAATTTTGTCTTCCATTAAATTGGTGTCTTTATCATATCTCTTTTGGAGGGCTTCTTTCACTGATCTCAATTCATTTCCCCATTTCTCATCAAACTCTTTTTTGAGATTCTTTATGCAGTCTTTCAGGAAAGCTGTGTGAAAGGCGTATCAGCTCATGACTGCCTTTGTGGCTTCCTCTGAAGTTGCTTTAGGAACCTCAGGATCTGGGGTCTGCCCTTCTTTCTCTCCATAAAAGGTGTCTATGGTGAGAACTCTCTTTTGTTTCTTATTTTTTTTTTTTTTTGCTGAGGCAAGGGGGGTTAAGTGACTTGCAAAGGTCACACAGCTAGGGAATGTTAAGTGTCTGAGACCAGATTTGAACTCAGGTCCTCCTGACTTCAGGGCTGGTGCTCTATCTACTGCGCCACCTATCTGCCCCTTCTTATTCATTTTTTAAAAAGCTTGGGGTCTGTTTAAAGCAGAAAAGCGGTGGCTGTGGTAGTTTGCCCTGGGGCAATTCAGATAATTAACTTCCGGTGCTGGGCTGTCCAGTCTAGGTTCTTGGGTTTGCAGAGGGTTACAATCTCCCTTTTACAAAGGGTAGATCTGCCAGAGTACCTGCAGGCAATCAGGGCAGAGTGTCCCAGGAGCCTCAGATAGACTCCCCAGGTGTTTAGAATCTGCCATATGGAGTTCTGCCTGATTTCCTGCCCTGTCTCCTGGAGCTGCACCTGGCAAACTGCTGGACCCCCTGCCAGACTGAAACAGACCTGCTATGGAGCTTTTCAAGGATACCTTGTGCAAGAAATGTTTTGTAGTCCAAATATTTGTGGGTTCTTTGACTTAAAAATCAGTTCAGAGGCTTAATCTGCTGTTTGTTTGGGAGAAGGTCAGAGGACACAGAAAGTTGCGTCTTTACTTCACCATCTTGGCTCCGCCCTCCTTACTTATTCTCATACTGGTTTAATTTTTTTTTTTTTTTTTTAGCATTTTATTCCCCCAGTCTAGATAAAATTTTAGATATTACCCTATTTCTCCATTCTTATTACTTCATTTTTTGGAACAAATTTCACCTGTAGAGTTACAATTTTATGAAATACTAATTCACTTATCCATCCCCTCCTTATTGTTCATAAGAACAGTAATAAAAATTGGATCTTTATTTGTAAAACCAAAAAATCCTTTATTTACACATACTCAAAACACAACAATATTTTCAGCTTTATAGGCTTGTTTCTTCAGTAACAATTAACCTACATAAGATATCATAGAGAGTAGGGGTCCAGGATGCATACTTGTCATGTGACTTAAATTACTGGCAAAAAAATAACCCTTTTATCTCAGCAAAAGAGATTTTTCCCTGCCATTTTACAACTACATCGTCATATATGTGACCTCCCAAATCAGATGTCCAACCTCCATAATTCATGTCTATGAAGAATCAATGCCCTTTAAGAAGAAGAAGGATTCTGTGCTGTGTTGGTTTCTGGGATCTAAGCTCTGGGAAGATTTACCTCAAAAGAATGATCTTCTCTGGTCTGTTCTTATTCCTTTTCCAGCAAAGAAATCTACTTCCCAGAGAAATATCTTAGGTACCTTCCAATTAAAGAAGCTTTTCTGAGATGATTCAGACACTTATTTCTCACAAAACATTTGGAGGACCAAGTGCTTGCCATTATTGGAAGGGAGTTCTCACCATAGACACCTTTTATGGAGAGAAAGAAGGGCAGACCCCAGATCCTGAGGTTCCTAAAGCAACTTCAGAGGAAGCCACAAAGGCAGTCATGAGCTGATACGCCTTTCACACAGCTTTCCTGAAAGACTGCATAAAGAATCTCAAAAGAGAGTTTGATGAGAAATGGGGAAAGTAGCAGTAGATAGAGCACCAGCCCTGAAGTCAGGAGGACCTGAGTTCAAATCTGGTCTCAGACACTTAACATCCATTAACTTACGATCCATTGACTCCTATAATCTGTGGATATATTTTAGAGGTTCCAGGAATGTGGATGAGAAAAAAGTTATATCTTTATTTTTACTAACCTCTCATTAAAATTTCACATTTCCTTCAATTCTGATTTTTTATTTTTTAATTTAATTTAATTAATTTATTTTTTTGCTTAGGCAGTTGGGATTAAGTCACTTGCCCAGGGTCACACAGCTAGGACATGTTAAGTGTTTGAGCCCAGATTTGAGCTCAGGTCCTCCTGACTTAAGGGCTGGTGCTCTATCCACTGCGCCATCTAGCTGCCCCTCAATTCTGATTTTTGAAACAATTTATTCTTTACAAATTATTATTTAGTCCATAGCACTTGATCTGATACAAAAAAGATTAATAACCCACTTCCAAACCTAATTTCTGCTAAGCTAGTTTTCCCAGCATTTTTGAGTAAAACAATGACCATAATAGTTGAGTGTTTTGGTTTTGTCATACACTATGATATTGTCATTTAGCTAATTTGTTTTAGTGTCTTCTTTTCTATTTTTAATAAATCAGAAAATAGTTTTGATGAATATTGCTTTGCAGTATATGTCGAAACTGAGAACGGGTAGACTCCCCTTCATTCCCACTTTTTTTTGTTATTCCTTTGATAATTCTTGACCTTTTATTTGATATGTATGGTACCTACTAAACAGGCCAATTAATTTAGATAGATTTGTTATTTTTCCTATACTATCTTGTTCCCACTATAAGAAATAAATATTTTTCTAATCATTTAGGTCTTTTTTGGGAGGTATTCTTTTTCAGAAGAAGTGATCTAATTGCCAAACCTTACAGAAACAACAAAAAACCTCTCTCTTTACCACATATATAAGTTGCCTCCTCACCTTCTATCAATTTTTGGAAAATTGTAAGGATACATGTTTCCTCCCCACTTCTTAGATTAGATCTTCTTTTACAGTTCATAATCTGATTCTTTCCTTCTGTTGTTTTTATACTGTTCTCTCACAACTCCTATTTTTGTTGAATGACCAGAGATTGGCTGATTCTCCCTTATCCTTTATTTTATTTTTCTTCATTCATACAACTTCTCACCATCTTTTTTAAAATTTATTTTTGCTGAGGCAATTGGGGTTAAGTGACTTGCCCAAGTCACACAGCTAGGAAGTGTTAAGTGTTTGAGGTCAAATTTGAACTCAGGTCCTCCTGACTTCAGGGCTGGTGTTCTATCCACTGCTCCACATAGGTGCCCCAATTTCTCATTATCTCAAGCCTCTCAAAAATATATTCATTTATTCATTGAAGATTTAGTCCATCTAGTATGTTAATTCATCTCTTGTTACCTTTTTAAAAGTCCTTTGGGGTCTTTTTGCTCAATGATCTCTCTTTCTGTCTCATTTCTTAATTCCTCAATAAAATTTGTTTCCTTTTTAAAAAAATAATAACCTGTAAATGAGAGAATTTATTTTATTACTTTTTTGATGCTTATTTACTTTTCTTTTTTTTCTTTTGGTTTAAGTACTTGCAAATCGACTGCTCTATTCACCTGTTGTTTTTTTTTTTTGTTTTGTTTTGTTTTGTTTTTGTTTGTTTTGTTTTGTTTTTTTTTTGTTGTTGTTGTTGTTTTTTCCAGAAATTCCTGAAATGTCTCATTTTTTGAAGGTCCAACTTGATGATGATGAGGCTGAGATTTTTAGGCTATGTTGTAGGTTACAGTTAAAACTACTTTGCTTTTTTGTACTATACTATTCCAATCTCTTCTCCAATTTTTCATGTCCAAAAAGTAATCCTGGATTAATTCAGTTTGGCTTTTTTTTTTTCTTAAAGTTTCTTTCTTGGCTGTTTGCAACATTTGTTATTTGTTATTGTAATTGTGAAATGTAAGCATTATATGCTTTGTAATTACTAAATTATTTCTTTTATTTTTTGGGGGGGGAATTTTTGGCATCATTAGATGGATTTCAACAATTATTGATTTATGTTTGCAATCAAAAATTTGGGGCATATTACATGGTTTATTTCTTGTCAATTGATATTCAAATTTTTTATATATTATATTTTTCTGAGAGATGTAACCCTTAAGTTACCTCCTTGTCACCCATTTTCAAAATCAGTCAATTAGACTCATAGAATTCATGTATTCTCTTAAGGTTGTTGCCTTTTGCTTCTTTTCTATCACATTTTGTTCTTTTTTTTCCCTATACCTTGTCTTCCAAATCTATCATCTTTTTCAGATTATTTATTTGGATAGCTTCTCTATTGTATTCTACATTGAGAGTTTTGATTCTTGATGTAATTTCTTCCCTAATATGTTTTTAAACAGTTTTGTTTTTCTTTTAAATTATTCTGGATTTCTTTATCATGATTTTTTTTGCTTTAATTTTTTTTCATGTTATGATCCCTATTCATTGTATTCCTTTCCCTTTACTTTTTTTGCTCATTTTTCATTGTTGTTCTTTCTGTTATGTTAGTTATGGGGAACAGTGGAAAGAGTTCCAGGACTGGAGTTGAGAAGACCTGAGTTCAGATGATCTAGTTACTTACTAACAGCATGACCCTGGGCAAGTCACTTAACTTCTGTTTGCCTCATCCCTGCCACCAAGTTGTTGTGAGGATCAAATGAGATAATTGTAGTGCTTAGCACAGTGCCTGACACATGGTAAATACTATACAATGCAAATTGCTATTTGATGATGCTGATGATTAGTTTGAGGTAGTCTTATACTCAGGCTTTCTTTCTTTGACTCTTATCCTTTCTCCTTTGTATTCCCAATATCTTATCTCTGATTTTTTTTTTTTTGCCTCATTTCTTGACTGTGATTCTTCCACTGATGCCTAGATTTCAGTGACTAAACATCCTTAACCTCTTTAAGGAGGTCTGCATTTGTTCTCTCAGCAGAGTAAACTCCACAGAGGGAAGACTGCTGCTGATTTTTTTCAGTCAGGTTTTCGTTGGACATAGCTCTCTGTTCTCTCTATCTTCCGGTTCCTTTAGTTTCTCTCCTTTTGTTTGTGTGGTTGTACAGAATCAGTGTCTGGCTATTAGCACTTAATTTGCCCCATATGCATTGTAAACAGGATTGGGGATTGATTTGGGGCTCCAAGTATTAGAATTATTTGATTATGCTTCATGAGGTTTCTCTCACTTTGTAGTTTCAGCTTTAGTTATTCATGATTTGTTATAGGATTCCATTTTTTTTTCCCTTGAGTTTTTGGGCTGCAGGAGTTTGTAGAAAACAACTCCACTATCATTATTACTCCTCTACTAATGAATTTTATATTATTTATACCTCTTTATTTATTAATCTTACTAATAGAACTCTACTGCTCCAGAAGACACTGCATTCTTGAACACTCTCCTTCATACTATTATATCTGATGACACAGGATGAGGAATAGGCTTTTTCTTTGCATCTCATTATCATTTCTAGCCTATCCCTTTGCTACTATCACAAAGCAACTTCTCCTTTATGGTTCATTCCATTCATCTCTGTCTGCTACATCTCAAGAAATTAAAATTTTCTTTTTCATACCAATCCCTGTCCTCATAATTGTAAACTTTCGTATTCATATCAATATCCTCTCAAATACATTGGTCTCCCAGTAAATCAATCAGTTTTCCTGTAACATATTTTCACTCTAGTTTAGCCTCTCATACTTTTTTTTAAATTTTTTTTTAATTTTTATTTTTTTTGCTGAGGCAATTGGGGTTAAGTGACTTGCCCAGAGTCACACAGCTAGGAAGTGTTAAGTGTCTGAGGCCAGATTTGAACTCAGGTCCTCCTGACTTCAGGGCTGATGCCATATCCACTGCCCCACCTAGCTGCCCCCAGCCTCTCATACTTTGATAGTACCTTTTATCTTTTTCTACATAGTATTTTTTCAGTTATAGATAAAGACAATTTTTAACATTCATTTTCAGAAATTTTTGAATTCCAAATTTTTTCCTCTTCTCTTCCTAAAATGATAAGTAATTTGATATAGGTTATATATATGAAATTATAAAATATCGGTAATGTTGTAAAAGAAACAAACCAAAAGAAAAAATCCACAAAAAATAAAGTAAATGAAAATAGTATGCTTGATTTGCATTCAGTCTTATCAGTTCTTTCTCTGGATGTGGGTAGGATTTTCCATCATGAATGTTGTACTTGTCTTGGATCATTGTCTTATTAAGAGAAGCTAAGTTATTTATAGTTGATCATCACGCAGGGTTGCCATTGCTATATAGAATATTCACTTCATTCTGTTCATGTAATTCTTTTCAGGTTTTTCTGAAATCCACTTGCTAATGGTGTCTTGCAGCAGTTATTCCATTACATTCATGTACTACAGCTTGTTCAGCCATTCTCTAACTAATGAACATCTCCTCAATTTCCAGTTCTTTGCCACTAAAAAAGAACAACTATAAATATTTTTGTGCATGGAAGTCCTTTTCCTTCTTTTATGATCTCTTTGGGATATACAGATCTAGTAGTGTTTTTGCTGCATCAAAGAGTATCTATCTACAGTTTGATTGATCTTTGAGCATAGTTCTAACTTGTTCTCCACAATGGTTGCATTAATTTACATCTCCACCAACAGTGTATTATTTTACACTGTTTTATCACATCCTCTAAAACATTTACCATTTTTCCTTTTTTGTTCTTTTAACCAATCTGATACATACATACATACATACATACACATGTATACATATACACATACATATATATGAGAAATTAGGCCTTTGTCAGAGACACTTGCTATAAGATTGTTCCCTAGCTTTCTGCCTTCCTTGTAATCTTGGTTGTGTTGGTTTTGTTTTTGTAAAAATTCTTGAATCAGTTATCCATTTTGCATCTTGTAATGCATTGGTATGTGAGATGTTGGTCTATACCTAATTTCAACCATATCATTTTCTAGTTTTCCCAGTAGTTTAGATCGTATGGCGAATTCTTATCTCAGAGATTGGGATCTTATGTGTTTATTAAACATTAAGTTTTTGTGATCATTCACTACTTTCTGTCTTGTGTATCTAATCTTTTGTACTGACCCACCACTCTTATTACTTAGCCAATGCCAAATAGTTTTGATTGTTGCAACTTTATAATATTTTTTGAGATCTGATACTGGTTAGGCCCCCTTTCTTTGCATTTTTTTTCATTAATTCCCTTGATATTCTTGACTGTTCTTTCAGATGAATTTTGTAGCTATCTTTTCTAACTCTATAAAATAGTTTTTTGGTAATTTGGTGTGGCACTGAATAAGTAAATTAGTTTAGTCAGAATTGTCATTTTTATTATATTAACTGAGCTTACTCATGAGTAATTTTTATTTTTCCAGTCGTTTGTATCTGTCTTTAGTTGTGTGAAAAGTGTTTTGTAATTGTTTTACATAGTTTCTGAATTTGTCTTGACAGGTAGACTCTCAAGTATTTTATATTGTTTACAAATATTTTAAATCACATTTCTCTTTTTATCTCTTACTTTATCTTTGTTGGTAGTATATAGAAATACTGATTATTTATGTGGGTTTATTTTATATTATGCAGTGTTGCTAAAGTTGTTAATTATTTCTATTTAAATATTCTATTTAAAATTATCTCTCTTGGATCTATTTTCGAAGTCAGTTGTTTTTCCAGTGAGATATTTCACATTGTTTTTTATTTTTTCATTCTTTTTGTTTTGTTTGATTGTTTCTTGATTCATTGTAATTAGCTTCCATTTGTTCAACCTTAATTTTTAAAGAATTATTTTCCACAGTAAGCCAATTTTGCTTTTTAAGGCATTCTTCTCATTAGCTTTTTGTATGTCCTTTTGCATCATTCTCAATTTCTCTTTACAATTTTTGCCTCTCTCTCTTTTTATTTGATTTTCAAAATCCCTTTTGGGCTTTTCCGTGGGCTGAGACCAATTCTTATTTTTCTTGGAGGTTTTGGATGTAGGAACTTTGACTTTGTTATCTTCTTCAGAGTGTGTTTTCGTTTTCCTTGTCATCATAGTCATTTTCTTTGGAATCTTCTTCCAAGAATAAGTGTGTTTGAGTGATCACAAGCACTCTTTTCTGCCCTGGAACTATTAGGAGAGTCCCCTTCTACTGTGGATTTAAGTTCTATTGTGCTCAAATAACAGAGTACTGCCTCAGTGCTAGTAAAGAGACCTTCTGACCCCAGCTGTTCAGTCCTCTTACCATCTCTGGGCTGAGACGTCCTGAAGCTGCCACTTCTGCTGCTGTTGTTGTTACCATTACCGATTATTTCCCAAGGCTCTCTCTCCATAGTGAGACTAGCTTTTCCTGCTGATTTTCCAAGTTGTCTTTGGTGGTCTCCAAGTTGAGAGGTACTGATTTAGGGGCCCCAAGGCTCACTCCTTCTTGCTGGCACTCAGGCCAGGGATAGGACTGTGCTGGTAAAGCCTCTGCTGGGGCTGTGTGCTGGATTTGCACCCTGGTGCAATAGACCATTCCTGCTAACTTTCTAAGTGGTCTTTGGCTGGAAAATTGTTCCACACTGTCTTTTTGTGTGTTATGACAATCCAGAATTGTTTAGGGTCGTTATTTAAAGGTATTTGGAGGAGTTTGGCGGGGGGGGGGGAGCTAAGGTGAGTCTCTGCCTTTACTCCACGACCTTGGCCTTTTAAATTGATTGTCTAGGATTCTTTAAGTATACCATCAAATCATCTGCAAAGAGTGATAGTTTTGTTTCCTCATTGCATATTCTTAATTCCTTCAATTTCTTTTTCTTCTCTTATTTCTAAAGCTAAAATTTCCAATGCAATATTGAATAATAGTTATGATATTGGGCACCCCTGCTTCATCTCAGATTTTATTGGGAAGGCTTCTAGCTTATCTTTATTACAGATAATACTTGCTAGTGGTTTTAAATAGATACTACTGATCATTTCAAGAAAGGTTTCACTAATTTCTGTTCTCTCTAGTGTTTTGTTTTGTTTTATTTTTCTGAGGCAATTGGGGTTAAGTGACTTGCCTAGAGTCACGCAGTTATCTAGTGCTTTTAAATAGGAGTGGTTCTGGAATAAGTAATGTATATCCTTTGTCTTACCAGCACCTGTGAACATTTTAGTTTCATGATCTATATAAAGTCTGAAATTCTCCTTTCTAATCATAGCCTCTTCTTTCATCTTTACCACCTCACTCTTCTTAAACTTATCCATTGTTCTCACTGACCTCTGATTATGCCATTTTGCCAGATGCTACCATTTCATTACTGCTACTCTGGCCTCACTTTACTACATGCAGAGCTTTGACACTATAATTGATTTGTCCTCTGCTTTTCCTTTTTTATTCACTTGTCAGTCATGCTTTACCAAACTCCAGCCTTGGCTTACTGCTACCCTCTTTCTTTACTCCCATTTGGATCCTGATAAAATTTTGTGGTGAAAATCATAGGAGTAGAGATTGTTAGTTGTGGAAGAGACCTTAGTCCAATTCCTTCACTTTACAGATAAAAAAACTGTTGTAACCACAATCATTTCTTTAGTTATCATGACAAGGCCTTCACTGCAGTTAGGCAATACTTTATTCTTCCCTTTTTTGACTCTATCTTTGGTGCCTATTCCAAATTTCTCTCCTTAAGTCTCTTAGAACACCAGTTTCTTTCTCATTTCTCCCTCCCTTTCAGCAGAGAAATTTGCCTTCTATTTTACTAAAAACCGGGGGCTGTTCATCACAAATTCCCTCTTGTCTCCAACTCCACACTTCAAAGCCCCTCTAATAATCCCATGTTTTCTTCTATGGTCCAGTTTCTGAAGAATAGACTGTTTTCTAAGTTCAACCTCTTTTCTTACATTCTTGTTCCTGTTCCTTCCCAGTCCTCTATAATATGTTTTTCACATAGGTATAAAATTCTTAATTCCAAAATACAGCTCTAACCATGTCCCTCTCTGGCTCAGAAATCTTCAGCGGTTCTCTGTTGCTTCTAAGGTAAAGCACATATTTCTCATCTACAATATAATTCCTTCACAATTCAGATTCCTTGTGTCTTTCTAGCTTTATTTCATATCACTTTTCTTCACATATGTGGAACTGGTCTATAGTGTGTTCCATATACTAAAACATGCTAGTTCTCCCATTATGGTGCTTATACCAAAATTGTCCTCCATCTCTGAAATATACTTTTATTTTCATTTACTGGCTTCTTATATGGCTCAAGTCAGTTACCATTTCCCTCACAAAGTCTTTTTGGACCTCTAGTAATAATTAGCATATTTTTCCTCCTGAACTTATTTTGCATTTATTAAGCATACTCACTGTATCCTCCAGATCTGTTTTATTCTGTCCAACAGGATCTAAACTAGCATAGTGATAATTGATAAAGGTTGATTTAATTTAAATTTCAATTCTAGTTGCTCTATTCTGGAGGCATTCTAGTTTTTCAGTGACCTTCCTGAAATGTGTTGCCAATTAGAGTCAATTAAAATACGCATTATGATCTGATCATAGTGTAGCAGAAACAGCTTATAGACACTGATTGCTTCTTCTCCAAGTTTAGAGAGACCTAAGCCTTCTTCATCCACTGGGGCCATTCTAACCATAGCTGTCCCAGAACATTTGATTAGCATATATCCTGCTTGCCATTGTCACATCCCAGATCTTGAAGGGATATGGATAGTGAAAGAGGAACTGGCAAGTTTCCTGACTGCTATAGAAGCTTCCCAAACAGAGCATCCTTTGCACAAAACAGCTGCCAGAATGAAGTGGTTTAGGCTCTAATTTTCTTCCTACATCTCCACAGATCATCTTTTGCATCCCTTGGGGTACATGCCCCCACCTATTTTGAAGGCTATTCTCCTAGCACACTTAACTCTGTCTTATCCATAAAAAAATATTTAGGTAGGCTATATTTTTTTAATGTAAAAATACAAGATAAGGAGAGATGAAGTTTATTTTTTTAAAAAAATCTTTGTTTCATGTTAATTTATTTAAATGAAATAAATCAATATTCTTAATGAGAATTGCTAGAATTAAATATTGAAATTATTTTGGTAATGATAATTAAATCTCTGAAGCCTTTTAAGTAATGTAGCTGAGTTGTTTGCAGCAAAGAAGATTTGCTATAGTACTTAGGTGATGAATATTTCTCTCCTGGATTTATGCTGTGTATTTTATATCAGCACAAAAGAGGTTAATTAGCACATTCTGGTGAAGTTGTGTTAGCCTTTTCTAACAGTAATTGCAGTGCTCTGTTTCTTTATCAAGAAATTTCTTGCTAGTGAGTTTTGGAAAGGGACAAGTGTCCATGAATAGAAACTACAATGAAATACCTGTGATTGCACAAAGATTACATTGCTTGGATCATTCTACAAAAATGTGTCAGTTTGCTGCCCAAATAAATGCCTACAGTGCGTAAAAACATGGAGCACAGTGACCCCTAGAAGAAAAATCAATTGCAATTCATATTTCATATGTCTATAATTGCTTGTGAAAGCATGGAAGCAGTTTGTTTATAGGGCAATTCTCTCTATCCTGTTGTTTCCTTTCTTCTCTTCTTCTTAATGGCCATGTCTTTCACATGCCCAGAATCGCACTAGTCTGAAGCAAAACTCTTTTCTCTTTTCCACATTACCATTCTTATTACTGCTGCTCTGTACTGTATTTGATCAGTGCATTGAAGTGTAGACCGTAGTGCTGGCTACTACAAGTCTATTTTCCTTTGAAAATTCTTGGAGGTTTTTTTTTTTTTTAATTTGTAAATCCTTTTTTTCTTTTGAAGAGAGAGTCAAGGAAAGAAATGAACAAGGTTCTTTTATATGGAAAGTTTTAAGTCTGATTTTAAAAAAAAAAACATTTAAGCTAAATTTTTACTTTTTTGAAAATGGTCCTTAAACCATTTCTCATGCTGCAGAAATATTCTTAGAGTCTGCTAATTTTTAAACACTCCCCCGCCCCATCCTAACAGTGCTTTCAAATCCCTCTTTATAAGAAACTGCTTTAGGATTCCTATCCCCTCTGTGGACTGAGATGTCATAGGGATAGAGAAAATGCCGCTCACTTTATGGATTACTGTTAGGTCAACAAAACTTTGGCAGCATTGATTAACTTGACAGTGAGTACAGCAGTACATTTATCACTTATGGCTGTGCTGTAGAAAATCTAATAAGAGGCAAACAATTCCCTTTAGAGCAGTAACAGGTTCACTGTGGCTAACAGTGCATGCACTGGAAATTTCTACCTTTAAATTATACCCTTGCCACCAGTTAGGTCAATGACTCAAAGCTACTGCACTTTAATAACTGTGCTATAGCATTAATTTGATTAAAATATTTTTATTACATAAATATGTAAATTAGCTTGTTTTCTATATGTCTGTCTTAACTATAAAGACATCAAATATGATGGCAAAAATATTTTAAAATAAGAACTGGAAATGATCATTTCTCTTGTTTGAATCTTTGGGAGTTACATCAGATAATTTTCCCTTTTTGGCTCTTTCATAACCAAAAAAAAACCTTTTAGAATATTTTGTCCCCTTTTTCTGTTCACGTTATCTGTGTTTTAACACATAAACATATTGGTATAAATTTGGTGGATTATTTTTTGTTTGTTTTTTCCTTATGTTAAAAATATTTTCTTATGGACATTAATGACTGGTTCATTTCTTTTTGGAATACAATTCTTTTTGATTCCATAATATTCATATGTAATGATGTACTAATAACATATACTTATGAAATAAAGTACCCCTGAAATAATTTTTGGCAGTACTATTTCATTTATAAATGTTAATTGTCTCTAGTAAAACATAGCAACATCTGAACAAGATTAAAGATCTTATTTATGGAAACAGGTAAGAAATTCTTTTGATGGTTATAGTCATTTTATCTGAAAACATAATAGCATCATCTTTTATCAGTATGGAAAGGTAAGGAATATTTTTGGCTAGAACATTAAGATCATATTTGATGCTTTCTACTAATGCAGTTTAAATTCTGAAAATATAGGAAGAAATCTTATCTGTTATTCTATTGTTGCATGACTGGTTTTTCTTTGTTATACTTGTTAAGGATTTCTAAAATTCATCCATATGTTTAGATTTAAAAAATTGTATTTGAATCTTCGTTTTAGTAGGAGAGGAAAATATTTTACATAGTGAAATTTTGACATTTTGAGTACTTTAAATCATGTTAGGAATCAGTTTTTAATTAAGGATATTCAGTCCTGTAAAATTATGTACTTTTTTTTGGTTGGGAGAAAAATATTATTGTTTGAATCAATTGTCAGGAGGCTTAATATAATAAAACAGCTTGAAGTCTGACTGAAAGGAACACTGTACAAAAGAAATTCCCACAGCAGTTTGTTTTTAGAAGAAAAACTGAATTCACCTGAAATATGAATACATTGAAAATCAAGATTTAATAATTAGGCAGAGCTTAGAAGTTGTTGAATATAATATTGCTGTCCAAAGCTTTGTGTCTACAATCTTTATTCTAGTATTCATTTTTAAGGCCCAGAAATATATCAGTTAAGATTATTTGTTTTTTGGCTTTGGAAAAAGTACGACTTTCAAACCTTTTGGTAGTTTTTTTTTTTCTTTTTTTAAAGTTCGTGATATTGTCATTTTTTCAGCTTTAGCTCTGAAAGTAATGTCTCTCATCTTCTAAAATAAGTATTTTCTGAGAGTCACATATCTTTTGCCAGATTTGGTAGAAATACCCCCACTGCTTGCCTTGGTGAACAGAGACCTGATATTGATTAACTATCACACTGGTATCAGAACTACTCCTAGGATTCAATTTTTTTGTTGTTTTGCATATTTTATTGATCAGAGTGGTAAATGAGCATCAAGCGTGCAAGAAGACGATGAATTGTTTACTTGCATAAAATAACCTTTCAATAAGGGAAGATGCATTGCTCACACTTTTGGTGCTGTTCTGTGGCCCGCAGCAGATGGCATTCAGCTGCTATTGATTTACTCCTATAGTTAAGAAGCAGCCTAAAGCTAGGCATGCCCATTTTTTTTTCAAAAGGGGGTTTATTTGGGGAACATGAAGGAAGACAGAAAGACTAACTTGATCTCTCCTAAGTACTAAGAAAAAACAAAACAAAACTTAGGTAACTTTTATATAATTAAGTGCTTAATTTAGTAGCTAAAAAAGGAATAAATGTAAAAAGAGCTTTTACTCAAAAAAAAGAAACATACATGTATTCTTCATTTGATCACATTTTAACTGTGGCTTACAAATTGAATAATAATAATGAATACTAAATTTTAATTTAGAATATTGTTTCAAAGCCTTATGAGTAAGATTTAACAACTCAGAATTTGCTATATTAAACTAACTGCCTGATATTTAGCCTTTGATAGAATAGTGGTGACTACCTGCACTCTTATTTACCAGCTATGTCATCTTTATTTGTACATTTCCCCCAATACTTTTGTGACTAGTCACATTTGCTTTCCCTAGTAAGTATTTACAACTGTTGAACCTGCAAAATTACTTTCTTGAAAATGCTTCTCATTATGATACATCTCATATATGAAAAAGTGATTTAACTATTTCAAGTGTCTTCAACTGCCAAATAATATGAACAAAACACCAACACTTAATTTATAAAGATATTTATTTTGGAAGATATTTCCTTTACAAATACATTTATCTTAAATGTAATGTAATGTTAAATATAAGTTATATTGTTCTATGTTGATTGTCCATAATAAATGAATATTGTTCTAGTTTTTAATTTTTTTATATTTGTTAGTACAAAATACTTTCTGTTCATGCTCATGTAAAATTTTCTAAATAAAATATACATTTCTTTATAATATGATATTTGCACTCTTGTATGTTGGAGGAGGGATAAAAGGAGGTTTGAGAGAAGAAGAAAGCATCATGAGCAGTTGCCCTTCAATTCCATTTTCCTCTTAGTTTCAGTAAATACAAGCACCAAAAACTCATATAAACTACCCATTTGCTCATCCAAACCAAACAAGCTTACATGGGAGAAAAGGAGAAGATGAGCATTGGATATCACTTGCTTTTTTCCTTTAAAAATTGCTAGAGAACACTTTTCTTTATTTATTAATTGATCAAAGACCAGTAATTCCTGACACTTATTTCTAAGCCTGTTTTCAGAAAGAAAAAAAATTCTACAGTAACAAAAGTGTTGGTTGGTTTTTGAAATACATAGAATCATGGCATACCAACTGAAGAAAGAACTATACACAGTTCATCTTTCTGGGTCGCCACCCCAGCTGTGATAGTGCTGCATCCTCCTATTTCATTTATCTATGTATAGATCGTAGCTTCCCTTCAAGAAAATTTAACTTTGTTCAAAACAAGGATAATTTCATTTTCATGTTTTTATGTCCCATGCTTTACATGCATTAGGTAGTTAATGTTTCTTTTACTAAATATGATTCAACCCCTCATTTTAAAGGTAAAGAAGTTGAAGTTCAGAAATATGATATAATCTTTTAAGGTAACAGGACTATAACAGCCAGACAGGGAACTGACCACAGTTCTCCCAAGTCCTAGGATAGTACTTTTCCAAATGCTTTATAGATATTGTTTATCAGCATATCTTAACTACTATCACCTCATAATCTTTCCTTATAACAAATAAATGTAAACAATCAAAGCAAATTTGTGATGTATTTGGTCATACCTGAAAATGTATTTCATTCTGCACCTGTGGAGTGCTAAGGAGTGGGAAGCATGCTTTATCTTGAGGTTTTTTTTTTTTTTTTTTTGGATTGGTGAATGATTATACCGATTAGAGTTCTTAAGTCTTTCAGAAGTTCTCCTCTGTAATGTTGTAATAAATACATAAATAGTTCTGCAGATTCTACTCACTTTATTCTGTGTCAGTTCTTACTGTGTTCTCACATTTTTTCTAAATCCCTTTTATAATTAAAATTATGACACAGTAATGTGACATTATATTAATGTGCCATAATTTGCTGAGCTATTCCATAACTGATGACTCCCATTTTGCTTCCTTTTTTTTTTGTTAAAATAAAAAGTGATGCTATGAATATTTGTGTGAAAATAGGTTATTTTCTTCTATCTTTGATCTTTCTGGAGAATGGCCTAGCAATGGAGTGGTATTTCAGCGTCTAGACAATCAGTTACCTGATTTGCAGGGTATAATTCCAAACTGCTTTCCAGAATGGATTGAACCATTTTATAGATCCACTAGTATTGATTTGGCACATCTGTCTGTCTACAACCTATCCAGCAATTGTCATTTTCCACTTTTGTCTTCTGAGTGTGACATCAAACCTCAAAGTTGTTTTTAATTTTCATCCCTCAATTTGTAAGTTATTTGGATCATTTTTATAATGGCTGTTGATAATTTTATTTCCTTTCCCCCCAGTTTTTAGGAATTCCCTATTCATATCTTTTGATCATTTATCACAAATTAATATATGATAATAACTGAATGTAAACATTTATAATCTAATTAATACACACACACACATATATATATATTAATTTTTTTTTGCTTTTTGCTGAGGCAATTGGGGTTAAGTGACTTGCCTAGGGTCACACAGCTAGGAAGTGTCTGAGACCAAATTTGAACTCAGGTCCTCCTGACTTCAGGGCTGGTGCTAATTAATATAATGTTTAAAATTCCACTTGTAAATGTAAAAGTTTTATATAAAATCTCATTTAGATATGACTAATTTGAATTTGTAATAATTTGCATGTGATCTGGGTTGATTTATCTTTATACAAAAGATAAAATACTGTTTAAGTAAAAAACATTTCCATTTATAGTTCAGTTATCCTGGCAGATTGATCATAGTAGTGTTTATCTCATTTAAAGTTTATTAAATGAAAAATCCTTTATAACAATAGGTATGTTCATCTGTGTTTTTTTTTTTTTTGTTGTTGTTGTTGTTTGTTTTTTTCAGTAATATGTTTGTTATTTTCCAGATTTGAAAGCAAAGTTTTTGTTTAAGGATTAGGATGAATACAGTATTTAGCATTTGTATATGTTTCAAACTACTGGCATAATATATGCAGTATATTGTTTTAAGTGTTATTCCCATTTCATAGAGGAGGAAATTGAAGTTTAAGGAAATTAACTGTCTTCCTCAGGGTGAACAGAGAATAAGTATCAGAGCCAAGATTTAGACCCATGATTACTGGATACAATCCACTGTTCTGTCCTATTTAGTTTTACAACTCTCCTAATAACCCAGTACTCTATCCATCCATTGCTAGCATGTATGTGATTTTTATCTATACTTTTCACATGGTTTTGCTGACCAGCCATTCTACTGCGCATTATGCCTTATTCATGGACACTGATTCAGACCAATTACATATTATCACTTCTAGTAATTAGTTATTCTCCTAAAATTGTAATTATCATCACTTTACAACATATAAAAAATCTATAATATCTAGTATGGGGAATTCTCCTTGGCTGTGATTTTGCTGGATAATACTGCAAAGACAATGAAAATTCTTATTGACAATGAGTCATTCATTATCACTAATCAGATTATAAGGAATTTTGGCTAACATAAGAGAATCATAGTTAACTTTATTTTACAAAAACGTATATCATTAAAATAATGGTAATTCCCCCTTAATATTTAAATTGCTTTATTTTATTAAAATTTTTTGTTTATACTAATTCACCTTTCCTGCTTTTCCCCATTAAGCAAATTAAAACAACAAATCTGAAAAATAAATCTCTCAATACATAGCTGCAAAATTTCTTAAAACAAATTTCTACATTATCCGTATCTGCATATCTGTGTGTGTATATTTGCATTAAGTTGATCATCTCTCTGTCAAAAGATACACAGCTTATTTCATTTTTTTTGCAATTACAGTTTATTATTGTGTTGATCAGAATTAAAAAATCTTTCAAAGTTCTTGTTCTGTATCATATCATTGTATGAATTGTTCTTCCAACTCTGTTCTTTTCACTCACCATCAGTACATAAAGATCTTTGTAGTTTTCTCTGAAATTGTCCATTTTCCCATATATTTAAGCTCTTTTAAAAATATATTTTTTCTTTTATTAAATATTTTCCAATTACATAGAAAATTTTAAAACTTTTTTTGTCCATCTCCCTCTTCCTAGAGAAGGCAAGCAGTATGATATAGATTATAAGACCATACAGAACATTTCAAAATAAGTAAAATTATAAAATAAAAAAAAACACATAAAACCAAGAAAAATAAAGTTCTAAAAAAGCTTGCTTCAATCTGCATTCATAGCTCAGCAGTGTTTTCTCTGAAGAAGGATAATATTTTTCATCACAAGTTATTTGGAATTTTCTTGGATCATTGTTGTAATCAAAGTAGCTAATTCTTTCACAATTGATCATCCTTAACAATATTGCTGTTGTTGTGTATGGTGTTCTCCTGGTTCTATTCACTTGATTTTGTATCAGTTCATTTAAGTCTTCCTAAGTTTTTCTGAAAACATGTTGCTCATCATTTCTTATAGTATAATAACATTCTATCATAATCATATACTACAACTTATTTAACAATTAACTATTTGATAGAAATCCTTTCAGTTTCCAATTTTTTGACATCATAAACAGAGCTCCTGTAAATATTTTTATGTTAAATATACTAATTTTAATGAATTGATCATTTTCTCTTCTCTTTGATCTATTTGAGATACAGACCTATTTATTTCTAGGTCAAATGATACACATAGTTTTTTAACCCTTTGGGTATAATTCCCGATTGTTTTCCAGAATGGTTGAATCAGTTCACAGCTCTATCAACAGTGCATCAGTGACCCAAATTGTACATTCTAGGCATGTGGCACAGTTTATAAAACTGGGAAATTTCTTAAGTTTGGAGAGCATTTGGTTGAAACAGAATATGTGAAGGAACATAATATGAAATAAAACTTGAAGGAAAGTTCCAAATTGTAAAGAATTGAGAAGTATCCAGAATGTTTCTCCTTCCACCTGGACTATTATAATCCTCTCCCAGTGGGTCTTATAGACCTCATGTTTTCTCCTCTGATTCATTCTTTGTACTTCCACCATGACAATTTTTCTTATGCACAGATCTGGTCATGACATTCCTCTGTGCTGAAATCTCCCAGTAGCTCTATATTACTTGTTAGATAAAATTAAAACTCATTTATGGGGCAGCTAGATGGCGCAGTGGATAGAGCACCAGCCCTGAAGTCAGGAAGACCTAGGTTCAAATTTGATCTCAGACACTTAACATTCCTTAGCTGTGTGACCCTGGGCAAGTCACTTAACCTCAATTGCCTCAGCAAAAAGCAAAAAAACAAAAAACAACAACAACAACAAAAAAACTCATTTATATCCAAGTCTCTTCACAGTCTGTTATTAATACATTTCTTCTGAATTCAACCTGGTTTTTTTTTTTCATCTTGGTGCATTTATTTACATTGTTATTCCTTTCTCCTTTTAGCCAGTTGAACTCCTTAAAATCCCATTAAATATTAGCTTATAAGGTACACCCTTCACACAGTACCTTCCTTGATCATCGCAATCAGTAATTATCTTTCTTTTTTAAACCTCACTTATCATGTTTTGCAACTTTCTAATGCAATTATTATACAATTTTGCATATTATAGTTATCTGTGTTTGTCTTTTCAACCTTCTAGAGTTCCATGAGGACAGGGGATTATGTCTTAGTTAAATTATGTTTCTTCCCATGGTCCTAGTAAAGTACTTTATACTCAGTAGGCACTTACTAAATATTTGTGAATTGAATGAATGGGTTTTTGTCAGCATTAACCAAAAAGAGCTTAATGGTTTGTTTCTTAACTCCCCTGCATACAAATTTCTCTAAAGGTAAAACCTACAAAGGCTTATTAAAGGGAGAAAACTGGTCTTTGCACATCTAGCCTCGCATCACCCATAGTACTCACATATATTTTGAATAAATGAATAAATAGCCAAAGTTTTTAATAAACAAACTGCTTGCCTTCAACATTAGAAGGCAAAAGTATTTACTTTTCTCTAATGGCAGACTAGAAATGGATGAAGTTGTTTCCTTTATAGCCAAATGTAAACCTCATTTTGTTTAATGCTAACCGTAACTCCAAGGGAGAGAAATCTATGAATTTATTCCTTGAATCAGTCTTTAAATTAATAAGCCCTCATCATTTTTGAGGAGAGAGGCACTTTTCTTCATTTTACTTTGGGAGAGAGGTCTACTGATTTCACATTTATGAGCCTCTCTCTCATTAAGGAATGTTAAGAAATGCTTAATTGCACAAATATAGAAATAGTGCTGGTGTTCACATCTATTTCTGTATTCCCTTTAATCCCAGTCCTTTAGCTTTCTTTTCCATGTCTTTTTTTTTAAAATATTTGAATAATATAACATTCACATGGAAAGACATGTGAGGCATTCTGAGCAAGTTAATGGTGCAAGTAAGATTCTAGGAGAAGTTTTTAACCTAGCTAAAATAAATTTTTTCTGATACCTATGAAACTACTTTAGCAACATTTCACTTTATTTGTGAATCTCCATGTCTGATTCCCTAGGGCTAGGTTAAAGAAAACACACAGAAAACACTTAATAAATGTTATTGAATTAGATAAATAATATTACATCTAAATATATTTTTATTCATTAAAGCTATACACAGAATTTCTTTTTGTCATTACTTTGCTAGATAGTTTAAATTACTAGATGTAAAAATACTTTGCAAATTTTAAAGTATTATGAAACTGAGGTGTTTTTGAAAGTTGTAAAATATTTCTTTCAAATATACAATCAAAACCTATGATTAATTCAGGAAAATTTTCTTCTTTATTCAAAATTAAGAATGTACTATCAGATGTTTCTATCTTGACTTTCATATGTGCATACATTAGACAGCATACTTATTATTTTTCCTTAAGAAACAGAATATATGAAGGAACATAATATGAAATAAAACTTGAAGGAAAGTTCCAAATTGTAAAGAATTGAGAAGGATCCAGAATGTTTCATTTTCTGAGCACAGCAGACATAGTATTTCTTGGTTTCATTTAATGGTTTTTTTTTTTTTTTTTGGTCAAATCATGGTTTTCTAGGTACTGAAAAGGTAACAATAGATAACTATATCCCAACTTTTGTCAGTTATACTGAGTCTGTCAATGAAAAATCAAGAGATGTCATTATTATAGTAGTTTCAGTAGATTTTATTACATGATTATTTAAAAAATAATAATAGTCTTTCTTATATATTAGTCTGTTTGGTCTCTAATTGCTCCTAATTCTTTTGATGGGATAGCCTTTTATTCTTGTGACTTATGTTAAAAACTAGAAGGATAACCTTGAAGCACGGATTTGAGTAGCCAGATCTTATTCATTACTAGTACTACCAAACTTTTTTTTTTTTCCCCTGAGGCAACTTGCCCAGGGTCACACAGCTAGGAATTGTTAAGTGTCTGAGTCCAGATTTGAACTCGGGTCCTCCTGACTTCAGGGCTGGTGCTCTATCCACTGCACCACCTAGCTGCCCTCTATCAAACATTTAAGGGGAAAAAAAAAAAGATGTATGGTGGGATTGGACAGAGTAGAGAGAGAGGGGAAAAAAGATAGGAAGATCATAATTTAACTTTTATTTTATTTAGGGCCTAATCATTTCTGTTGGTATACAAATTTATTTTTGGAAATAAACTATTAGATTAATACTTATCTTCTCAAATAATGGAAGAATTGTAACATTTGTACCAATTCTACTAGAGTTCACCTTTCATTGTTGAAAATCTGAAACAACTTTTTCGGGGCAGATTTTTTTTTAGCACCTAAATAATTCCATCTAATATGCAAAACAAATAAGAAGCTTTTGAGATTATTAGACAGTTCTTTAATGTGTTTAGCAAAATCCTAGAGATTAAAAAATTATTATCACTGAAGGAAATTAATAGGATCCAAAATGACAGTTGACTTATGCCGTACTTTGGATTGTCTGTTTTGACTTATATTGTCTATAAATAAGCTGTTAATGATGAATGTGAGATATTTCAGCAAAGCAAGTGCTTAAAAAAGATAAAAGTAAATTTGAAAATGAAATTTGCCAGCGGTAAACTAAATTTAAATAAATCTAAACTTCATTTTTAAAGGGTACACATTAAAAAAAGAAACAGTGAACTTTCCTATTTATTGAGCTGTTTCTACCAAAAAAGTTTCCAGAAGTCATAATTATGTGTGTATACACATACATACCTACACGTGTACACACATGCACATATTATGTATATATCACAAAATTGTTGTCTTTATTATAAAACAGTAATTCTAACCTAATTTCCATACTCAGAAAAGGGAATCACTATGTTTAGCATTGAATAGACATTCAGTAGTTATAAATATGAAGTCCAGTGCTAAAGTACATTTATTTCCCATTTACTTCTTCAATAAATAATGGGCCAGGTAACCTTTTATTATAAATTGTATGTGCCATAAATTAGGTTAAATTTTGATCATCCTTTTATCTTTACAACCTTCTATTTTTTTTCAGAACAGATTGCTACCTAATTTCATTTTCATGTTTTCTCCTAGCAAAAGTAATCATTATTCATTCATGAGATAATTGGGTACTGGAAGATAGCTACTATTTGGATTATATTTTAAATTATTGTCATTTTTAATGTATTATATAACATAATATAAAATTTAAACAATGACTTTATTTGGAAGCCAAATATTTTTAGTCATTGACTTCAATCAGAATAAAGCAAAGAGTTACAGTTTTCTTTAATATCCTTGTTTTGTTTAGGCATATTTTAAATGTAAAAATTAAAGAAATTAAAGAATGGTTTTAAAGTATCCCTATTTTCTTTTTCTTAGTTCCTTAAGAGAGAAATTTTTAGAAGGTGTTTCTATAGAGTTTGCTTTCATATATAGCCTACTTAATAGTCTAAGTAATAATAAAAAGACCCTTGACAAATTATAGGGATTCACTGAATCCCTAGAGTTTCAGCATTAAATTGTTTCCTAAGTCATCCCTATTTTAGACAGCACTTGAATTAGGGAGAAAGTATTAATCAGTAAGAACTGGATTTACTGATAATTGTTTTGATAGAGAGTTGCACACACAAAACTTCTGATCAACAACTTAGGAGTCTGTTGAAAATTACATTCTATATGCAGTATTTTTTCCTCAAAACATGATTAACCAATAATTTATATAGTACTTCAGATATTTCAAATTATTCACTTAGAACTGGTCTTGCACAGAAACAGAATACTTTGTTATAGTTTATAATTTATTTCTGTTTGTCAGGTAATCACTTTATTATACTAGCAAAGTTAGGGGAGAATTGTGGCTATCTGCTTTTAAGAAAGCTGCTAAAAATGAGTACATTAACCCCAAGTGCACTGAATTCCCTGTACATTCTGCATTCACCTGCTCTTGACTGTAACTGAGCACCTGCTATTTAAAGTAATTAGTTTCAAAGGGAATGTCAGATCATTCCCCTGGAGTTCATTCTGACCCAGAACCCCTCATAAGAAAATACCAGTGAGATCAAACAAGAAAAATTATCACCTAGCAGAATAAAATCATTTTTGGGGTGCTGTATTATAAAAGGGTCCCTTTTTCTACCAGATCCTGTTATATTCTGTTTGCAAAAATTAAATGTGGGATGAATCATCCAATTGAATGTCCATTTTCGTGTTGTAAACTGGAGAAATGACAAGTTTTAGTTATCAAAAAAGGGGGGGAATAAGCTTTTGAAAATCCAACTCTAGTTTTTGGTTATTTTTGGTTTTTATGACAAAAATTTTGAAGAGAAAACAATGTTTTAACTATATATATACATATATATATATGTGTATGTGTATATAGTTTTCTAATTTTACCTTTAATTTTTTTATTTTAAAGGAAATGTCAGAATTTTATATTTCCATCTACCAAATATCAGATTATTATCAGTTGTTTTCAATTTCAAAAAAAGTCATTATCTTTTGGTCAGTGACATTCATGTGACACCCCCCCCCAAAAAAAAGACTAGTAGTCATACTGCCCTTGTTTTATTTTTCCTTAAATTTAACTCTTACTGGTTTATTTTTACCTCATGATTTGTCATACATTTGAACAAATTATACTGAAAATTGTACTAATCATAAAATTTTAGAGTTGTGGGGCAGCTAGGTGGCGCAATGGATAGAGCACCAGCCCTGAGGTCAGGAGGACCTGAGTTCAAATCTGGTCTCAGACACTTAATATTCCCTAGCTGTGTGACCCTGGGCAACTCACTGCCTCAACTGCCTCAGCAAAAAGCAAAAAAAAAAAAATTTTTTTTTTTTAGAGTTGCAAGGCATATTAGAAGCTGCCAAATCCAGTCTCCTACTGTTTATATATGTATTTGCAGGGGAGGGGAGAAAATAGATCTATTACAGGCACAGAGGAGACAAAAGCCATATAAAATTTCATTGATTCAGAAACATTTTTCCCCCCTGAGGCATTTGGGGTTAAGTGACTTGCCCAGGGTCACAAAACTAGGAAGTGTTAAGTGTCTGTGGTCATATTTGAACTCAGATCCTCCTGATTTCAGGGCTGAAACTACTTACTTGCCCCTTCAGAAGCACTTTTTTTGCTTTCATAAATACATTGTGTTTATGTGCTGTTGCTAGTTACTCAGTTGAAGCAATCTCCGGTTTAAAAAGGGGGTAAAATGGGGGAAGAATCCTTTTGGAGAAGTACCTCCCCAATATAAGAATTTTTCATGCAACACCTGACAGTCATTCAGTCTTTCCTTGAATACCTGCAGTGATTATAAAAGCTACAGTTCATGCACATTGTCCTGTCACCTCCACCCACTGGTTCAGATACTTCATGAACCAAACAAGAAAACAAGCCTATTCCTTAAATAAAAGCCCTATAAACATCTGGAAACACCTGTCATATTTCTTCTCCTTAGTCTTATTTTTTTAAGGTTGAACAATTCTAATTCATCATTGTTCTTATGAAATTTTTTGAAGACCTTCATTTCCTTGATGTTTACATTTTTGTCATGTTTTATTTTAAGATGTGGTATTCAGAATTAATCACAGTACCTCAGGTATAGCCTGATCATTGGAACTATTAATTCCATTCAGTTAACATTTTTGAAATGTCTACCATGTAGGAGCTGGGGTCCCAAAGATGGTTACAGTTAATAAACTAAAAATAATACAAGATTGCGTGTGAAAAGGATAGAAGGTGGGAGTTTCAAATCAAATGATTTTCACTTAAGGAAAATTACTTTGTTAACATGATATAGGTTAGACTGAAGTAGGGAGAGGCTTGAGCCAGGAAAAACAATTAGGAACTAGGCTAAGAGGTGATGAGGGCCTGAAAAAAGATGGATATGAGGGGAGAGGAGTAAGATGCAAGAAATACTTGGGAGAAATTAGAAAATTTGACAACTGGGTTTATGGGATGAAGGAAAGTGAGAAAACTAAGATGGTGCTAAGGTGATAAATCTGGGAGACTGTAAGGATATTGATAACTTTTGACAGATTTGGAGAAATTTGGAAGGGAGACTTGTTTTTAAGGAAAGATAACAAGTTCAATTTTGGATATGTTGAGTTTAGGATGTCTTCATGACATCCAATTTGAAATGCCCAATAGACAAATGGTGATATAACACTGAAGTTCAGGGAAACAATTGAAGCTATACATACATACATACATACATACATACATACATACATCTGTTAATCATTTACATTGAAATGATGGTTAAACCCATGGGAGCTGATGAAATTCACCAAGAGAGAATTAGAAGGAAAAAGTGAAGAGAGTCTAGGACAGAATCTCAGGAGATACAATTATGCAGCATGACATAAATGTTGATCTAACAAAAGAACTTGATAAAGGAGTGGACAAGACAGGTAGGAAGGAAACTAAAAGAGTAATGTCAAGAAAGCCCAGAGAAGAATGAGTATTCAAATGGTCCAACAGTATCAAATGCAGCAGAAAGATAAAAAAGCTTTTAGACTAAGAAAAAAATGTAAGGATAACCTTTTAAATATTCCACTTAAAATAAAATTTATAAATGAAAAGTATCTACAGTGAAATATAAAAACAAAGAGTACCTTTACCCATTGGGAGGGTAGGAGAGGATGTTGGCAAATCTTGTTACATATACCTCTAAAATATTTTTTTACATCTGTTTTGGTCCCATGGAAACCACAGTACTGAACATTTATAATGAATTTCATGCAAAAATAGTCCTACACAACAAATATTGGTTCCCTTTTTATGTCTCTCATTATCCTGTCTGCATTCCCAATCTATAGTAACTGGCACTGCTGTTATTCCATTTTTTCCCTTCTAATCTCTACCCAATACTACCACTGTTCATGATTTATTTGTGTCCCTGTGTGCCATTCTCTATGATTTTCTTTTTTCTTCTCTCTTCTTTTTGTTTCTTCTCTCATATGTGATGATAGCTTAATTATAAGAAGGATGATTTTTTACAAATACTTTTGATCATCAGTCAAAATATATTTATTAATCAATTTGTACCAGGCATTGTGCCAGGAGCTAGGAGGATATAAAATCAAAAGCAAGAGTTATTACTCTTAAGAAGTTTACATTCTAGTGTCAGAGCCAACATGCATATATAGAGGGTATTAAAAAATTGATACACAAACTGTGCATACCCTTTGACCCAGCAGTGTTTCTATTGGGCTTATATCCCAAAGAAATCATAAAAGAAGGAAAGGGCCCCACATGTGCAAGAATGTTTGTGGCAGCTCTTTTTGTGGTGGCTAGAAACTGGAAACTGAGTAGATGCCCATCAATGGGAGAATGGCTGAACAAACTATGGTATATGAAAGTTATGGAATATTATTGCTCTGTAAGAAACGACCAGCAGGACGATTTCAGAGAGGCCTGGAGAGACTTGCATGAACTGATGCTGAGTGAGATGAGCAGAACCAGGAGATCGTTGTACATGGCAACAACAATACTATATGAGGATCAGTTCTAATGGACATGACTCTCTTCAACAATGAAATGCTTCAAACCAATTACAGTTGTTCAGTGAAGAAGGCCATATACACCCAGAGAGAGGGATGTGAAATGTGGACCACAACATAACATTTTCATGTTCTCTATTGATGTTTGCTTACATTGTATTTCCTTTATCGGATTATTCTCTCTTATAGATATGATTTCTCCTGAACAAAAAAATGATGTGTGGCAATAACTATACATATATTCGATTTAAGTATTCTAACATAATTATCATGTAGTGGATATCCTGCTATCTAGGGGAAGGGGGGAGTAGGGGGGAAAATTTGTAACAGAAAGCTTTGTAAGGATTAATGTTTAGGAATTACCCATACATATGTTTTGCAAATAAAAAGTATTAATAAAAAATTGATAAAATATATACAAATTAACCTTATGGGGAAAACACTGAGTTCTAGTGAGACCAGGAAAGTCCTCAAGTGGTTGAGTTGAATTTGAAGGGAATTAGGGGAGCCATTAAGGAGGTGGTGATGAAGAGGGAGAAAATTCCACATATGGGAGATACCAAGCGAAAATATGCAAGGAATAGCAAGCCAGTATCCCTGGAATGCAGAGATAGGAAGAGTTGGTAAGGATATCTTGTCTGATCATGTATTTTCTCAGCCTCCCCTAATCCTCTTATCCCCTGCCAACTGACTCCAGTGGGTCCCTATCATCTTCAAAATGAAATATAAAATTCTCAACTTGGGATTCAAAGCCCTTCATAATCTGCCTAGCTCCATACCCACACTGGATTACCAAAAAATGAAGCAAAAGTTAGGAATAGTGGCAAAAGTAGTGGCCAAGGGCAAAATTTGGCTCCACCCACTCCATTCAGAACAATTACAGTAGCATCCATATTATAGAGTGTGTAAAATCTCTGTGCCTGTCTGTGCCAGCTAAGTGTACAAGAGGAGATAGCAGAGCCTAATTAATCTGAGCACAGAGTCTTAATATAGAAACTGAGCCAGCAGATATAATCAATCAGAAAAAAACATCAAGCACAACAAAAATAGTTTGGTCTAAGAAGAACCCAAAAGAAAAATCCAAGAGAAGAGTATCTCCTGAACAAATTTGAGCATTGAAATCACAGCTTGTTAGGAAAAAATTGAAAGGAGAACAGTTTAGAATATTCAAAAACTTTACCAAAGTTAGAAAGATGGAATGGAGCAAATCTCCCTCCCCAAAATTAAAAAAAAAATATTACATGAGACAAAAGATATTAGAACAAAGTTAAACTGAAAAATTAGAATAACTTGTAAAGTATTTGTTATAAAAATCAGCTCAATTGAGAAATAGGTGGAAAAAATAATCACTTATAAATCTTTGTACTCTGAAAACCATAACAAATTCTGGGTGTTAATATTTCAATAAATCATGAAAGACAGTTGCCTAGATAAGTTAGAAATAGTAGGCAAACTAAAAATAGAATTCATCAGTCACTTTCTAAAAAGAAACCCAAAGCACTAAGTTGTAATCCAGAAACTATGAACAGAGATAAAAGCAAACAGAAGAAAATACTGAGAACAATAAAGAAAACAGTCATGCTAGTACACTTTTAGTGAAGCTGTGAATTGTTGCAACTTTCTGAAGGCAATTTGGAAAACTGTTCTGAAGGTAATTTAGAACTACACCTAAACTATAACCTAAAAGTCACTAAACTATGCATATCCTTTGACCCTGTATCAGTAAGACTATACCTTCTACACTTCTAAGACAGAGGAAAAGGACCCATAATGTACAAAACTACTTATAGCAGCACTGTCCTGTAGCAAACAAAACAAAACAAAAACAAAAACAAAAAAAAAACTGGAAACAAAAGGGAATACCCATTACTTGGGAAATAGCTGAATAAGTTGTAAATGCTGATATTGTTGTTCCACTAGAAAATAGGTAAAGTGTATATAATAGAGCATCTAGGTGGTACAGTAGATAGAACATTGATCTTGGAATCCAGATCCTCAGTTTAAAATCTGTGCATGACCCTGGGCAAGTTATTTAATTTGCCTTCCTCCCATTCCTTCTCTCCCAAAGAAAAATATGTTTAATAGGTATCATTTCTTGGATAGAGCAGTGAGTTTGGGCAATGGAAAATTTGAAACTGAAATTAAAGAATTCCAAAAAGAAATAAAATATGAAAGGGATGGGATTAGAGAAACCTTAGAATACTTGTATGAGCGGATCCAGAGAAAAGTGAGCTGATCCTGGAGTACAGTTTATACAACAATATCAGAAAGGAAAACAAGTTTCCCATCTCTTTTAGGAAGTGATAGATCAAGATGCAAAATAAGACATACATTTACTGACAGAGTATATATATAAATTTGCTTTGCTTAACTATATTATATTGTACAAGAATAGACTTTTATATGAGGATAAGATAGTTCTGGGGGTGAGAGGGAAAAGTACTAGAGGTCAAGAAAAAAAAATATCAGTGGAATAATTTTAAAATAGAAGAGAGCAAAATGTAGTTCAGAAATTGACACAATCATGGTAGGATTAGTACTGTATTGTTTTAACCTATAATTAAAAATATGTATATAATAGTTTCATGTATTTTTTTGTGGATAGAGATATTTGTATTTGTTGAAGTTTATCAACTTATAAAGGAAATTTGGGAATAACAAAAAAGGAAAGAATAGAGGAGCCAGGATAGAACTTTGACAGGAATCTACAGTTAGAGATCTTAATATGAATGAGGATCAGGCAACAGACATTAACAAGGACCAAACAAACAGGAAAAACCAAAACATCAGTGGCTTGATGACCCAGACAGGAAAGTATCAAGTAAGAGAAGATGGTCAATAATGTCCAATGCTTCACGCATGTTAAGAAGAATGGAAATTGAGAAGATTTGGCAATTAAGAGATCATTGCTAACTTCAGAGAGAGCAATTTCATTTTAGTGATGAGGTTGGAAGCCAGAGTACATAGGGTTTATGGTATGAGAGGAAAATAAGTAGAACCACCTAAGACATTTGCCTGGCATTTGTTTGGTTAAAACATGGATAAATTGGAAGTGTTCAAGGAAGTTGGATGCTTTTATTTGATTAATACTTGGATACACGTTGTTGTTGTTGTTGTTGTTAAGCAAGTGTGAAATTGGGGGTTATATGTATAATTTTATTGTATTTAGTTATTGGAATGTTTGTTTTTGTTGATAGAAAAGGGGCCCATCCAGACAATCAGTGCTAGATTATCCCCTATGCCATATTCTCTTGTATTTTGTAGTCTTATTTATTTTCAATGAGTTTGAAAATATCTTCTATTTCATAGGGATATGATTTCTTTAACCGGTTTAGTTTGGTAGGACATTTTCTCTGCTAATCAGCCCAGTTTTGTGGGAGATTTTTGTTGTTGGTGGTGGTTGTTCAGTTGTTTAAGTCATGTCTGACTCTTTGTGATTCCTGTTTTGGATTTTCTTGGAAAAAGTACTTAATAGTTTTCATTTGCTTCTCCAGTTCGTTTTATAATTGAAGAAAGTAAAAGATGTGAAGGTCACACAACCAGTAAGGATCTGAAACCCTAGTAGAGCTCAGAAACGTGAATTTTCCTGACTCCAGGCTCAGAATTCTATCTGCTGTACCACCTAGCATAGTTTTTTGTAATTACCCAAATGCTGATTTTCACTGTATATTCTTTCCTAAATATCTTTGGTGCTATTTTATTATTGACAATTTAAATCATATAATTTTAATTATGTCTTGCTTTTCCATACCAAATATTCCAGAAAACCACTTTAAAATTAGAGATAAAGCTTTTGTAAATTCCTAGAGAATTAGAGGCAATACAGCAAATTCTTCGTTGCCTTACTTAGGAATATAACAGTTCTTTCTCATTTTCCTGAGAATCCTTGGGATTTCTCAGGAAACAAGAGTGATAACATTTGATTTCTTCAACATTTTTAGGAATATATTCAATGCTAGATCCAAGTTTCAAAACTTGGCCTAAGAGGAGTAATAGAGTAATCTTCAAGCATTCATAGGAGTATAAGATTCAGCTCTCAGAATAAAATTGAATTTTTCTTATATAACAGGCTGACTTGCCTGCTTATATATTTTTTTTCTGCTATCATATTTACAGTCTCCCTTGGTGGTCCCTTTTGACTTCTGTTAACTTATTGTTCTTTTGCTGCTTATATATTTCCCCTGAACATTTTCATTGACTGTGCTTTTTTTTTTTTATTCCCAATCTAAGGTCAGAGATTTTTTTTTTTTACTCTTCTTTGTCATTTTCTATATACATTTGTTTTTACTTTTAGTTCCTTGAACAAATTCTATAAGGGCCACTTTTCATTCTTTGTATTATTTCTCTGAGGACTTGTTAGAAGCATCTTGATAATAGCTTTTTCTCTTGCCCTTTCTCATGCTCATATGTTTTATTATTCTGTGAACTATGGATTTTTTTATCTTCCAAATTTCTTGAACTGGTATGGAATTTTTGTTGGTTAGATTTTTGGTAAAGTTATTGTTTAAATGGTAGATACCATTTGAACAGGAACAATTAACATTCAGTTAATGTACCTGGAAAACTATAAATTGGTCATTAAACTTTAGTAGCTACTTTTTATTTTATTTATTTTGCTGAGGCAGTTGGGGTTAAGTGACTTGCCCAGGATCACACAGCTAGGAAGTGTCAGATTTGAACTCAGGTTCTCCTAACTTCAGGGCTGGTGCTCTATCCATTGCACCACCTATCTGCCTCTAATAGCTACTTTTAAAAAAAACTACCATGCTACCCAAAGAGCAGAGCTATTGGGGCACAAACTCAGTATTTGACAAAAACTGTTGGGGAAACTGGGAAAAAAGTCCAACTGAAACTAATTACAGACCAGTAGCTTACAGCATATGCTGTCCCATTAAAATGAGAACATGATTTAACTATAAAAGCATCTTAAACAAATTTTAGAAACATCATAAACAAATTAGAGGATTGTGAAAGAAAGTATCTGTATGGCAAAGAATTCATGACCAAACAAGGAGAGATTTGCAGAAGGGAAAAATAGATAATTTTGATTATATAAAATTAAAAAGTTTATGCAAAAGCAAGACTAATTCAACTAAAATTAGAAGAGAAACAAGCAAATAAGAGTAGGGGTATGGATCTGCATTGCATCAAATTTCCTAATTTTCTAATAAAGGTCTCCTTTCTAAGATCTATTTAAAAAAATCAAAATTAAAATAAGAGCCATTTTCTAAGTAATAAATGATCAAAGGATATGACTTGGTAATTTTCAGAGGAAGAATTCCAAACTATTTGTAACCACTTGGGGAAAAAAATGCTCTAAATCACCAATCTAAATTGCTAATTAGAAAAATGCAGATTGCAATAATTCTGAGGTACCATCTCACACCCATTGACAGAGTTAACAAAAAGGGAAAATGATGAAAGTTGCAGCAGCTATAGGGAAATTGTAAATTAATGTATTATTTATGGAATTTTGATAAAATCAGTATTGTTATATCCCAAAGAGATCAAAGCAGCCCTTTTTGTGTTAGAAACTGAGGGAGTACCCATCAGTTGGAAAAATGACTAAACAGGTTATGTTATCTGAATGTAATGGAATACTTTTTTTGATCTCCCTCTGCCTCCCTTTTTGGAGGCTATTGGAGTTAAATGACTTGCCTAGAATCACATAGGTAGTGACTGTCTAAAGCTGGGCTTGACCTCAGGTCTTTCCAACTCTAGAGCTGTGCTCTATCCACTGTATCACTCAGTGGCCCTTATTGTGCTTTAAAAAATAATAAAAAGAGTGGTTTGAGAGAAGAATAGGAAGATTTGTATGAACTAATGCTAAGTGAAGTGAGTGGAAACAGTAGCACTATGAATATGACAACATATTATAGAGACAAACATTTTTGAAAGACCTAGGAACTCTGATCAACACAGTGATCAACTCAATTTCTTAGGAGAGGTAATGAATCCAGAGTGCAAATTGAGCCATTTTTTAAAAAATTTATGAAATAAAACAAGCATTTCCACAATATAGTAGAATTTATTTTAAATAAATGAGTACAGATGAAACTACAAATTTATTATGTATAACTTGCCATTCCTTTAAAATATATAATCAAATTATCATGTAAATTTCTTTTTACCTTTCCCCAAAATGGCCAATGCAGACATTTGTTTTTCTTGAATATGTATGAGAAAGAAGTGATAATAAAATCTAAAGATTAAATAAAATAAAGACCTAAAAATAAAATAAATAAAATAAAATTTTAAAACTGTCATGAAATACTTTTATTTTTGTGTGATCAGTTCTCGTGGTGAGGTACTACTATTAATTTGAAATTTATCCTTTATCTCTAAAAGTTGGCTTAATTTTTCTTTTCATTGCCTGTAAGTAAAAATATTGCTAAGCAGTCTTATTGTTAACAAGATTATTAGAGAAATGTTTAAACTTATAAAGAGAACAAATTGTTGTTAGCACTTTAGAATCATCTTGTCACATATATCTATCTATATTTGATACTTCTGTGAACTTATCTCATCCATGTAGATACTCCCTATAGTAAAGCAGATTCTGAATCCTTTAATACCTACTTATCTTATATACTTTTTGTGATTTGGCTTCCTATGAATTGTTGGAGATATTTATTAAATCTCTTTCCATTATGTAGCTACCAATGGAGCATGCAAATTGTCCACTGATTATACTTTGCTCATTTTTTCTGGTCATACATTTCCCTGATATAGTTGTTGAAACTTTTCCTATGCAGTTCTTCATTTGTAATATGTTGCAATCTTCTCATGACCATTTTGTGCATATCTGTTGTCCTCTGTGTGATACTCAATTTCAGTTCTTCACAAACAGTGACAATTGCACATTTCCCCCAAAAAATATGATTAGGAAGGGAATCTTGGAGTCATTGGAAGAACTTCCCAATTTCTTACTAAATATACTGTGCTAAGCTATGCTAATTATGTGCTAACACCTCTGTCTTAACACAAATCCTCTAAGAATAACCTCCTAGGCAACTGGTTTCAGTTATCATATTTGTTATAAATAATAAAAATGCTTTTAAAAAATCTATCTTTCCTTAAATACTTCCCATTCAAATACTTTTATCTTGTTATTAGGATGACTCTAGGGTCTTCATGACTATGCCAAATAAACACAAATTAGAAAGATTTTTTGAGTATAAACTGGTCTGGGACTAAGTGTCATTGTTAAAGAATCATGTTTCTAAATAGTATTGTAGGAGGAAAAGCAGAAATTGAGAATCAGGATATCTGAGTTTTATTTCCAGTATCTCTAAAATGAAGCTATTAGGCTAGCTAATGTCTATAAACTCTTGTGGCACAAAAGTTCTATCTTTTTAATGTAATTTTATGCTTCTTTCATATGGCTTTGAGGAAGTACATTAACGGAAGAAATTGAATCAGTATCTTGAGTTCGTTTTTTACATATTAGGAATAATTGAGAAATCATGGTGACTTGAAAACCTCAAAGAGGCAATTTCAATAACACAATTTCGCTAAGTTTAATGGAAACTATTTATTGGGATAAAGGGCTCTCTGACATATGAGGGACACACACACACACACACACACACACACACACACACACACACACACACACACACA